>RPFO01000065.1:3776371-3872355 GCA_009746045.1 Mesostigma viride
TGGCGTTTCCGCATAGTGCTGGGCATTCTCTGCTGCCGGAATGTCGAGCCTGGACTGCCAGTAACTTGGAGTTATTGTAGAGATTAGAGTGTCATCACTTGTCACCGCTGGGACTGGGTGACATGCAGCCCACACGTGTCTCGAAATAATTCCTTGTACAGTGTTTGCATTGCAAAGCAGCCCCCTGCACCGTAGTGCTCTCGGCCTGCCGGCAGATGGGCCATGTGTTCGAACAACCAGTTAACTAGATTAGCCTGAACACGACAGCTTGCAACATACTTTTTGTGTCTAGATCATCTGCCCCTTGGTTGACAGTTATCAGTGGTCTGCCCTGGGAAACCTGTGGCTGTTGTCTTCCTGCAGAGAACGCAGAGCCGGATCCTGATGGCAGCTGCACCCGTCAGCTACCACATGGATGCTCCGTTCCACCCCCGTTTGCCTCGGTGATGACGGACTGTGCGCCGCCCATCGCCTGGGAGTCCCTAACGGCCCACATGCTGGAGAAGTCCCGGGCCAACGTGGGTGGCCGCCACCGCCTCCAAAAGGTCCTGACCAAGCTGCAGCAAGGGAAACGGTGCCGCATCGCCGCCGTGGGGGGGTCCGGTAAGCCGTGAACGCAGCTCACGAACGGCCACTATAAGGTACATTGTATACCACCATGTAGTTGCAAATACCGTTGTCATCCATGGACGGGGCAAACGTGTGCATCCCAGCCCGGGGGGTTCTGGTAAGCTGCGAATGCATATCTCGGGCCGTCGGCCCGCCACTGCCCAGTACAGTCATTCACGCCTTAAACTGGGTAAACTGGATATTTCCGTCAACCTTACTGACTACTTGAAGCATGAACCCAACTCAAGCAAACCCAACCTAACGCGTCAACGACTGTATATTCTTGTGTATATATAGTAGTACATCATCATAGTGTATATAGTAGTACATCATCATAGTGTATATAGTAGTACATCATCATAGTGTATATGGTAGTACTTCACCGTAGTGTATATAGCAGTACATCATCATTGTGTATATAGTATAGTACATCATCATAGTGTATGTAGTAGTACTTCATCGTAGTGTATATAGCAGTGCATCATCATAGTGTATATAGTAGTACATCATCATAATGTATATAGAAGTACATCATCATAGTGTATATAGAAGTACATCATCATCACCATGGCTACCGTCACTGGATGGTGCCAACGTGTCAGGTCGCAGCCGTAGGGACTCTAGTACAGTAAGCTGCATACACCCTCGTGGTCTGCCATTGAACATCCATTATTACCGTTTGTATTTGAATAATTGTGTCCCTTTCCCCTTCCCCTTCCCCTTCCCCTTCCCCTTCCCCTTCCCCTTCCCCTTCCCCTTCCCCTTCCCCTTCCCCTTCCCCTTCCCCTTCCCCTTCCCCTTCCCCTTCCCCTTCCCCTTCCCTTCCCCTTCCCCTTCCCCTTCCCTTCCCCTTCCCCTTCCCCTTCCCCTTCCCCTTCCCTTCCCCTTCCCCTTCCCCTTCCCCTTCCCCTTCCCCTTCCCCTTCCCTTCCCCTTCCCTTCCCCTTCCCTTCCCCTTCCCCTTCCCCTTCCCTTCCCCTTCCCTTCCCCTTCCCCTTCCCCTTCCCCTTCCCCTTCCCCTTCCCCTTCCCCTTCCCCTTCCCCTTCCCCTTCCCCTTCCCCTTCCCCTTCCCTTCCCCTTCCCCTTCCCCTTCCCCTTCCCCTTCCCCTTCCCCTTCCCTTCCCCTTCCCCTTCCCCTTCCCCTTCCCTTCCCCTTCCCCTTCCCTTCCCCTTCCCCTTCCCCTTCCCCTTCCCCTTCCCCTTCCCCTTCCCCTTCCCCTTCCCCTTCCCCTTCCCCTTCCCCTTCCCCTTCCCCTTCCCCTTCCCCTTCCCCTTCCCCTTCCCCTTCCCCTTCCCCTTCCCCTTCCCCTTCCCCTTCCCTTCCCTTCCCCTTCCCCTTCCCCTTCCCTTCCCTTCCCCTTCCCCTTCCCCTTCCCCTTCCCCTTCCCCTTCCCCTTCCCTTCCCCTTCCCCTTCCCCTTCCCTTCCCTTCCCCTTCCCCTTCCCCTTCCCCTTCCCCTTCCCCTTCCCCTTCCCCTTCCCCTTCCCCTTCCCCTTCCCCTTCCCCTTCCCCTTCCCCTTCCCCTTCCCTTCCCCTTCCCCTTCCCCTTCCCCTTCCCCTTCCCTTCCCCTTCCCCTTCCCTTCCCCTTCCCCTTCCCCCCGCAAGTTGAGCATTCACCCCCTTCTCTGGCACACTCCCCACGTTCGGTGGGCAGGATGGAAAACGTACCTCTGCATGATGCATATGGCAGGTCCCAGCTATATTTTAAGCCCAGGTTTCCTTTTAGGATTCCTTCCTTTTAGGATTTTTTGACCCATCCATCCCTGTGCTAATAGCCAACATGCTCCCCAGGCAACCTACTTACACCAACTTCCGCGGATGCCTGTGAGGGCCCACTAATCAGCGAGCACTCGGTGCGCTCTGCTGCCTGTATGTGCCAATTGCCTACCTGTTGTGGCTCCCCAGTAACGCTGGGGTTCAAGTGCGAGAGCCCGTCGGCTGGGAAGGTCCCCAAAGAACTCGTGCGGATGCCACACCCATGCGCGTGGCCAGCACGGCTGGTCGACTGGCTGCACCGTGTCTACCCAGACACCCCAGAGGAGGCGATCGAGTTGGTCAACTTGGGCCAGTGGGCCACCACCTCGGAGTGGGCGGCGGCCCAGCTACTGCCACTTGCACAGATCCGAGGCGACCGTTTGGAGGAGGTGGACTTGTTCATCGTGGACTATGAGATCAACGACGAGGTGAGCGCCTATTCTGAGAAATAACGCACTATTTTTTACTAGGAGATCTCCCCAATGGCCGCGAAACCATGCTGGAGGTCCTGTGTTCCAATCCGGTATGGTGCCAAACTATTTCCCTATCAGATCAACGAGCAGGTGACCGCATCCTCTGAAACATAGCGTTCTTCTTTGTGTTGTGAAATCGACGACCAGGTGGGTGCCTACGCTTGTTGAACATTCATACCGCTTGGGAATGATGGACCGTGGGTGAGCAAGTTACGGGTCAGGCATCCTAAGCCTGCTTCCCTGCGACCATGAATGAAGTGGTGGAGCACTCAATCCGTAAGTTAGGGTCGGTACAAAGTTACGGTCGGTACATGTCTCGACAGTGATTGGTTCACCCGGGTGCTCACTGAAAGTTGTGAAACCACCAAGGTACGTCGCTCTACCACCGTACCTTGCTTGGCTGTACTTTTTTACTGTGAGGTTCACGACCAGGTGAGCTGTTGTCTGCGCTAAGTATAGGCACCCCTACAGCACAAGGCAGATGACTGCAGATGAGAGTCCTACAAGCTAGGGATTCACAATGGTATGGGTAGATGTTACATCTGCGAAAAGGACCGATGTCTCCGCCCAGTGGAAGACTTGGCTGCAACAGTACCCACTTTGGACATGCTGTCCTTTTTTTATCAATGCCGCATATTTTCCAGTACTATTTTTCTAACGGCGCTTCAGTACACGGTTGAACCCTTCAGCATTTTTTCTTCTCAGATAAGACATCAAGACATCCATGCTGGGAATGGATGGGCTGCTACCGGCCAAGGGCTCAGAAGCGTGGTCTTGAATTGCCTTCGATGGAATAGCCAGTTTACTGCTCCTCTCACCATGATGTCCTCCCGCTGCCCGTGATGCGCCACTCAGCGATGATGTTGCCTCGTGCCTTGAGGTTTGCCATCAATGCCACCCTTTTCACTATTTCTTTCATCGCCCACCACGTTGTGCAGCAAAGTTCGAGGGTGAGACCCGCAGAGATGCACGCCCGAACGGAGAGCCTGCTGCTGCAGCTGCTGACCCTGCCGCAGAAGCCCGCGGTGGTCTACTTCTTCACAGGCACGCAGCAGTCGAACAGCATGGCAATGGCCTTCGGTGCGTTACAGTGCCGCGTGGCTATAGATAGGATTTGCCATTTAATAATGAGTACTACCCAATTCTTAGATAACATTAGAAAACAGTGGATAGGCTGACCTGGCCTCCGTCGCGCCTTTTGAGCCTGGATTCACACACACATGCCGCGATGTGAAGCTGTTAGCTGCAGTCAGGGCAGACATACCTAGCGCGTATTCGTGGGGGTGGCAAAGGACTACATTTGGAACCGAACCAGGGTCATTGGCTGCCTTGCAAAGCTACAGCAGCATTCGGTCACTACAAGGACACTATAGTGGCGGTGGCCTTGCGAAGCCACAGCAGAGGGTTAAAGCTTGGTGCACGTTGATCCTCTATTCCTCTCTAGGGCCGGATAGACTACGGTACAGGTAGCTCGTTGCCAGCACCGCGAGACCTGCATGCTTCATTCCTGAGGACCGGTCGGTTGCTGTCGCTCCACCTTTTTCATGATGAGAGGGCAGCATCAAGCTTAATTGCTTGCACACCTACCGGGGGTTCCCACATGGTGCCATCTGCCACGCTCGCTCGCTGGCGGGCGGGCGGACTAGATGGCGCCCGGGTACTCCAAAAGGCAGCATGTGGCTGGCTTCCAATGTCAGCAGGCCTCTCGCACTGCCTGTCATCTTATATTACGGGTGGGTGCCTGACCTTGAGCAACTCATGCCCATCACTTAAAGCCGTTTGTTTCACGGCATGGGAAATGGCACGGGGCGGTGTGCATTAGTACTTGGTTGTAAGTAATCACGAACACCACCACAGTTGCGAGGCCACGGGGTGCAAACAACTGATGAAAGTAGGGTTCACCTCACAGCATGCAATCTTGTGCACAGTTGGGACAAGTGGTCTCGTCCTTGTGTTGATGATGGTCATGCGTTGAGCCTGACGTATGCTGGCAGCATCCTATTTCGGAGGGTGGGAGTCTCGGAGGGTGGGAGGCTCTACCATTACAGAGTCTGCGAATGTGAAACCACGGCACAATTTTCAACAAAGGGCACATTCTTTGCATCAACCAGGATTCCTGCAATCGTAATGTACGTTCATGTTTTCGGATTGGACTCGCGTCCCACCACCGCGCCTCGGCACGTCCTTCCCAGATGCGAAAGATGAAGCGTACTTCCAAGCCCGCCCTTGGCTCGAGGACGAAGAAATGAGGGTCCTCCGCTACTACGACGTACCCGCCTTGTCGTGGAGGGATGCTTTCTGGCATGTGGCCTTTTCTCCAGATGGCGAACGCCACCCGTTTTTGGAATGCCATAATTTGGATCATCCGGGCGGCTGTCTTCACTGCCTGTGGGCCGCAGTGGCAGCCAACATGTTTCGAGTTGAGATGCAGGCCCTTTGCAGCGAGGCAGCGTGGGGGGAAGACACAATCAGCGCTGCTCAGGGTGAGCCGGGGAATGCGTCCTTGCTGACCTCATCCGATGACCTCCCTGCCAAACTATTCCAGCACCTCGTCAAGCCTGCCAGCATCACAACATTTCTTGCGCTACACCAAAATAAAACGTCCTCTCCGCCCAGGAGCTCTGCAGGAGAACCTGCTGGTGGCTCCATCATGGCAGCAAGGGACTTTTCCCCGTTAACCATGTTAAGTGTGAATCTGGGCGAGGCTGCGTTTACTCCTGTGGAAACGACCCCCCCGGGGCAATGGCAATTTCGAGAGGATGTACCAGGCAAGCCGGGATGGATCGTAGAAGGTCCAGGGGGGGGCGAAGAAATATCCTTTGACGTGATGATGCGGCGACGGCTCGTGGTGGGCTTTATGAGCAGCTACGAGAATATGGGGCGAGTTGAAGTATACGTGGACAAGCTTATTGAAGCGCATGGACAGAATGATAGTTCTCCAAAACTGCTCGAGTTGTCCAGGCGAGCAGACATGCCCGCTACCGTTTTGGATTCTCTTTGGCAAGCGCGATCGTCGCAGTATTCACAAAAGACCGTCGTGGATGTTCCCCCCAAGGCGCAACCCATTCCTGTACGTGTCAGGCTCAGGCGCATTGAACCTACAAGACATGAAAAAACCGCGAGAGGGCTGAACAAGTTTAAGTTGTTGGCTATCCTTTCATACTAACTACTGCCCTTTGCTTCACACGTAGATTTCGATGCATGCAGTTACCGGTGTGCTCTTGTTCTTACAGATACCGTGTGGTTCCTTGTCTCATGGCAGTGATTGCACCCACAGTATATATTTATCATTCTCAATGAATATATATCTTTTGGCTCGACGTGGTGCGTGCTTAGGCTGTGACTGGGTCGGACATGCATGCACACGGATCAGGGGGCTCAAATTTATTTAAATCATTCGATTTCACAGGCTGGCAGCTATGTTCCCAACGCACTACGTACCGCGTTTGTCTTGGTCTCACTGCTGTTGTCTCGATCATCGATACATGCCCGGCCCATCCACACCTAGGCTGCATGCTGTTCATAGGATGATGGGAAGCATGTAGGGAATATACCTTCAAGGCTCAATGTGGCCACAAGGTTTGCATTAAATTAGCATACACCAGCTCTTGCTGTATAATGGCATATTTAACTTATTGCATGATTTTGCCTCGCTGCAGCGATACATTTCGATCCTCGTGTATTCGCCTGTACCTACCTAAATATTACATTTCTTTTGCTTTGCCCTTCTTATCTGGGGAGAATTTCCTAATGGCGACACACAAGATCTTGTAGAACCAGAACAGACTGACTAGCTGGATGCCGATAGCTCCAATCTGCACAACCACCAGTGACGATGAATTCAAAAAGAGACACACAGCAGCACGGAAACAATTCCATGCAAGTAAGGTCCACCAAACGAAGAACAGTTTGTACTAGCTGCCAGACTTTCAAACGATGTTTCACCCATTTTATCTACCTTTTAAAGTACCAGCACATCTTATCCCATGAAAAAGATTTGTTTTCCCAGCTCCTTTCCGTGTACCAAGTAAGGTGACCTTCCTATCCAGTATCCACCCCAATGCTCGGCATGTCACCAACACCAGCACGTGGTCCACTTCCTGTGTGAGCATACAACCCCAAGTTTGAACTATTCCATTGTCCTTCAGCCACAGTGTGATTTGGGCCTCACTATGAGCCCCATCACCCTCCCCTCATTGGACAAAGGGTGTCCAACTTGTTCACTGGACAGCAGCACATGCTTCTAACAACCACAGGCTTGGACTGGACAACTGCCCTGACATGTATGGCTACAGAAACTGCGATCCACTACAGCCAACATCTGCAGCTAGCAACCCGCACTTGCTCTCCACACCTGGCGACATGAAACCACATTCTTGTATCAAGGAGACAACCAGCCTGTATGCTCCAATAGGATAGGAACGCCTTGCACTGGATAATCGTAGCACATATGCATATATTGTTACTCCCCGCCAGCCATAGTCTATCCCTCAGGCCTCGTTGTCTGCATGTCTGCGTTGTCATTTACGCGAGCGACACACCAGGTGGGGTCGTCCACATCATCTATTGCTCAGATATTACTGCTTCGTAATTATTTTCTACGAGCCTGGCTTACAGCAGTAGGAACTAGCGGACAGCTGGGATCAGGTTGGTGAGGATTGGAAGAGCGGGGCAACCATGACGGAAACCAAACTCTTCTTGAAGGGGCTGCCATGCGAGCCGTAAGGGAGAGGGGACGGGGGAGAACAACCTGCAGGGGCGAGGAAGTGGATGCAGTGGACAGGGCTCGCACATGCCAAACAACAGCGCCTGCGAAATTCGGAGACTTGGCATATCAAGATAGCTTCCCTTCTTTCTATCTTTCTTCATTCATATCAAGACAGCTTGCTTCCCCACCTTGACGACGATGTGGATGGTCTCGGAGAGCACGCAGTGGTAGACGATCATCGGACCGATGACAATACGCCCGACGAAGTAGAGCAGAACAAACAGCATCTGCAAGCAAGCAGGGGCATGCAAGCCGCACTGGCTTCGGCATCAGCCATGGCCATGACCACACAGCTGAGGAGCTGGGGGACGCACAGCGACGGCTTGTGGACTCACATGAAGGCAGGCTCATTACGTCGCTCCAAGTAGGTCATTTGATCAGGTGCCAACACACTCCCTATCTAATAATTAGTGCCCCATAGAGAATGCAGATTCTTACAAACCCCCAACAAGTGGTATGAAGAAGAAGGTAAGGGGAGGTAACGGGCATTGCCTCCGATATCCCTAAAACTTAAATAGCCATGTGCTTCTTGGCATAAATGTGATAGAGCATGCGCCACCCTCCCTTTGCAGCACAGCCCACAACTTTCTGAAGCTAATTCAACAGGGAAAACCATCTCTGAGCCACCCTGACATCATGATACCTGAAAGCACCACGGCGACAACAGTCAACTTATCTCTGCATGACGACTGCATCCAATAGTACCCAGTCCATCTACTCCAGCAACTCAACAAAACCTAAACTGCACAGGATTCCCCTCCCGCCTGAAACGAGCTGAGAAAAAGGATAACAACGAGCATCTCCGTACCTCGTTGGCCAGCATAACAAACAGCATCTCCTTACCTCGTTGACCAGCATGACAACGAGCATATGCATACCTCGTTGGCCAGCATAACAAACAGCATCTCCATACCTCGTTGCATGAAGGAGAAAGGGGGTCTCTGCCCTTTCTTCCTGTTGTGCACATGCAGGGATCAAAAGCACTTCGGTGCTCCGTGACTCCCCAACGGGAGCACGAGTTTAATTAATTAATTAATTAATACCTCGTTGGCCAGCGCGAGTGGCGTCGTCTTGCGCCCCAGCTCGCGCAGGCACCAGCGTGTGTGCATCATCGGGTTAGACACCTCGATGACTGCAAGGCACAGGACAAGCTCCGACCCCGACTGTGGACAAGGGAGGGGTGGGTGGCAGTAATGGACAATGGAGGGGAGGGTGGCAGGGGGCAGGGGTGGCCATGGGGAGGGTGGCGGGTGGCGGAGTGGCCATGGGGAGGGTGCCGGGTGGGCGTGGCATTGAACCCACGATTGCGATGATGGGTGGCAAGCCCACAGAGAGCGGTACACAATCGGAAAGCGGGGGGGGGGGGGGGGGGGGGGCGGGGAGCGCAACCATGAAAGAGAAGCGTTGCAGGAGGAGCAACGCATGAGAAACAGTTGCGTTTAAGAGAAAACTGCGAGGCCGAACGCGCTGCTGTACCAGTATGAGATATGTTGCTGTGCTAGAATGCGACAAGACTGGTGCGCCCCCCCACCCCTCATTGTTATTCATTCAAAGTGTGCTGCCGCACTTGCACCGGGGTGGCGCCAGGCATGCACGAGGCGCCGACACCAGCGGGGGGGTGTCATTCTGCTGGCACGCCAAGACTGTTTGTTCCAACAGCTACTGGGCAACCGCTTCTTCTTTGGATAACACCAATTATGAGTAGTATCTGTGCACACACCCACCATATGGTTTCTTTATTGACCCCATGCAGGCCATACTATAAGCACAAGCACCCACCATCTTTTAAACCCATGCAGGACATGGAGGATGGTTAGCCGCAATAACCACACCACATGGGTGGCAGATCAATGCGCCCCCCCCCCACCCCCCCCACCTCCCCCCACACCCTCTTAGAAAAAAATCAAGACGGCTATCTCAAGACAGCAGCAAGGGACTCCCTGACTTGGGTGACGTCAAGCCGTGTCCTCTGGTCCGTCTAGCTGATGCGGCGGTCTAGGCTGGGCAATGGCGACCCCTCGCTCTTCATGCTTGCATTCCAGGCACAGAGAAAATGCCCCAAATTACACACATCGCAGTGTTTACCTTGCCGTGACCAATGACAGCGCGTACCTTGCCGTGAGTGACACCGTATGCAAGCCCCGCGATGGCCAACACGTGGTGGACCTGCGTGATCATGTCCAGCGGTGTCTCGAAGAAGCAGCAGACGAAGTCGTAGATGAAGTAGCCCAGGCTCACCTGCATGCATAGCAGCTGCGCACGGGACAGGCCCCAGATACACAATTTGAGTATGACCACGTTTCTCCATAGGCGCTTGGCAACTGCTTAGGTGTAGGCATGGGCGGTACGATGGGTGCGAAGTGATGGCACCGCGGCAATTTAAATCGTGGTTCGTAGGCAGCAGAGCCCATGAAAATGGCCCACACTGTGCTGCAAGAAATGTTGCGTGCTGCACACGCAAAAGCACTTTACCAATGAGGTTACGCTACATAGTTTACCTGAGCAGCATTGTTCGGGCCGCCAATTCCGCCAAACAAATCCGACCAATCTTCCACTGAAAGACACGCCAGCACGCACGAAATAATCGCGTGTATAATCGACACGACACGGTTCACGAATCCATGACTTCTTTCCCGCAGCAACAGCCGGCATAGGCAAAAGCAGAGCGAGAATAGAAGCATGTATTGGCCGACGGGTACCAGCGCTGTCTCTGTTGCCTTGTCTATAGGCAAGAAGGCTGCCATTTTGTTAGCACAGCGTCACACAGAAATGCTGCCACACCTCGTCAACGTGACCTCACTTGCTATTTGTTGGTGGTTGCAATTGGTATCGTGTAAACCACCTGCCTCAAGGTACTAAATTGTGAGTGTGGAAATTCAACGAGCCGGCGGGCCGGAGCGCACGCACGAACACGTAGTAACACACCCCAGCCCCGCTCGCTGCCATAGCGAATAGCACGCCAATATGTTCGCGCGCGCACATATACAATGCACGAGCTCCGATACCGTACGTACTCACTGCAGGTCCTCCACGTCTTGTCGCTACTCAGGTTTCGTCCGTAGTTCGTATATTCTTACTTTCCGTTGGGACATTTCGCGCGTAAATAGGCGTAAACCGGGCTGCCGCGGTGGCAATTATTGGCATACAGTCATTACCGCGTTAAGTTGCGCTTTTAAACGTTGCGTTACCGCGGTAAGTTGCGACGCCGAAGTTTGGGCGGCGACCGCAACTTAAGCATAATCGCAACTTTATGTTTCGCGGTAATGGCTCAATTTGTAGGTGTCAAGTGGCCGCGCAGGAGGCCACTTTTCGCCCCAAGGAGGACCCGCTATGTTGTGGCTTCATGCGGCATTAACGTACGCAAGCTCCGTCCACGGCTGGTGCGCAGACGCGCCGGCGGGACGTCCCCGCCACATGTGCCGGTCATCATCATAAGAGCGAGCGGGGTGGAGTCGGAGCTGGAAAGCTTTTTGTCCAAAATTTCGTCTCGGAGGCCCGGGCCTTCCCCGGCCGGGGAGTTTGGGTGGCGGCATGACTAGGCGTCGCAATGATTCAGGCATGATGTTGCAATACGACTGCGTCATTCATTACCGACAGCCGTAACCAACATTTTATCACCGCTAGCAGATGGATGCGCCGGCATTAAAAAGACACATTGATTAGTTTGCAATCAGTATGACCGACTAGCTCCGTGACTGCGAACTATTTGGGGCTCACTGAGAAGCAAAAACTCTGAGCTCCGCCGTCAGCCATGTCCGCGCGTGGCTCGTGGCTCGCGGTCCGTCAAGGGCCTGCGACCGCCATATATATAGTATGATGGTTTCAAAGGTGAGGAGTAACGGGGATGGTCCAGCCATCCACGATGATACCCCGCGAGCGGCCACGGGGGAAGGCGGAATTTGGCGGATCGACGCTCCGTCGTGGAGACCCCGGAGTCCGCCCAACTCTGGCTACTATAGATCATCATAGAGCTCTTGTCACTGGAAGCGCGGGCGGTGGGGCTTGAGCACTTATATCAAGGAGACGACCACTTATGATGATTGATCAGCATTGAAGCCGAAAACGGAGGTCATGGCCTTTTGGTCATCAGCCGGCTTCAGTTCCCCCGGCCCGGCCGGTTGGGAGGGCTGTCACCCCATGCACCCCGCCACCCACCCTCTGATCGAGCCTCCGGCTGCCCGGCTGGACGGAGGAAGCCCCGTCCCCCCGGCGACTCGCTTCGGCATGACGGAAGCTCCTTGGCAGTTGGCTCCCCTGATATCCGCCACGCGACCATGACGCCCCACGGCTTACGACATCAACACCCGCATTAGCCAGGCCAGCCCCTCGAGAGGTTCATCTGCTTGACATGTAGATATCGCTGTCTGCCGATCGCCTGAGCGGCGCAAGCACCTTCCGTTAGTCTACATTCAAGGCCCTTGTCCTCAGCATCCTCCTAGAGCTACCGCTAGCCGCTGCAAGGCACGTGGGCACTGGACCAGGCGCTGAGCTGGCAAGCAGCTAGCGAGACACCACTGTCACTCGAATGCCGCTCGGTCACTATACTATGATCCTCGGCATATCCGATGCAACGTACGGCGAGATCCCGGCGATCGACCAGCATGACTTGGAGAATCCATTGAAGCGCTTCACCAGCCCCTTGGGGGCACTAGGACCGTTGTACTATCTACAGCAACTCTGATGTTCCAACTCTTTGATATGTGGCTCTGAAGTAATAAGCCTAGGCCCGATCAGGTTGCAAGCCATTGGGCGCGCAGTTAGGACTACACTGAGCTTATTACGTCATGTGATCTCACCTTCTTTGCCGGCCTCTACCATAAGGTCGGACTGCAGCTAGCCTATGGATCCCTATAGTATATAATTACCTTGTCGGACCACTGGCGCAGGAATAAACTCAACTCAACTCAACCGCTATATGGGCAAAAGGTTCCGGCACTAATTAACCTAATTATATACCAAGAGCGCGCCGCACCCGAGCCGAGCTCTAATTAGTAAGCTGCGAGATCCCTCTTGTCGATCACCCATACCATCCGACACCGCCTCCTCATCCTCTTTTCCGGCCATCTTGCTCGCACTGACCAGGTGAGTTCCGATATGTGGGCCCTGCGCGGGCGGGCTAAGGACGGGACAACCAGGTAGACACCTCCTCCTAGTACACATGGCAGGCCGGTCCCCTTGTCCCGTCGCAACCCACTGGCAAACTAGCTTGCGCGCGCCCCGCACTGTCGAGGCGCGACAGGGCGGACCATATGTGCATGACACAACTGCTTGAGGATCGATGCAGGGCTTGAGGGACTACCTGTACTCTGCGCCCGCATGATCGACAAGACGGAGAAATGGGCTGCCGACGGTCTGCGATAAGCACCAATGCCTGAGGGGCATGCTCCTGTTTTATCGATCCCCATGCACGTGCCCCGCGGCCCATTGCTAGAATGCAAGGTAGAAGTCCGCAGATGGAGGCTATTGATTGCCCCTGAGGATAGCCGCTACACTACCGCCTCGTCTACCATTACATGCAGCAGTAGATCGAGGACACTGAGCTCAGATGCATGAGGATTATATCCCCCTATATGTCAAGACAATATATATGGGTGGGGCATGACGCAGGTCAGCCACGAGCCACGAGCGGACATGGCTGACGGCGGAGCTCAGAACTTTTGCGTCTGAGCCCCATTAATGCAGTCAGATCACTTAAGCAGCCTATGTGCGTCTTTTCCATGCGCAACTGCTACAAAAATCGGTTACAGCTGTAACGCAGTATTGTGACCAGGCCTGCAGCTATCGCGTACGTCGTCTTTCTAAGATGCACACGCTGATATATTTTACCCGCGAAGAGCTCTAACAACAAGCAATAAATTATGACGAGCAAACGCTCCTCTACGCAACG
The DNA here is from genome assembly GCA_009746045.1 of Mesostigma viride. NCBI lineage: Eukaryota > Viridiplantae > Streptophyta > Mesostigmatophyceae > Mesostigmatales > Mesostigmataceae > Mesostigma > Mesostigma viride. The sequence goes on from RPFO01000065.1 coordinate 3,789,865, forward strand.
TAGCCCGGCCAGGCCAGCGGCTGCACTAACTAATCCCTGAAAACACGTCTGCAGCTCCGGCTGGCGGCTGCATCTTCGCCCTCCCGCCCACCAGGCAGCGGCGCAACTAGCCAAGCACTACTGTATATAGTGGTCGTCCCGCCCCCCGGCCGGCCGGGCTTGCCAGGCTGGCCCGCAGCGTCGCCTGAGCCCAAGCGCAGTCGCCCTGCCGAACTCCATGGGTTAAGAGTTCGACTTTGACGCAAGCCAGCCCGGCTTTTTTTAATAATCACTGGCGCTCAACCACGACCGCATGGATCCTGGCATACGTATTTTTTGGATCGCGCCGCCTCGCTTATTGAACTGTGCACGCAGCTCCACACCAGGGCCGCCTCCGCAATGCCTTCGGTTCATACCTTCCGCCGTCCGGTAGCGAGCCCGGCTCACCACAGCGCCGCCCGCCCTCACGTTCAGCAATTTGCCCCGCGGCCGCGGCTCTTTTCCCTTCTTGGACTGCTCCCTCGAGGAGCTCTCAGGCCCCCCAAGCCCGGGGCCTGCACGGCCTCACCACCACCTTGACCGAATCCTCCATATATCCGCTCACTCCTATAATAAGGAGGCCCTCGAGCAGCACGTGGCCCCCCTCGCGGCAGATGTGGCAGCCATGGCCACCGGTGGGCGGCACGCTGGCTGCTGAGCTCCCCCTCCTCTCCACCATCTCCACCGCCACCTCCACCCTCCTCGTCTCACCTCCGAGGTCCACCGAGCCACCACCCCCACCACCGACGCCCTCACCGCCTAGCTCCGCTCGACATCGACCAATGTGCATCGGCGCCTCCAAGATAACGCCATCGATCGCCATGCATCGAGTGCCTGCAAAACACCGCGGGCCTCACCGGCCCAGGCGGTGAAGGACATTGCCGCCAAGCCAGCCTGAGTCCGCTGGCCCGGCCGGCGATGCTCGATCCCCCCAGACCTAGCTGGGCAGACATGCTGAAGCTGGAAGCCTGACCACACCATCTCCACCACCTCCACCATCGCGGCACAGCTCAAGCAACACACACGTACTCGACCTCCGCGAGGAGGCCGACAGTCACCAAGCGCAGCCACAATGTCATCGTCAAGCACTTCTTCGACCAGCCGGCAGGTGAGACCTCGGAGTCTCTTGCCATAGCGTTAAATAAGCGCGACATTCTTACCCCCATGCATGCAACTCACTGGTGAGCAGTCTGCAAATGTCGGCCGTCCGCCTTCCCCGCGCGCGGCCCGGTAAGGCTGGCCTGGCTCCGGCCTGCTCCTCACCTTCAAGTACACGGCCGATAAGCCGGCTGTCGTTTCTTCAATGTCGCAAGAAGCTCTCGGGGACTTCCAACACGCTGGACGACGACTTGAGTGACCCTGGCACAGCAACAGCGGTTACAGCGGCGACGGAAGCTATGGCCGACCTACCTCCAGCTCCGGCAGAGCGCAGGGGGGATTAACCGGTATAATAATGGAGGGGGGAGGTCATATCCACGTCCGGACCACAAGCCCGGCTGGCAGCTAGGCGCCCCCTGCCACCCCAGCAACCCCAGTCTAGGGAATATAGCAGTAGTGTAGATTAGTCCGGCTTAGCTTACTAGCACGTGGCACAAGCCTACTACGTGTATTATTATCAACATCGCTCCGTTGGGAGTCAATGTAGCGCATATCCCTGAGAAGGGGCATATGGCTTTTAATACATCCTAGGCTACTTCATGCAAGGGTGGGAATGTAAGCTACCCTTGCTCTAGGTGCACCAGGGCACCTGCACCCTCATGGTCTATATCACGCTATGCCCGGGTAAGGGGGGAGCATGCCTGTGAGGGAGGAAGATCAGCATGGCTATACAAGAGCTAGGACATGGCTTCTCGACAGAGAGCATCTCTCTGCATGGCATAGCATGGCTAAATTCTTAATGCAACATCCATGGGGGGGTCCCATTATAGGCATGGCTTGGCTAAACATAGCCAGGGCGTAGCATGGCTGTACTAGGCTATGGCTGGTTGTGGACCGTGCGTTGGCCCGGCACGTGACTAGGTGTGAACATTGGCACAGCTAGGCAAACAGTCTAGGCATGGCTGCCTTAGCGTCAGTGACGCCAATGGTTACAATCTAGGGCTATTGCTATTCTAGCCCGCTGGGGGGGTCCACATCTTGTGGTTGATCATCAGGTCCCCGCCCCTCCAGTACACCTTGGGCTTCTGGGGGTCCTGCTTATTACTACGTGTATGTGCGCCTATAACATTTGGGACTCCCCAATGATGGATGATGCATTAAGAATTTAGCCAAGCTTTGCCTATGCAGAGAGCTCCTCTCTGCCCGCTGAGAAGCCATGCCCTAGGCCCCTAGGTACAGCCATTGTTTAGCTAAGATGATCTTCCACCCTCTGTCCGCGCCTTATATAGACCTGTGCTGGAATACATAGTGGTGCAGGTGCACCTTGTGCACCCAGAGCAGGTGTAGTTTACAGTTCCTATCACTTGCAGTCCTGAATCTAGTAGCCAAGAATGTATTAAGAGCCATATATGCCCCTTCTCAGGGGATTAATGTGCTACATGTACTCCCAACGCCGTCCTATCTCCGGGAGATATGTTACAATTTAATTTAATTTAATTTAATTTGATTTAATGACGCAGACGATATTTCTACCTTGGTGTAACTATTTTTTCTCATGAGATTAGCATAGTGTATACTCCGTGGTCCATGCACATGACACACAAGCTAGTACTTACTTAGTAAGGCGGATCGCTCCCAGCTTGACCTCACAAGTGAGAGCCATGCAGGGCCGGGGCTGTTGCTTGAGCTGCGCGGCGATATGGCGGAGGCGGTGGAGGTGGTGTGACCATGCAGTTCAGCAGCATGGCAGCAGGTCGGTTGGGTGGGAGGTGCATCGCCGGCTGCCCAGGCCAGCGCATGGCCGGCTGGCCTGGCGCATCAATGTCCATCACCTGGCCCCTGGGCGGTGAGGCCTACAGTGTTTTGCAAGCACTCGGTGGCGATGGCATGGTCGATCCGCGAGCCGCTCAAGTCGAGATCGAGGAGCTGGGCATGCAGTGATGACGTACGTTGGTGGTGGCCAGCGGTACGTGGATGTGGAGGCGAGGGGCTTGTAGGTGGCAGGGGCGCGGAGCTCCGTGGTGGAGAGGAGCTAGGGGAAGCTCGGCAGCCAGCGTGCCTCCGGGCATGGCCGCCGGCCATGAACATCTGCAGCGAGGGGGGTCACGTGCATGCTCGAAAGGCCTTCTTATGATGAAGGAGGGCGCGAAAGGTGGTTTTGGTCATGGCGGTGGGGGCCGGGGTTTCGGGAACCCAGATCTCGTTGTCGGAGCGCCCGAGGAGCGAGCAGCTAGAGGGCGATGTGCTGAAGGTGCGGGGGCGAGTCGAATCGGTGCAAGAAGTCAGCCATCAGTGGAGGTGGGAAACCGAGCATGGCCACTCGGCAGATGGAGGCGTTTTAATAGGTGGTGGAGGTGCAAGCTTGCACAGTTCAAGAAGCTAGCGAGGTGTAGTATACGAACCGAAAAACACGTCATCCATGAATTGTTCCGGGGTTTGTTTCCAGTAGCGGAGGGAGTTCAAGTCAATGGCTCTCTTTTGCCTGCGCGGTTCTTCAGGGCGGCTACGTTAATTCTAGGTACGTGCAGGCTCGATGCCGATGTCGAGGCCGCAGGGGCTATCAGTAGCCGAAAACCTATACCACTAAGGCTTCATTAGTACCTGGCACAACTGCCTTCTGGGCCAGGAGGCGTAGCCTCAGACAACGCTTTGATCAGGCCGGGCTCAGCGCAGCCGCCAGGCTAGCTGCGCTGCGTCGTGGTGCGTTTGCTCGCCATATTAGTGGGTAATATCGTCTGCCATTACAGTAGAGGACAGCTTGGATGAGGATTACATCCCCATCTAGTGCTTAACGGTTGGGGGATGATGCAGACGATATTTGTTTAAACTTTTGTGTAGTTATTTTTCTAATGAGATTAGCATAGTACTCCGTGGCATGCCTTTGCGCATGACACGCAAGTACTTACTTACTTACTTAGTGGGTAATATTTAATTAATTAATTAGTTAATTAATTAATTAATTAGACTCGTGCTCCCGTTGGGGAGTCACGGAGCATTAACCCCGATGGATGGATGGATGGATGGATGGGTGCAAACAGTCCTACCGGTCTAAGCTATCTACATCAGCTACCTACGACATCTATCTAACAGCATTCTAACTACAACATCTATCTAGACAGCCTCACGCTGCCCTAGGGGACCTGTCTGGCGTGCCTCCCACGGGTTTGCACACGCGGGCGCTTTCCCACAGGGGGGGGCTCGTTGTCCTCTATGACGTGGGCCCACTTGGCCTTGTCCATCATCTTCGTCCAAATCACGGAGTGGGTAATAGCAAGGAGACAACCAGCGCAGGCCAGAAATCGGGAGAATCCGGACCATGGTCTAGCTCGAGCCTGCCGTTATATTGTCCGCGTATTCGAGTCGTTCAGGATGATGAATATGAATGGTGATGGAAATGTGTAGCCTAATTGTGCATTGAAATTATGGCTGGCTTACGTGTATAGAGCGACTAGATGACCTAGACGGTGGGGCCAGAAACAGTTTGCTTGATCAGGGCGTGTGTTTCGAGCCTAACTGCATGGCCGGGAGTGTCTAGTGACCAGTGAGCACCATTGCTGCGATCGCTCTCCCACCATTTACGAGGAAATACCCGCAAATGCAAAACCACTGAATATTAGTGGGTAATAGCTTCGGGAAAGTATTCATGAAGTGAGACAACTATGCCTGGACGCAGTATATATCAGCGCGTGCGTCTTAGAAAGACGAAGCAATTGTATCGTTCGTAGCACTTGATAGTTGCGGCAAAATTTGGAGCCCATGCAGACGTGAAAATTATGGCCACCGCTGTGAGCCATGGCTATCTCGTGGCTCGTGGCTCGGATTTTGGTACGCTTTCATCTGATATGCAGAGACAATCACTTACTTTTCATATCATACAACACCAACGAGGAATGAATACTCCGTGACTCCCAAACGGGAGCACAACTAGACAAAAGAAACTAAAAAAGCATAGCAACCACGCAAGATCTTTCTGTACATAGAACACGATTGCTAGCTAGTTGTTATAATGTACAATGCAGTTGCAAAATACATGCAGTTGCAGTATGTACAAGACCCGCACTGTCAGCCAGCGACAACTACACGTATCCAAACGACCCATCCAAATAGGCCAAGCCCGCATGATCTGCGGCCGCCGATGGGAAGCAAGCCACTTGTCGCTGGACAGCGAATGAAGTGTGACCTCTTTACAGCAACAGCCTGAGACCAGTAGGGCAAAGATCCCAACTGGCTCTATCTCAGGCACCGAATCTGGCGTGATAAAATATCATCCAAGTCGCATGCCAAGCGTGCCAGCACAAAAAGCCTTGACACGGATATATCATTATGGAGTCCAATAGATCACCACACACGCTTCCCCTGGCACGCCAACGGCGGCCACCCATCGCTGAGCCCAACGAACACAAACCACCGCAATCCGCTACGTTGGGACCCCCGTGCCACTCATTATATCCAAGACACTCGCGCTGCCAAAGCTCATGATTCGGCTACGTGCGACACCAGTACGCAGCCGACGCGCCGACCCTTCTAGGTCATCAGCCGGAGGCAAAAGGGCGCCAGAGGGTGGGCAGAAGTAACATGCAGCCCAACCACTGCATGAAGGAAAAAAGCAGTCTATCTCCCCCTAAACTGCGCCGCTGCGCGCACTGCATGGGCCCCCTTCACCCCCGGCGCAGCGCCACGATCACGATCATGACGACAAAGGCCATGGCCATGATGGCCATGCCGCCCTCGCCGCCGCCACTGGCGCCCGCACCGCCGCTGGACGCGCCGCCCTTTAACTCCCCGCGGATAGCGCCAAACAGGTCCTGGAGCCGCCGCCATGGGTGTCGGGGGGGGAGGGGAGGGGGAGACCAACAGAGGAGAGGCGGAGGTTGTAAGAATAAAAAATGGGGAGGAAGAAGGGGAGGTGGTGGACGACAGGGCGAGAGAGCTTCAAAACGGGAAACAACATTCGCGTGAGCGACAAACACAGAGGGCTAAGCACCCACCCAGCACGGGTTATGCGCCCCCCCACATCCACACAACACAGTGGCGACCAAAGCCCTGCCCGTCCCAAGCTACTTCGTCGCTGCAAATACATAGTAAACGGGCATGGCACGAGTGCAGACGACCAGTAAGAATTCCTCTGAACCCCGCCCCCCCCCCCCCCCCCCCCCCGCCCCCCCCCCTTCTTCCCCCATCTCCGGCGCACACGCGCGCGCAGACACCCACCCCCACCCCCACCCCCACCCCCACCCCACCCCCACCCCCACCCCCACCCCCACCCCCACCCCCACCCCACACAGACAGAGAGAGAGAGAGAGAGAGAGAGAGAGAGAGAGAGAGAGAGAGAGAGAGAGAGAGAGAGAGCAAGTGCCACCGTCCTGACCAGACGAGGGCCAGGACAGGGCCAGGACAACGGGCCAAAAGAGTCAACGAGGGGGTGGAGAAGGCGGGGCGTGCGGCAGCGTGAGGGACGCGACGAGGTGGGGCGTGCGGCAGAACAAGACAAGGTGGCCGACAAGCCGTGGCGTGCCCACCTGTATGAACCCGGTCACGCAGGAAAACGCGCCGCGCAGGCCGTCCCACAGCTCCTCAAGCAGGCCCTTGTCGTGCACGTGGGGCACGCGCACGCGGGGGGACAGCGAGCGATGGCCCGCCCCGGCCGGCTGCAGCGCGCGGTGGTCTGGTCGACCGGGCCGGGCACACATGCGTGTACGCATGGCAGGACGCCACAGCAGGGGGCACAGAGGGGGGGTAGTGGGGGCGGGGGAGGGGGTGGGGAAGAATAATGGGGATGTCCCTGTTAGATCGGGGTGGATAGGGCACTGTTCAGACGAGTCATTACACTAAACTGCCAAGCTACGGATCCTACGCATCCTTCTAGCCATACCCACATGCCGCAGTCGCGTGCTTCAATTCAACCTCACAGCAGAATGCATGCCATCCGCGGCCGGCCCACACCGCCTGCTTGCTTCCACTACAAGCCTTCCAGTTGTAGTCCAGCGTCGCCCTTAGGGAAGGCACCAGCAACACTTTGTATTGAGGGACGGACCCAGGGCCGATGCGAGAGAACATAGCAGTGACGGCAGTAACAGCAACAATAGCGGTGACACCCATGACAGAGATAACAGCCCATGACAGAGATAACAGCAGGGGTACCGGTGACAGCAGGATGTCACAGCGGTGAGCGGGGCCGTCCAGTTTCAAGGTCGCCAACAAGAGCAGAACAGGCCAATGGGCAACCACTGGGGGGAATAGACAAGCACAGGACGGCATATAATGCACGCCCACCGGTCAAGCACCTTCCATGCGCATGCCTGAGGAAAGAGAGCCATGGGAAGAGAAGACACTGCCACGCAGCATCACCCAGCCACGTTGGGCACCTGGCTACAAGGATACATGGATGGTTGCTACAGAACTCATCCTGACACATAGTCCCAAGTTGGACTTATTCATGTACCATGACAGGGTGCTTCAAAAAAGGGGAATTCATCACCTTCTCAAACCAGGGTACCTTTCAAAACAAAGTCTGTTGATGAGGTGCCCAGTGCACGCCAGAAATTTGGAGATTATGTCCGGACCAGTGGCAAAAAAATTTACGCCCTGGATGTTCATTATAATTGGCATCCACACAACGCGAAAGCCGCTAACCTTCCAAGAGGACGACACGCGACCGCTTCACGTAGTTGGCCAAGGCCGGGTTGGACTTGAAGGCCTCCCACACAGACGGGTCGTTCACCAGCGATCGAACGACATCCTTGATCTCCGGATCATTGAGAAGCCCCTCCGCTGCCTCATGGAATGCCTCGACTGCGCTGGGCTCCCTTGGGGCGCCATAAATGGTCTCAACCTGCTCGCTGGCTGACGATCGCGCGGAGACGGGAAGCGCATCCTCGACAGCGTCCCTTCTAGAAGAAGAGGGGGTAGAAGCTGCGGACAGAGTGGTCGAAGTGGACTGCCCTTCCAGGAACGCTTGCTGCGATGAGCTTCCGGAGGGCAGAGACTTGCTCTTCCCAGCGGACGATGTCACAATCCTGGTCGCCGACTCAAATTCCTCTAAAGCCGACCAATTACAACAGAACCACGGGCAATTAAAGACAATTGGGCGCAGATAAACGTGGTCAACGTCAAGGCGGGCATTTAATATAGTCCCAGGCCTGGAACTACCTAAGGCGTGAACTCAGAAATGCGCATAAATCTTATAAACACGATGCCAATTACACGCGACGAATCCCCGACTAGCACAGCTCGACGGACAAGTAAACGCCATCAGCGGCGGACGAGTAAGCGCCTTGAATACCTGGAGTGACGATATGCGAAAACATGTCCAGCTTCTCCCAATCCTCGTCCGGGGAAACATCCTTTAGGCTCTTCCATTGAGCGGGCTGAGCTGGCGCTGTTTGAGCGGCCGCGCATTGAGCGGGTTCCTTGGCCGACGAGGTTGACGCCGCGACCGCCCCAGCAACCAGGGGGGCGCCCGCCCGGGCTATGGCAGTTCGAAACATGTCGTCGCTTTATCAGAAGGCCTGCCGCTGCGAAGGGAATGCTTCCTGCGCAAGATCTCCCTTCCCGTCCTTGCAATCCTCGAGGGCAAGGACAACGGCGATCTGTCCCGCTCTTTATTAGTGCTCGGATGAGTCAGCCTTGTCCATCATGCTACTCCATCAGGCATGCGGCCATTATCGCCACGTGTCCAGCCAGTTCACATGCATGACCTGCCTTCCACCTGGGGGCTGGGAGGCGGGAGTCTCGAGTCTCGTGAGTCGTGAGTCGTGAGTCGTGAGTCGTGAGTCGTGAGTCACGAGTCGTGAGTCGTGAGTCGTGAGTCGTGAGTCGTGAGTCGTGAGTCGTGAGTCGTGAGTCGTGAGTCGTGAGTCGTGAGTCGTGAGTCGTGAGTCGTGAGTCGTGAGTCGTGAGTCGTGAGTCGTGAGTCGTGAGTCGTGAGTCGTGAGTCGTGAGTCGTGAGTCGTGAGTCGTGAGTCGTGAGTCGTGAGTCGTGAGTCGTGAGTCGTGAGTCGTGAGTCGTGAGTCGTGAGTCGTGAGTCGTGAGTCGTGAGTCGTGAGTCGTGAGTCGTGAGTCGTGAGTCGTGAGTCGTGAGTCGTGAGTCGTGAGTCGTGAGTCGTGAGTCGTGAGTCGTGAGTCGTGAGTCGTGAGTCGTGAGTCGTGAGTCGTGAGTCGTGAGTCGTGAGTCGTGAGTCGTGAGTCGTGAGTCGTGAGTCGTGAGTCGTGAGTCGTGAGTCGTGAGTCGTGAGTCGTGAGTCGTGAGTCGTGAGTCGTGAGTCGTGAGTCGTGAGTCGTGAGTCGTGGGTCGTGACTCGTGGGGGACCAAGTGGAATGGGGAAGTCCTACACCCCCCCCCCCACGTTTAAGATTGAGTTGAGTTGAGTTGAGTTGAGTTGAGTTTATTCCCGCACCGGTGAACCGACGTTTAAGATTGGGGTCCGACGCTCACGATCTTAAAGGATCTTACTACTGTGATTCGATTCTACTTAGTTCTACTTCATTTTACTACAATTCTTCCACTAGTAGAGGTCAAATCCAGGGTCTCCTAATCTTAAACATGGGAATCTTAAACGTGGGGCTAGTGGGGGTGTACTCATGGCCACTGGGCGGGGCGGAGGAAAAGGCAGTAATTATTATTGTTGCGGGGCCGTGGGCAAAGAGCTCGCAAAGAGTTATGGTGACTATAATCAGTATCAAGGAGACAACCAACGCAGGCCAGAAAGAACGGGAGAATCCGGACCATGGTAGCTCGAGCCTGCCCGGTTATCTTGTCCGCGTGTTCATCGAGTCGTTCAGGATGATGAAGATGAATGATTATATAATAAGAGTTCTGATCATGATGATAATATTATAAGAGTTCTGATAATACTGAAGAGTTCATAAGAGTTCCCGCCGCTCTCTGCTGCGGCGGCCGCGGGCCGCGGCGTGGGACTCAACTGAACAACAACAACCAACAATGACAACAACATTCACGCCTGAAGTTTGTGTTTTTCACGCCTTCACTTGGGTCGACACCCTCGAAACCCTCAAATCCACCAACTTCATACACGAATGACAGTACAATATAGATGCTTTGAACGGCAAGCGCAGCCGGCGCCGTATCGGGAATAGGTCGGGTAAAAGACCGGACCGGAAGAAATTGGTTCCGGGTTCCGGCCTTCCGGGCGACCGGGCCCAAGCGTGAGTGGCCGGCCAAAATTGGTTCCGGGCCCAAGCGTGATTGCGTGCCTTACGGCACCTACAGCCGGCATTCACTACGCCCGCCTGCGTTGGGTTCGAGGTTTTTGAGGGGTCAACTACTGCGTGAACCCAACTTCAGGCGTGAATGACTCTACTAAATTATACAAGTAGAATTTGAACTAAATATAATAAAACATAATACTATTCACTGCTTTGAACTTCTAGAACGCAAAAATCCTATTCGACCCAACTTAAGGCGTGAACACAACTTAAGCCAAGCCAACTAAGGGTTGAGCGCCGCGGCACCGGGGGTCAAACAGTTGGATATATCGAACTGTTTCCGGACTACAGTATGGGTTAAGCCAACCCAACTTAAGGCGTGAATGACTGTATTTGGCGCATCCCCCAGGGCCCAGAGGCCGGAGCAACTTTCACAGTTCAGTACAGTTGTTGTTGTTGTTGTTGTTTCCCACGCCGCCCAAGGGCAGCAGAGAAGTGGCCTAACCAGCCTGTAGCGGGGGGCCGGAGCAACTTTCACAGTTCAGTAGCGGGGGGCCAGCTGTACAGATCACCGAGAATTGAGCGTAGGCTTGGATCTTGGATCATGCATGATCATGCATGGATGTTTGGAAAAGTCTACTGTACGACATACGGACCCATAGCGTGAGTGCGTGACGCAGCCTAGTCACAGCCTAACGTACATATCTTTGTTTCTTGTATGTTTGTGATGGCATGCTGTTCAGTGCCTTGGCCCTCGGCCATTCAATCTGCTGCCCATGTGCGGCGTGGGCAACAACAACCACAGCCTAACGTAATAAATACTACCGTCACTTGTCAAAACAGCCATGGAGATGGCGAGCTGCGCACTGTACAGATGGTAATCCCGGGCTCGGTGTGCCACCACACTTCGTGCAACTTCACGTGGGCAAAATTACTGGGAGCGTTGAATTGGTACCGTACGTAAAAAAAACTCATGTACATGGAAAATTGGTACCGTAAGTACCAGCCGCGCATTTCTCAGATTCAGTAAGAGCGTTTTGAATTTCAATAACTTGGCACTTTTGATAGTAAGGCAGGACGGGAAATGCATGAAGACTTCTATGCATCGCTGGACCGCTGACATGAAAAGCGGGCAATGCACGCTTGAGGCGGTTCATCTAATTTAATGGCCCGGGCTGCATGGAATCAATTGCGGACGAGCCGGCTGGATTGGTCGGTATCTACACTTCCAGTAACGTTTGGACTTGCTCGGCAACCTGCGATGCCTAGCATTCTATGAAATGCGGTACGGTTAGCCATCAGTGCCGAGAAATGGCGCTGCTATGGCTTCTCTTCCTCCTGTCTGGCGTGTCGTTTTGCACAGCCGACAATCATCAAGAGGAGGTGGACTTGCTGCAGCGGCTTCTCCTTGTCCAACAGTTGAAGATAAAGGCCGCGGATATCCTGCGTCAGCACGGTGTCGACCCGTCGGCTATTGAGGCAGCCATGAGCGATGCCAATCGCTCTCCCGCACATGACCCTGGCAGAGACGGAGGCGGCCTGTCTTCTCCAAGGCCCGCCCGCGCTGTCGCTTACCCTGCCAACGATGAAAAATCCCATCCCTTTGAACTGGTCGAGGCAGAGGATGCGTCTCACCCCCCACCTCAAGCTCTACTAGGAAGTGCAGGGGCCGCCACAAGCGCCTTCGAGAAGGCAGAAACCGCGGCTCCCGCCACCACCGGCCACGAGCTGTTACTGCAAACGGCCCGGAAGGCGGTGATTGATGCCAGGGGCTTTGGGGCCGCGCCGGCGCTGAAAGGGCGACGGGGCAAGCGGGGGCGGCGCAGCGACCGGGCTGCGGCGCTGCCAAGCGTTGCGTCCAGGCACAAGGACAAGATGAAGGCGGCAGACACATTGGCGCTGGAAGACACAGTCCCCAACCACGTCTCCCTCCTAGCCCCATCCCCCTTTACCGAAGCCCACTCTTCTACTGGCGCCGACCAGCCGGCGCCCATCATAAACCCAGCTCACGTCCAGTCCCCCTGGTGGATCGGGCACCACGGGCCGCCAGCTGGCACACCTGCGCACGCACCTGCTCCCGTGCCAGCCGGGTATGGCAAGGGGTCGGCCCCGCAGGGCCCCGCTCAGGTCTCCCACTCGCAGTCGGACGTGCAGATGCTGACGCAGCTGCTGCGTGCGGCCCTGGCGCATATTGAGGGGGGTCCCGTGCCATCAGGGGATGCCAGTACCGCTCCCCATGCGGGCGTGCTGCCTGGCGCTGGCGCGGTGCGGGAACCTTTGGAAGATGAGGTCAGCAAGCTCTCCCCGGCGACACGGGCGCGCCATCCGGGCGGGGAAGCATCGTCGACTCGCTTGGTCGCGTCCGAGAAGTGCAGGCTGTTTGTGCCGACCGACGCCACCCCCCCGCACGCGGGCCCGCCGTTCCCCTCCCAGGTGGGTGTGCCCCAGACGTGCCGGCTGGTGACCACGTGCGGGCAGGATGCCTACCAGCCGCTACACCTGGCGCCCGTCACCACCACGCCCCGGCAATGGCACGACGTGCGCGGGCGCCGGCTCATGGGGCGTGAGGGGGATGCCGTCGGGGAGGACAGGCATGGTGGCGGACGCCAGACGTATTGGGGTCAGGGAGGGGAGGATATTTATAGCAGCGGGGGTCTCCCAGAGCATCATGACAGGGCCAATGAGTCTGACGGTATCGTCCGCGGATTTGACGTGGGTGACACGTTTGGCCGCGTTGGGGAGTATGACAGTAGCGGCGGGATGGGTCGTGTGGGGGATGTCGACCTCCCCAGGCGGCAACAGTGGCGGCGGCGGCGGCGGCGGCGGCGCCTGCTTGGCAGCCCAGACGTTTCGTCTTCGCGTGGCCAGGCCCTGCCCGTCTTTCAGCCGCCCGATTCGCCCGACAAGCCGAATCATGCCAAGCTGGTGGCACGGCTTTTGGAGCTCTTGCGTCCCGTACCGGCCACGTCGTGCGTGGTCCACGGCGTGGCGTGCGGTAGCAAGGGGGCGCGGCTGGGTTTGGCGCATCTGAGCGGCGACGGCGCACTGGGCAGCTGCGCAGTGGTGGGCAGCAGCCGGTCGCTGCTGCGGCGGACGTATGGGCAGGAGATCGACGCGCACGACACGGTGGTGAGGGTGAGTGGTGGACAGGGTGGTGAGGGTTGGTGGTTATGGTGAGTGGTGGGCCGTGAGGCACTGTTGACAGTGAGATATGGTGGACCGTGATGTGAGTCATCATCACAGCCCTGGCCTCGTGCTCCTACCCGTGGCTCCTTTCTTTTTTGGGTTGCAATTACCGGTCGTGCTTTTTTTCCTGCTTATGCTCTTGCTTTCACTCCAGCTACGGACTTCTGGGATGTATCGAGGGAGTAGTGCCCATATATGAAATAGTTTGGTACGATACCGGATTCGAACACAGGGCCTCTTGCGTGATTTCGCGGCTATAGGGGTCTCCTGATCCGAAGGCATCCCAAGCGATAGCCCAACTGTGAAAAAGCTCTTTACCGGAGAGCGGCGCAAGTGTGTTCGAAATTCTCTAATATGAACAAGTGGATCGAATCTAACTGCTAGCCCCACGGGGGCGAACGTGAGTAGGATTATTAGTCATAGGGTCACGCCGGCGGAAGCCAGCCAAAGGTGTTCATTATGCCCCCCCCCCCCACACACACACACAACCCGCGCCTTGCCTCAACCTCCCACACCCTATCGCGCCACCTTCATGCCACGGTCCCCTTGCCATCCATCGCCGTGCACGGCCTTCCCCGTTCCTTTTCCCGCGCACGCTCTTCCCTCATCCTTCGCACTCCATTGTGCTGGCTAAGCATGGGTGTGAAACACACACCCGTGCTCGAGCAGCCCTGTGGTGTGCACAGGAATGGACCTGATACCTACGGGCGTGTTTTTTTCGGAGGCGGCGTTCCTGCCAGCTCCACCCTCCACGCGCAAACAGCTGGTCCCCCCCCTTCTGATCATTGGGCTCTTTTCCTTGCTACATGCTCTTAGCGCTGCTAGTGTTGCTTGCGAGCCCTCGTCCTCTCTGCGAGTGCTGCCAACTCCGATCCCTGACCATGCCACACACGCCACACACCCTCCACGCAAACGCCACACAAACGCCACACCGCAATGCGCGCAGGTAGGCATCCCCGCCTCCTCGGACGATTTCGATAGCTTCACGGGCACCAAGACGGCTGCGGTGATGCTGACGCACCTGGACGAGAACGAGACCCCGAGTGCCAGCAGCGCCGCTGACCGATCCCGCCACAACAACGGCCTGTTTGCGACCATGTCCGCCCACCGCAGCCGGTCCGCCGCTCCGGCTCTGATGACGCGTGACGGTGTGCAGGAGGACCCCTCCGCCCACGCGCACGTGCACCGGCCCGCCTTCTTCCTCTACGCTTCGTCCCAAAAGGAGCGCCGCCCGCTGGGCATGATGCAGGACCTCGGGCGGGCTGTCCCCTTTGCGTCCCTGGAGAGTCTATCGGTCGCAGGGCAGCGGGTGGCTGCCGCTGTGTTTGCCCGCCTGCTCGAATTCTCGGCGCCCAAGGTCAAGCCCGGCAAGCTCGTGCCCAGCGAGACGTTCCAGCTGGTCATTGCACTGCTGCACTCACAGCTGTGCAACCGGGTCGACCTCTACGGGTTTGCGCGTGTGCCCATGGGCGGGCACTACTGGGACGGGCCCTTCTTGGTCGAGGACGTGGCCGCGTTCGACCAGGGGGCGGGCGGCGGCAGCGGGGCGGGGGCAAAGGGCAAGGACGGCGTGGGTGCGGAGTATGTGGCGGAGCATGTATTTACGGGCGCGCTGGAATACTTTGTGTACGAGCTGGCGATGGCAAACGGATTGCTGTGCCTGCACGACTTTTGAGCCGTGGTCCCAGTGCCCGCACGGATTTGAGGCATGAGCTGTGGAATGGGCAGCTGGGCCTGCACGACTGCTGAGCCATGAGCTA
Source organism: Mesostigma viride (assembly GCA_009746045.1). Classification (NCBI taxonomy): domain Eukaryota; kingdom Viridiplantae; phylum Streptophyta; class Mesostigmatophyceae; order Mesostigmatales; family Mesostigmataceae; genus Mesostigma; species Mesostigma viride. The sequence goes on from RPFO01000065.1 coordinate 3,805,093, forward strand.
TGCTTCTGCCTGCATGGTTCTGAACCATGAGCCGCATATTACCCATTCTTGTGGACTTCACGTCGCCAGCGGCGGACGAGGATTCCGGCCAGGGTATGCGGGGGGGGGGGGGGGGGGGGAGATGCAGAGCTAGTTCTGGGCAATGGGGACTCGCATGGCGGGGGAGCGGCCTATGCACATCCTCAGTGGCTGCCCTGCGAATCGGTAGGTTGCATTTATGAGGTTAGAAGGGGAGGGGCGGGAGAACTTAGGTTGTTGCCACTTTCCTCGCAGCACGCAGGCTCGTGCCTTGCATGCAACGTGCGCATCTGGGGCGACTGGGCCCCCTCTGCACGCCGCAGGTGTCTCCTGCGGTGCCATACCCTGACCCCCTCGGGTCGGTTCTGTGGGCCGCTGAGACTCAGCCACATGTTCACGGTCCAACCCCCTTGCTCGTGAGGACGGTGTCCGCTGGGCACTTCGCCGTTGGGCAACTTCATGGCTTGTCCGCCGGGCAACTTCACGGCTCTGACCGTGGCTGCGTTGAAATGGTGCCACGGGTCCATGCACCCACACATGTGTGGCAGCGCACAATGCACGCTAAGTCCTGTGTCCTTCACACAGTGAGCGTCGCGGTTGGCTCTGTTGGTATGGCCCCCCATGGTGACCGTGCACCCCAGGGCCGCCAGGTGTGCAGTACGCATTCACTTTGTTGTCTTGACATGAGATGGCCCCGCGCTACAGGAGCCAGGGCCATAGAACTGGTGCCTTGCCAGCTGTACAATAGTTGAGAAACAGGCCTGGCATGGGTGAGGTAGCCACAGGGCACCCTTGATTTCAAGATCGGTTCTGGTCTAGACCTGCTTTTCTTAGCTATTAGATGGCAAGGGCGTGGGGTGCACAGGTGCGGCTTCCTGCACCTGCTGATTAATTAATAAATCAATTACCACGTAGAGTGCGTCACGTGGGTACCAATAAAGGAAACTTCAACCCCTATACACAATAGAGCTCCTTCTAGAAAGAGGGAGGGCGCCCTAGCTTCTCTCACTGCCCTAAGTGGGCAGGCCACAGAGCGCTCTCTCCGCATCATGGTGCGGGTGCAACCATGTGGCCATGGGTGCAACAAAGCTTTTGCATGCGTAGCAATGAGCCACGAGGTAGCCATTAATCGCACTCGTTAAGGATGTCCAATTAATAAGCACGTGACTGCGTCACGTGGGTGCCAATACAGAGTAAAGGAACCTTCAACCCTGTATACACAGCGAGAAGGAGGGAGGGCGCCCTAGCTTCTCTCACTGCCGCAAGTGGGCAGGCCACAGAGCGCTCTCTCCACAGCCGGCATGGTGCCGGGGCGCAACACTGTGGGTGCAATACAACCAGTGCAATACCACATGTAGGCTGACGCATAGTAAGTAAGTAAGTAAGTAAGTAAGTACTTGCGTGTCATGCGCAAAGGCATGCCACGGAGTACTATGCTAATCTCATTAGAAAAATAATTACACAAAAGTTTAAACAAATATCGTCTGCATCATCCCCCAACCGTTAAGCACTAGATGGGGATGTAATCCTCATCCTGACGCATAGCTTATGCTACAAAGGTGATGTGGGCTCAAGACATCGGCTAAGGCGCAAGCTGATGGCCACGAGGTGCCAGAGCTACTTGAAGGTTAGTTAACGCGCGCTGTGCACTTAAATTAAATCAAATTAAATTATAACATGCCTCCGTTGGGAGATCATGTAGCACATATTCCATGATGGATGGGGTGGAGGAAGCCGCGTAATCGAACTATCCTAACTCTAAGCTATCTAGTCTAGAAAATCCTAACTACACTACTCATCGAAACGCCGCCTCCGCTTGGGGGGAGGGGGCTTGCCCACAGGGTCGGGCGTGTGCGCCTTGACAATCCTCTTCCACCGCGTCTTGTCCTGCATGGCAGTCCAAAGACGGGAGAGAGAGTACGTGGATGCGGTGCTCAAACTGGGCTGGGACCACTAGGTCGTCCAGCAACATCTGGGTGTAGTTCGTGACAGGTTTCCCTACCCTTTTGGGAATGCCCTCGGGGCCAGGCCAGGTCAGAATGTGGCGCCCTGGCTGGCCAAGCCGCTGGGGGCTGGCCAGACCAAGGGCGGTGTCGACCTGGCTGGTGCGAGCAAGGTGTTCTACAAATGCTATCCTACGCTGCCTAATCTCGACCGAAATACGAGGCATGCCATGATACAAAGACTCTGATGACGGACGCTCGGAAAACCCTACGTTAAGGACCTGTCGGAGCATCCTGTAAACCGTGCCGTCTAGCCTAGCTGCCAGTTTGGGTGGCGCTGTGCACTGGGCGCTAATATCATTTCAAGTGCCGTAATGCCTAAGCTATCCCATAATCGATTGTCGCCCCCATCTAGACATTGAACTAGCTTGAGTGCTTAGATATCCCGGGGGAGCCCGGGGGGGCTTCCACAGTTTCTTGTTGACATAAAGTCCCCGCCCCGCGGCCGGCAGTACACTAATTGGGGCGGCTTCTCGGGGTTGGTCTTGTGGCGGATGTAGTCGGGCTACTGATCGCGGCGTTGCTGCTGCTGGGCTGCATGGCGTCAGATCGTCGTCAAGCGACCTGGAGGTGTTCCCCAGCTTCTTGCGGCGAGAGTGGAACCGAACTCGGGCTGTGATGTCGCTGAAGGTGAGTGAGGACCACTGTACGTGGAGGGGGCCCAGCCTTGTCCCGTGGATGGGGCAGTGCCACCATACCTAGTCGTGAACGTGCACCGCTATAGTTAACACACGGTTGTACACACCCAGCGATAGTCTTAGCTTAGCCCGTGTCCAGCCATGCTACATCCTGGCTATCATGATCAGATTACTTGCCCACGCTCCTTGTTATGATATGCTCGTGAACATGGGTCTTATTGCACCCACAGAACTTGCCGGATCGCCTATCGTGTCCGATTGCAGCTGTGTCATGCATGCCTCGATCTGGCATGAAGGAGAAAGGGGGTCTCTGCCCTTTCTTCCTGTTGTGCACATACAGGGATTAAAAGCACTTCGGTGCTCCGTGACTCCCCAACGGGAGCACGAGTTTAATTAATAATTAATTAATGGGGCGGGCGGTAGGCGCCCTGCAGTGTCGCACCTGGCAGCTCCATGCACGCTAAGAGTAGCCATGGCTGACGGCAGAGCTAATAGATTTCACATTTGGGCACCAAATTCGGCCGTGATTATCACATACGCTTTGTCTTAATTCTAAGACGCACACACTGATATATTTTCCCGAAGCTAAATATTACACAATATTATGACGAGCATTTAATTTGCATCTTGGAAATCTTTACGCTCACGAAGGAACAATGTGACGATGTTTTCAAGTTCGATCCTGGCCCGCCATGACGAATTAACTTTTTCTGCCTACTGCTGGCGACAAGGTCACCAAGCCCAACTGAGAATGGCTGCTTCAAGAACCGGAGGCGTACTTGAAAGTTGAAGGCAGTCATCATGTGCAGCTTAGACCTGCGCTGCGACGCCCAGGAATTCACGTCCAGATTGGCTATGCTGGCCTCAGGAGCAGTCCAGCATGAGCGCAGATCGCGGGCAGCCACAGCAGCTGCAGCATCCTCGCATGCAGAGCGGCACCTCGATCCCCCTGCACGGACTCCATCCGAGCTGCAGTAGCAGAGCAGCTGGCGCCGATGGCTGAGCAGCTCGCCGCCCTGAACGCGCCTGACGGCCCAAGTCAACACTCTCTCGGCCAACTAGGTCAACAACGTACCTAATTGAAGCCAGAGTCGCACTTAAAGCTCCAGCCTCAGTTTACTACGCAACTAGAGCACATTGCCACCAAAGTAATTCCGAGGCCACAGCCACTGTGACCACCCGCCTCAATTAATTAACCAGGTGGAAGGCCGAGTCGGCCAAGGCACCGTGAAACTTGAGGCAGTTGCTATCAAGGTAGACGCCCTGGCCACGCAGGTCCCCGGGATCGCCGAGCGAACGGCCACCAGCGCCGCCCAACCTGCTGGTAGGGCTAGCTAGCGATGACCCCTCGACTCGCGCCTCCTGGGCTGACCTGCTCAAGAGCCAGGACATATCAACCTCTACCACCACCGCTGGCCATCACCACCAAGCTCCAGGAGCTGGAAGACACGCGTCGCGAGGCCGCTGACCCCGACCGTCGCCACGGCCGGGTCATCCTCAGGCGCTTCGACATGTATAGCCGGAGGATCGACCCCAGAAGTCTCTTCTCGACGAGCTGAAGAAACAACTCGTTGTTGGCGTGCATGGAGCTGCCAGGTGTGACACTGCAGCGCGCCTACCGCGCCAGTGCCCCATCCACGGGACAAGGCTGGGCCCCCTCCACGTACAGTGGTCCTCACTCACCTTCAGCGACATCACAGCGCCCGAGACTGTTCGGTAATTCCTCTCTCGCCGCAAGAAGCTGGGGAACACCTCGATCCAGGTCGCTTGCATGACGACCATCTGACGCCATGCAGCCCAGCAGCAGCAACGCCGCGATCAGTAGCCCGACTATGTACATCCGCCACAAGACCAACCCCGAGAAGCCTCAATTAGTGTACTGCCGGCCGCGGGGCGGGGACCTTTATGTCAACAAGAAACTGTGGAAGCCCCGGCCCGGGCTCCCCCGGGATATAGCACTCAAGCTAGTTCAATGACAGTCTAGATGGGGGCCACAATCGATTATGGGATAGCTTAGGCATTACAGCACTTGAAATGATATTATAGCGCCCAGCGTTATAGTACCTTCAAGTAGCTCTGGCACCTCGTGGCCATCAGCTTGCGCCTTAGCCGACGTCTCAGTGAGCCCACATCACCTTTGTAGCATAAGCTATGCGTCAGCCTACCTGCCAGTGTGGTATATTGCACTGGTTGTATTGCACCCACAGTGTTGCGCCCCGGCACCATGCTGTGGAGAGAGCGCTCTGTGGCCTGCCCACTTGCGGCAGTTCGAGAGAAGCTAGGGCACCCTCCCTCCTCGCTGTGTATATTGGGTTGAAGGTTCCTTTATTCTGTATTGGCACCCACCACGTGACGCAGTCACGCGCTTATTCATTAATGAGGAGCAAACGCTCCTCTACGCAACGCAGCCTGCATGCCGGCGGCTGCGCTGAGCCCTGAACTGTCAGAATACGTCTGCAGCTCCGGCTGCAGCTTCGCCCTCAGGCCCGGAAGGCAGCGGTGCCACTATAGTCATCAGGGACTGGTGGTTGCCCAGCAGCAGGCCCCTCCCGAGCTGGCTCGCCTCGCACTCGGCATCACCTGCGGCCCAAACGCAGCCGCCCGGCCTGCTGACAAACCTCGCCAATGTGGTGGGCCGAGGTCGACTTTGACGTCAACTCCTATATTATGGCTACTGTCCAGAACCGAAGACCGTCAGCCTTCATATGGACGATGTGTTTATTGGCACGCACACCTCGCTTGTTGACCTGTGCACGCACCTCATCTTCCGCCAAAACAGAGGCCATATGCCAAATGACGTAGTACGCTCCAATCTCTTGCATGCGTCACTAGCTGCCGACGATCTGCCACGCCTGACTCGCCCCCGGCTTCAGCGCCTCGCCTGGCCTCTGGTCCCTCCTCGGGCGTAACTTCCGAAGCCGAGAACTGGGCCCCGGCCCCTAGCTCCCACCGCCGCGACGGACACCATCGTTCGCCGGCCCTCCTTAATTAAGGAGGCCTTGGAGCAGCACGTGACTCCCCTCGCTGCAGATGTGGCAGCCATATGGGCAGCACGCTGGCTGCCGAGCTCCCCACCATCTCCACCGCCACCTCCACCCTCCTTGCCTCCATCTCGATCTACCGCCACCCCCGCCACTACCGACGCCATCACCGCCCAGCTCCGTGACATCGACCAGCGCCTCAAGTACAATGCCATCGCCATCGAGTGCGGCCTGCAAAACACTGCAGGCCTCACCGCCCAGGCGGTGAAGGAAATCACCGCCAAGCCAGCCCCCGCTGGCCCGCCAGGCGATGCTATAATGTCATTGCGTTCGTGAGCTGTTACTGACAACTGAAATATCAGGGCTTATCACCGGATACTCAGCTGGGGCTGCGCAACGAAGAAATTTAATCAGGCAGGTGTGGTGTTCAAACCCCTATAAACCCGCAGGTCCGGAGGGGGCCGGTGGGGGGTTCGAACCACTTTTGGTGGTTGACATAGAGGTCCTGGCCCACCCCGCCAGTAAACAGCGGGCTTAGCGGCCTGGGTTAATTATCAGCCGACTGCCGGTGGCGGATCGAGGTAGTGGGCCCATAGGTCGTGGGCACCGCTGCTGCTGCTGCTGCATAGTCTGGCATGAGGTCGTCGTGCAACCCCCATTTGACCAGTGTCCTTGAGCAGCCAACGCTGCCTGAGAGCCAAAGCCCGTCTCCGCAGCTGCCCTTTCCGCTAGCTAGAGCGGACCCCAACTGGGAGAGGAGCACCGCGGCCAGTGGAGGGCCGGACTTCTCCCGACTTGGGGAGGCGGCAGCTCTCCATGGCGACCTCGCCCTTGAGCCCAAACAGAGGTAGGAATTCGGCATTCAGAGCATGCATGCGATTCGGCAATTGAGGGAGCGGGCCATCTCGCCAGGGTTAATATTGTAGTTCGATCCGGACGATGAGGCGGGTGCATGCCGGCCGTGCGCTTGACCCGGTCGGTATTATCGCGTGAATTCCTCCACTGCTTGCTGCGCTGCTCCAGTTAATTTTCCCTTGATGGCGGGGGTGGTTGAGGTGGTGTGTTTTTTTAGCATGGTGGCCGCCCAGTTTTGGGCCGTGAGATCGACGGCATTGCCGGCTGCAGAGCCAGCAGCAGGTGCTGGCTTTTCAGCAATGTCTTGGCATTCCATTCAATAATAACAATGGATCTTCAATAATTTTCAATAGCTGATATTCAATAATAATAATAAATTAATTAAAAGCACGTAGACTGCGTCATGTGGGTACCAATAAAGGAACCTTCAAGGTCCCTATACACAACGAGAAGGAGGGAGGGCGCCCTAGCTGATATAAGCAGCTGATTTATCCTGCACATGATCGAGAAAGATACACATGAACAGCCAGGGTGACGTGCACATTGATTTCCTACTTCAAAAGCAGCTAGCTAAATAGGGCTGAATCGCTGTTGTGCTGTTATTATTTAATCAAGAAAGCTTCATCTATCTTGGTTTCTACAATTCGGCACGGGAACAGTGGGGTTGATCACCTGCCAACTTTGGAACACACGAGTGCCCATCGAAGAGGCGCAGTGGTATAGGCTGGCAAATGGTACACCGGCTAGCTACTAAGAGCCCCTGGTGCGCAAGAAGATGTCAGATCACAACCAGGGCGCCCACCCGGGGAATAAGCGACATAACCGGTCGGGGTCCATGGCTTGTTGCAGCAGCTGCTGCACCTGCTCAATGCCGGTGTGGTTGTTACATGGTCACGGAAGCCAGCAAAATTTTCAAAAATGAAGTCAGTGAGACTTTTCCTGCTGTGTCATTCTTGCGCCACAACTGACCCTTCCTTATCTAGACCAACACAGCTTGCCCTTGGAATGGAAGAAACCAGCATAGCACCTTCCATGCATCTCAAAAGCTTTTGTTGAGAAGACTCCCCCTTCTCCGCCCAGCCCCACCCTCATCCAGGGCTTCCTCCCCCTAAAACTCGCCCCCTCGTTCCCTCACCCAGCTCTTGCTCTTGCCTTGCCTTTACACAGTGACCACAAAATATTCTGCGTCGCTATACTGGCCTTAATTGTACATTCCGCATAGATCAACCAAGTGCTGCTGCGATTGGCCGATGTTGTAACAGAGCTATTCAAACCACACTGCCATGGTCCTCCCTATACTGTTGCATGATCAATATTGCCAATTCCGCGCTGCTTGGTATGCTAGCAGAGAGAACACCAGGGTGCTGCACCCTGCAGGGTGCTGCAAGGATTCAGGACAACCTTCTTAACCTTTTCCACAGTACGTAATTTGACAAGAAAGCAGGACTGCCTAAAAGACAGCGGTAACAAACACCAAGAGGCAGACTCATCCCTCCCCTCCCCAAATGTACATTTTGGTATAATCAACTATCCAGTACGCAAAGCCCCACCAACCAAAAGCACAACAAAGACTGCACATTCTGCTCGCCGCGGCTTCCTGCCCTCGCTCTTACCTGTCCCTGGATGCCCCTGGCCTCCCCCTCCTCGTACCCCTCCAGCTTCTGCTTGATGCGCAGGAGGGCGCGCGCTGCATCGCGGTTGGTGTCCTTGGCATCCGTCACCTCGCCCCCCCGCCCCCCTGCCACCTGGTCGATCGCCGAAGCCCCTGGATCCCCTTGCTCCTGTGGCAGGGGAGAATCAGGCACACACGCGCCAGCACGTGGAGTTGGCCAGGGATAAAAGGGCCCACGCACGTGTGGAAGCGTAAGCGTCACGGTGGGTGGAAGCACCGCGGTCAGCGATGGTCTTCCATCCGACTTGATCAGCAGAATCGGCCTACATGGCATGCGTGAATGCTGTGTTTGGCTGATATCTGGCTTACACGGCCCACACCACAAACAAGTCAGGAAGAGGAGAGAGAGAGAGAGAGAGAGAGAGAGAGAGAGAGAGAGAGAGAGAGAGAGAGAGAGAGAGAGAGAGAGAGAGAGAGAGAGAGAGAGAGAGAGAAAGAGAGAGAGAGAGAGAGAGAGGGATGCAAGACAGGATGTTGCATCGCCGGTGCCCCTCCCAGATGTAAAGCCTTGGGTTCAGCCCTGTTGTCAAATCATTCACTAGTTGCTCACCCTTTGTGATTCCAAGGTGGTCACCGCGTGTTCGGCGGCAACCACCAGGGGAAGACCTCCGCATATATGTTATGTCAAGTCATATGTTATGTGAATGTCCGACTGGAGTTGTGACGGTCTCGAGGGGGTATGCCATCTCCCCCACCGGCACTCACCCTCTGGCGCTGCAATGCCTTGAGCGGGGAGAGCGCCCAACGGTACAGCGGGTCATGGATGAACACCTGGCCAGGGTGGTGGGATGATTGCACATCATGACATGAATAGCGAGACAACCAACCCAAGCCCCAAGGAGCAGTAAGCACGCATGAAATGGTGTGGGCACGCGTGCCTGCAAGAGCCGGGAGGAACAAGAAAAAGAGTATTCAGGGACTAGAGAGGGAGGTCACAGAGAGGCGGTTGCTCATATTGCGTAAACGGCTGCCCCGTCAGCTGGATACAGGTGGGCCACTGTTTAAGCTTTAGGGAAACCCTAAACCCTAAACCCGTCAGCTGGATACAGGTGGGCCGCTGTTTAAGCTTTAGGGAAACCCTCAACCCTAAACCCGTTAGCTGGATACAGGTGGGCCGGTGTTTAAGCTTTAGGGAAACCCTCAACCCTAAACCGGTTAGCTGGATACAGGTGGGCTGCTGTTTAAGCTTTAGGGAAACCCTAAACCCTAAACCCGTCAGCTGGATACAGGTGGGCCGGTGTTTAAGCTTTAGGGAAACCCTCAACCCTAAACCCGTTAGCTGGATACAGGTGGGCCGCTGTTTAAGCTTTAGGGAAACCCTCAACCCTAAACCGGTTAGCTGGATACAGGTGGGCTGCTGTTTAAGCTTTAGGGAAACCCTCAACCCTAAACCCGTCAGCTGGATACAGGTGGGCCGCTGTTTAAGCTTTAGGGAAACCCTCAACCCTAAACCGGTTAGCTGGATACAGGTGGGCTGCTGTTTAAGCTTTAGGGAAACCCTAAACCCTAAACCCGTCAGCTGGATACAGGTGGGCCGCTGTTTAAGCTTTAGGGAAACCCTCAACCCTAAACCCGTTAGCTGGATACAGGTGGGCCGCTGTTTAAGCTTTAGGGAAACCCTCAACCCTAAACCCGTTAGCTGGATACAGGTGGGCTGCTGCGGACAGCTGGGATGTGACCCCACGTGGCAGCACATCACCCACACCACCCACAGGCTGCCAGTTTCTGGAGTTGCAGGGGTTGGCCAGTGCAGCAGAATGGCCGCTTCTACGCAGTCGTTTGAAATTGCTGCTATATCACACGATCGCGGCCTACGTGGGGTCCCCATCCTGGAATATCACCCCCAGCTCATGTATGCCACGGCCCCTGTTTCCCACCTGCACTGGGGGTTAAAGCAACCCTGTGTGGTTTCTACACATTCACCAAGCACCCGCAGTCCGGGAAATCAAGAAAGATGTCACAGATGCCAATCATCGAACACAATGTGGCCCCCAAGTCATAGCCCGCGCAAGCACGGCCCACCTCGATGATGGTGAGCAGGGACTCCTTGTTGGCCTGCATCACGCGCAGCGTCTCCTCCATGCAGCGGCGCAGGACCCCGTTCACCCCGCATACGCCCATGCCGTCCACGATATCTCGTGTCATGCGGAAAGGTATCTGCCGCCCGCCACGCACAGGACAGGTGGCACACCGTGCACGTCACGACGGGATGATGCGCCCCATGAGGCGAGCAAGGGCAAGCAGATTCACGGGCACGCAAGGGAAAGTGAAGGCAGGCGGTTTACGGCAGGCAGTTGTCCCTTGGTGGGCAGTTAAACTGATACTGGGCACGACTTGATAAAACGTTGAAATTAACTACAGGTCCATTCAAAAGATGTTTATCTATATTAATGCTATGATGCCTGTCAAACGACAAGTTTCTCAAGAAAGGGCAAGCACAGGCCTCTAAAAAAAGTCCAGGTAACTTGGTAAAGGTGGCTGGTAGCACGTTATAAACCACTGTTTACCATCGCCTGCAACCAACGGATCAGAAAGAGATGGGACAAAATTCACTAATGACAAAAAGAAAGCACTTTATCACGCCTCAGATGCATTATGCCTCTGCTAGGCAACGCTAGCTAGAGCCCAGCAAACCGTTAACACAACGCAGGCCTCCCTCAATGGGCCTTGCTCCTAACGTGATGCTAAATGCGAGAGTCAGAGCATTGGTCCAGTGCTATGAAGGGGGTGCTGTGAAGGGGGTGCTGTGAAGGGGGTGCTGTGAAGGGGGTGCTGTGAAGGGGGTGCTGTGAAGGGGGTGCTGTGAAGGGGGTGCTGTGAAGGGGGTGCTGTGAAGGGGGTGCTATAAACCGGGTGCTGTGAAGGGGGTGCAAATGACGAGGCGATACAGAGAAACCGCATGCAGCTTTCCAGGCCTGATGCAGACGCAACCAGGCGCTCGTCCACTTCCCTTCTTTGAGAGGTGCGAGAAAAGAACAAACACACACTGAGGTGTTACTGCCTTGCAACGCGGCAACGCGAGATGATCGCTTCCCATGCAGGGATGTACGACGACATGTAGAACTGCGGTCTTACTTATAACTAACCAGAGGCCGCGATGTACATTTCTTACAAAAGTTTTCAACTTCAACCAAGGTAACTGATGAAAGTGTAACTGCTGTCATCCCCCAAACATAACTGATGGAACTTATTCTGACGCCCTCACCAGCTCCGGTGTCTTGAGCATGCGCCCTTGTTCGAATGCAACGCCCAGGTCGATGTGGATGACCTCAGCGCTGTTCTCGTCGATGAGGATGTTGGACGAGTGGCGGTCACCCAGGCCTACGACGTAGCCCACCTGCAGGGGGGGTGCCATGACACGTGCCGGATGACACGTGGCCGACCCCGTCACGTACAGGGCACCCAGACGCGGCGCGGCGAGGGGAAATTCTAGCGAGGCAAGCCCACGTGAGGGGTCGCCCTCGCAAGGCCAAGAAAAATCACAATGTGGGATATGGATGAGATGTCACATACGCTAGCCAGCACGATGGTGTAGCCACGATAGATGAGCCGCGTGGCAAGGTACACAGGCTGTTGCAGCCGTGTATAAGGTGCTGTGGGCCAACACTCCCATGTAGTTTTAGACCATTCTGCTGGTACCCTGGTACTAGGGAGGAGCTGGTGCGCAGCAACCACAGGCTAGAGCAGCCAGCAAGCACACGTAAGGTGCTCTGAGAGACATTCACGTCGGTTGATCATACTTGGGATAGCACGGTTGCCTGTTCTGTCCCAGCCATGCTGGCAAACCTAAACCAAGGTGTGGGTGATGACCCGCTTTGGGGGATGACAGCAGCGCCCTGAAACAGCAAAGTAGCAGACACCACCCCACAACCCAGCACTGTCACACAGTCACAGTCTGACGTCGCTGTAGCAGGCGGCGGTGACGTACGATGGAATTGGCGGCAATGCTGCGGGTGTAGGTGAGCCGTTTGTGGAACCAATCCGACGGCTCGGGGAACATCTCCAGGAAGAAGTGGTGGAAGACGGGCCTGTGCGGTCGATGCCACCAGATCATGCAAAATGGGTCAGCCGGGCAACCAGGACCCATTCAAAAAATCAATATGGATCAACTACTCGATTCAGTGCAGCTGCTTACAGGTTTGTTAAGTGGCGGAAGGAGAAGAGATAGCCCAGGTCTGAAACAACCAGCCCGATCACAGCAACGGTAGGCGGTTATGGACAGCAAGCAGAGTCGGGGGTAGGCTGATGCCTCTAACTTGTATCCCCTTGCCTGCACAGCCAAAGTGCTTATGACAGGATTGAACCGATTTGTGTAATGGGAGAGGCAGTCTGCTGAAGACCCAATGCGAGGTCCGTTTTCTGTTTGCAAGATTCGCTCAGGCAGACATTCGGCATGAGAACACACTCTTCCAACATAACTGGCTGTTCTCTAACTTAAAAAAAAAAAAGCATCCCTGGATGAAATGAGAGGACGTGAAACACGGGCATAGAAGAACAAATGGAAGAGCCGAGTCGGGATCCTACACCATCCAATAGCAAAAGTATCATGGACCTGTAGTGACCTCAGCCCAGGGGTCATAATAGCAGTGCTAGTTGCTGCTCCCACCATGCAACATGTCCGGCTTTTCCACCCACTAACCTCTTGCTTGGATGGCGACATCTTCCTGCACCTACTACCCCTTACTGCTACTTGGGCATCTCCAAAGGGCGTACCTGAAGTTGTCGCAGATGATCCTGTAGTCCTGCAGCAGGTTTGCCTGATTGGCCTGCACGCCCAAGCATCCACCCATGCACCCGATTGGCCGAATGACATAGCCAGCCATTCAGACGAGCAGTCATTAGGTGGTGCATCCGTAAGCGGTATAACACCGGTTATTATAGTACTACTACGCCATTCAGCTTTACCATGTTCGTCTCCTTGATACACATGTGGACCCCCAAAATATGCCACATACCTACCCTCCTTCCACAAATAGTTAGTACACATGGTCACCGTTCAACAGATCACCGCAGACCCTAGAACAGGTCTGCCGTAATTATCACGGGCTCAGCCTGCAAGTACACAGTTCATCTGGGACTTTCATCCGGCACTGCAAAAGTGCCGGTGATACTGTCCGGACGTGATATCGTCCCGACATGTTGCACCCTGTTATGTCAACAGCACGCATATCTGCCCGCAATCCTCAGCAACAAACGGATCAGCCCAGTCACAGGCGTCTTGCCGACTCTCGGCGTCTTGGCTTTTGCCAAGTACACTAGAAACTAGGCATGTTACTAACCCAGCCACAGGCACTTTGTCTGTGATTGCGATCCTGGCGAATCCCAGTACACAACGCCTAGTACACATTTCAAACTAGTCATACAACTAACGGCCTGCACACAAGCAACAGTAGGGATAACGGCCAGTACAATGAATGCAGAACTGATGCCCAGGATATGTACCTTGGAGAGCGCCTCGCGGCACTGCTGGTGACTCCAATCGTTGCCGCCATACCGTAGATGTGCCCCTGTCCTAGCGCTGATTGATTGGCACACATGCGCAGGACGCGTGCGGCCATGAAACGATACCGGCACAAAAGATGATGTCGATGAGCATGAGTGGCGAAGGGTTTGTGACATGGAACAAGGTGGCGAAAGGTTAAAAAGGAAGCCATCGCAGCTGTCTTGTGGGAAAACGAGCTGGCAAACACACACACAGAGGGGGGTTGGGGCGTGGGTGGGTGCTGGGTGGGGTGGGTGTGGGTGGGGTATGTGGGGAGGGAGAGAGAGAGATAGAGAGAAGGGGAGAGGGGGAGAGAGAGAGAGAGAGAGAGAGAGAGAGAGAGAGAGAGAGAGAGAGAGAGAGAGAGAGAGAGAGAGAGAGAGAGAGAGAGAGAGAGACAGAGAGAGGATTACTATTATGCAGCAAAGACATCTCACCTCCTCACTTAAGACCATGACAACCGTTTTCAAGAGTACATCCCCAGCCGATCCGCCTAGCCAAATGTGGACATAGAGACAACCCATCTGTTTGGGCAACCGCAAGGGTGACGTGGCAGGGCAACCAGCATACATGCACTCACTTGGAGAGGTAATCCCCGATAGGCAGCGTGTTCTCCACCCACTCCAGCATGCCCGCGGTGGGCGTGAAGGGGATGACCTGTCACATGCACGCACAGATGCCAGCCCAGGCAATGGCCAGCGGAAACCGACGCAGTAGGTGACCCATCAAGCCTCATGGAGGCATGTCAGCAGCCCCGAACGTGTCTGCCAGCATGGGGGATAAATGTAATTCATCAATAACTCAGCCATTAATTAATTACTCAGCCATTAACTCAGCCATGGTGCGCACATAGCACTGTAGCGCTGGCAACAGTTCCACTTATGCGTCTTGCGGGATGCCACACAACCAAATACGGATATTAAAAAATGACAATTTTATTGACTAAAGGATATAAAGCACCGGCTCGGCGGCCCACGCATGCCCCACCCTGCCCTACTTGTCCTGCCCTACTTGCCCTGCCCTACTTGCCCTGCCCTACTTGTCCTGCCCTACTTGCCCTGCCCTACTTGCCCTGCCCACTTGCTCTGCCCTACTTGCCCTGCCCTACTTGCCCTGCTCTACTTGCCCTGCCCTACTTGCCCTGCCCTACTTGCCCTGCCCTACTTGCCCTGCCCTACTTGCCCTGCTCTACTTGCCCTGCCCTACTTGCCCTGCCCTACTTGCCCTGCTCTACTTGCCCTGCCCTACTTGCCCTGCCCTACTTGCCCTGCCCTACTTGCCCTGCCCTACTTGCCCTGCCCACTTGCTCTGCCCTACTTGCTCTGCCCTACTTGCCCTGCTCTACTTGCCCTGCCCTACTTGCCCTGCCCTACTTGCCCTGCCCTACTTGCCCTGCCCTACTTGCCCTGCCCTACTTGCCCTGCCCTACTTGCCCTGACCTACTTGCCCTGCCCTACTTGCCCTGCCCTACTTGCCCTGCCCTACTTGCCCTGCCCTACTTGCCCTGCCCTACTTGTCCTGCCCACTTGCTCTGCCCTACTTGCCCTGCCCTACTTGCCCTGCCCTACTTGCCCTGCCCTACTTGCCCTGCCCTACTTGCCCTGCCCTACTTGCTCTGCTCTACTTGCCCTGACCTACTTGTCCTGCCCTACTTGCCCTGCCCTACTTGTCCTGCCCTACTTGCCCTGCCCTACTTGCCCTGCCCTACTTGCCCTGCCCTACTTGCCCTGCCCTACTTGCCCTGCTCTACTCGCCCTGCCCTACTTGCCCTGACCTACTTGCCCTGCCCTACTTGCCCTGCCCTACTTGCCCTGCCCTACTTGCCCTGCCCTACTTGCCCTGCCCTACTTATCCTGCCCACTTGCTCTGCCCTACTTGCCCTGCCCTACTTGCCCTGCCCTACTTGCCCTGCCCTACTTGCCCTGCCCTACTTGCCCTGCCCTTCTTGCTCTGCTCTACTTGCCCTGACCTACTTGTCCTGCCCTACTTGCCCTGCCCTACTTGTCCTGCCCTACTTGCCCTGCCCTACTTGCCCTGCCCTACTTGCCCTGCCCTACTTGCCCTGACCTACTTGTCCTGCCCTACTTGCCCTGCCCTACTTGCCCTGCCCTACTTGCCCTGCCCTACTTGCCCTGCCCTACTTGCCCTGCCCTACTTGCCCTGCCCTACTTGCCCTGACCTACTTGCCCTGACCTACTTGTCCTGCCCTACTTGCTCTGCTCTACTTGCTCTGCTCTACTTGCCCTGCCCTACTTGCCCTGCCCACTTGCTCTGCTCTACTTGCCCTGCCCTACTTGCCCTGCCCTACTTGCCCTGCCCTACTCGTCCTGCCTGCTGCAAGCTGCCTGGGGTACTAGAATGGCGGATATGGCTACAGCGTAGTGGAGGAACTAGGAATGGAAGAGTGCTTATGGCCAGAGACCATAAGGATGTTAGAAAGGAAAAATGGACATGCGACTACCTGCCACACCCTGTTTTTCTTTCACAACCTCACTTCCCCTAACTATAACAAACCCCAAACCGCCGGATGCATCATGGCTAGATGAAGTACAACACCGACGTTGGCCCCCACACCTGGCCGGCACCACTAGGTTCTGTGACAGACAGGCTGCAGCCCCAGACCAAGGGACAATGACCACAGTAGCCACTCTGAGAGGGCAACATGCTCTGCCACAAATATGCTTCCACCCTCCACCTCTCAGTTGTGCAAAGTGTGAATTAACCAATGGCACGCCTGCTACAATGTGCCGCGCACACGCGGGAGATACCACACCACCCATCCACGGCCACTGACATCTGCCGCTGTAAGACTAGGCACCACGTACTCTCACCCCACCCTCTGCATGCCCCAGCGCAAAACCTCCCCCATGAGCCGAGGCAGCCCGCATGCATGGACCCGCAAGTCAGCCCACACAGGCGTGGTCCATCCAGCTATATTCATCCTGCACTTCAGGCCTCTTTGCAACGCAGTAAGCAAACTGCTTCTTCGTGAACTTAAATATAGGACAGCACCGGCGGACCAGCCACCAGCCCGCAAGCATTTCCCATGTAGGTGCAAAAGTGCCCGCAGCTGCGCCCTCTCTTTGTGTGCGCGCATGCGCCCACCTACCCACCCTCCCCTCGAGCGCGCGCCCGGGCTCACCTACGTCTCCTCAAACCTCACCTTGTACGTGCGTATGTGCAGGCATCGCTTGCGCGTCTCGCGGTCAAAATCCAGCAGGTTGTTCACAAGCCCAAACAGCTGCTCCATCACCTGTGCCGGCCGCCAGCAGCAGAAGCAGCAAGTTACGATGGTTAGCGGGCATCCTCTGCAGAGAAGGGGATGGCGGTGGAGTTACTCGAATGATGACATGCCTCCATAGTTGGTCTAAGTCTCCCGCTGTAGCCTGAGTGGACGAGTGTCAGCACCGCCGGCACCCGATCGGGTACCAGGACGGTACTGGCCTAGAGTAGCTGTGGCATGCACACGTGGCAGAATGCAGTATGTGATGAGCCGGTACCTTGGTGCCGGGACAGTAGTTTGTCATGTTAGGTCTGACCAGATCAGGCAGTACCTGATTGGTCAGTCCGTCTCAGATCAGTAAGTTAGGATAACTTACGCAACCTCTGGCCAGCCATGGTTGACGGCTTGCCAACAGTTTATATGCCAACCTATCCTAATGCCAGCGAGTCTCATCGCCCACATCTCACTGCGTGCAGCCATTTGGCATTCATAGAGCTTCTGTGTTCATCGGTGTCACAATGCTACAACTTGCAATTAAAAAAAACAAAAACATTACTATTTCGCACGACGGCGAGTGAAATCTACCCATAACCACCAAATTTTATATTTCACCTGCATCATCATGTCTTCCAACAATAACGCTAGCAGCAAGGGGAAGGCGACGTGTACAGCGTCGTCAACCAGTTCCCCGACCTCCTCGTCCTCCGGGACGTCCCATTCTGAAGCTGCTACGCAGCGGATGATGGAGCGTGCTGCTCGTCGCTACGAGCACAGGGGCGCTCTCAGGGGCGAGGATGTCTTGATGGACACCAGCACGTCGTCTGACAACTCCTCCATGTCGTCGTGCAGCGACGTGGGGGCTCGTGTTCCCCTCATTGCGGGGGAGCGTGGGTCCACGCCTGCGTGAACAGGCCGCGCGGCCTGCCATACGCACCGGTGGCGCCCGCAGCGGAGGCCGGCCCCTCTGAGGCAGCAGATGAGTCGGACTCCATGGAACTTTATGGCCTGCAGCCCGGGTCCTCGGCGGAGGAACGGGATGACGCTCAGTCGCGTCAGGAGGCGTCCGACGCGAGCCTCGCGCTGGCAATGGCACGCCAGGAGGCACGTGAGCAGCGTCGGCGGGACACGCAGGCACGGGCACGTGCCCAGCAACGTGCGGATGCCGATGCCGTGCAACGGGCTCTTTACAGGAGCGAGGTCGCTGCTCGTGAGGAGGAATACGGGGTCATTCGGCGCCGGGACCTGGCCTGCTTCTAGATGATGCGCGGGTCTCGGGATGCTCCGGCGGTGGCGGAGGGGGCGTTGCAGGAATCGGAGTATTCCTTGATAGGCACGTCGAGGGCTTCCGGTGAGGACGAAATCCCGATTCCAAAATTTGGCTCCCTTCTTCGTGCTATGGCCGAGATGCAGTGACCGACTGTCATCCCGATCCCTGCTGATAATGTAGTTGCCATTAGGCCTGCCGAACTTGTAATTTCACAGCTCGCAAAACCTTTGGCCGACTACCACCTCCTGCCCATCAGCGCCCATTTCCAATCGTCCTTCAGCACTAGGTACCTATACTCCTCTCCTTACCTTTCGTATCCATTTCTAGACGACACCATGGTTGCCTTTGAGGCTTGCCAGCTAGTGTGCTTTCGATCCCGGCTTACAACGCACTTTGTTTGGGGTCATGTACCCTTCATTTTCACTCGCGTACTTGGAAATTACTTGTGTATAGTAGCCGTACCAACGTTCTACGTATTGTTGTTGTTGTTGTTGTTGTTGTTGCCCATTTCGCACATGGGCAGCAGAGATTTGGGAACAGTCCAGGGCCAGGACGTATTATCGTAGCTGCCCCTTGACAAAAAAATCCTGTCAATGAAGTAAAATAGTGAACCAGGATGCGTATTAGAAACTAAAGAGTAAACATTGTCAGAAACAGTCGACTTCAGCACCACTACAAGCCCTAAAGAGGCCTGAATCTCGCACCACGCCGCGCCATTCCCTAACCCCCGCACTTCCCCCAAAATTCGCAGAGTCCCATGTAAAAACATGTGAAATCGTACGCAAAGTTTTCAATTGACGCTGTACGGCAAAATATACCATAGTTTCACCCCCCAGGTGCCGTACGGACCAACATGGACGGGAGTTGTTTTCCTGGAAAAGAACCAACATGCCACATGTATACAGGTACCTGGCATGTATGCTAGTATACAGGTACTTAACCAGGCCTCATCACCAAAAGAAAAGGTACACATGCAAAAAGACTCGTTCCACAGGCCCAAGAATACCGCGTCTCATGGGCCCCAAACCTACCGCATCCTGGCGCATGTCGTCGTTGCCGGACTTGACGAGCTGCTTGTAGAGCCGGCCGTCCGAGCCCTTGCACTCGATGCACTTGGGTTGGTTGATGCCCCCCACCAGCCTGGCCCAAGTATTAATAGCACACAAGCATCGATGGCACGTGGGTTGAACAAGAGTCCTGCTGTGCTTCACAACCTGACGTCTCTGAGTGCAGCCCTGGATGAATTTACGCTTGGAGTGCTGCGTGATGTTTGGAACAGATTGCATCGGCACAGTACCATGCGCCATGCAGGGAGATGACAATGTCTGTGACATGAACCCATAACAAGCCATGGGAAGCTCCTCAGGTCCAACATCATCACTCATGGGAGGTCGATTGGATTATTAAAAGCCAATCCGTGAAAATATAGGTAGCGATATAGGTAGGGAATGACGTTAGCTGAACAGTGCTTGCCAAGGCAGCTCCCAAGCCAGCCAACAACTAACTGAATTGCCAGTGCTATTTGAGCCAGTTGGCATCACTCCCGGTCGCAGGAGAATGGCGGTGTTTGCTTGGCAAGGCATACGGCAACGTGGTTGCATGCACGACTGCACTTGCCTGCCGCGAACGCCACCCACCTGATCTTGTCCGCAAAGCCCTCAAACGACGGGAGGGACTCCGCGGGGTAGTCGCCTGACCGGTTGATGGGGATGTACGCAGTGGCCACCGGCACCTGTCACCAACACGGAGCCATCCGCGGCGCAACAAGAGGTTCAGAGGGTCGGGAGGGCAGCAATGCAAGCAGGTAGCCAAACTGCGATTGTGGGCGTCCCTGGATGGGTACGAAGCCTAGATGGACTAATAACTAAAGCAGAATAGCCCAGTCTACACAACCAGCATGCAAGTAGAGCTTTCTGCGGCGGACGGAGTTATCGAGTGAAGCGGGAGTTGGGTTGCGTGATGCAGACGTAAGAGAACAAAAACCAACGCATCCACTTGGTGCCTTAGCGCCCTGTGATAGTAATTCTTTATCCGTCACCATGTCACATGCGCTGAAGACGGCGTCAGCCGTTGAGGGCAGTAAACACATGTCCAAAGAAGCTGAGAGGGAAAGGATAAGGTAGTCATGCGGGTGGTGAGTGCGAACCGGGTAGTTGGAATAAAGTCAGGAGGTGGTTGATTGAAGTAAAGTCAGGAGGAGGTGGTTGGTTGGAATTAAAGCAGAAGGTGGCTGGTTGGAATGAAGGCAGGTAGAGGTGGCTGGTTGGAATAAAGGCAGGATGTGGCTGGTTGGAATAAAGGCAGGAGGATGTGGTTGGTTGGAATAAAGGCAGGAGGAGGTGGGTGGTTGGAATAAAGGGAGGAGGAGGTGGTGTGTTACACGTGGCGAAACTAGGAGTGATCTTGGTCGGGCGTCAGATACAAGTCCTGACTGTGCCGACTACCTCCCTAGCGTATAAACCACGCCACGTGTCACACCTCCATCGTGCACTCTGTTTCGCCCCGACGGACCCAATTTGGCAAAGGTGTGCGCTCAACCATTTTCCACTTTGGCTGGTGACGGCTGGCGCTGGCAGGCAAAAGAGTGTGTGGGCTCAAGTAGGAAAATGGGGGGGGATGTCCCCCCTCCTGTTGGAATAAGGGCAGGAGGCGGGTCGCCACAAGGATCAACACAAGGATCAACACAAGCACCAACACAAGGACCAACACAAGGACCAACACAAGGACCAACACAAGGAGGACGTCTCTTCCGACAACCAGTTGCCATGAAAGCACCACGTGGGTACGCTCTCACGCACGCCCTTGTCTGTGCTCGCTGCTGCCACACGTCATTGGCTGCTCACCTGCCCCAAGCTGCGGAGCGCCTTTATCGGCCGCGGCATCTGAGGCTCCTCCCCCTGCTTCTTGGGACTGGGCATCTCGGCCAGCGTGACGTACGCCTCGATTAGTTCCTTCATCTGCAACGCACCCACACATGCGCATTGCGCCACGAGGTCATTGGCTGGCCATCAATCGTGCGGCGGCTGGCACAACTGCCGAGGAACACATGTAGACTTAGGAACTTGAAAATGCTAATCCTTGCACAAAGGCAAAGGGCCACGTTGAACGTCAACACTATCGGACAAAGGTTAGCTAAAATTTTGAAGCAAGACGAGGCGAATGGTGGGCCCATCCAGGCACACCGCTTCATACGGGTGACAAACGTAGCCACGGTTGCTAGATTCGCATCGCCAGGCGCTCTGCTGGGAAAAAAAAGGGCATGGGGACAAAATCTGGAGGCAGAATAAGGCCAAGTCCATGAGCCTCTTTCCCTACATAGCAACGGTGCCCCATTCCAATGAGCATAAGACCACGCGGGCGCATCATACTGGTACAGCAAACCCATCCCGCAACCAACGCCGCAGGAGAGGCCATGCTGAAATGCTGGAGCAGATTTTGGAACGTTCTTTCCACCAATGGTGGAATTGATGTCATCGAGCAGATGGCTTCTGCTGGCAGACACGACCCTGTCTCACGTATGTACCTGCCTCACGCAAGTACCTACCTCACACAAGTACCTGCCTCACTTCTCCCGCCTCACGCAAGCACCTGCCTCATACAACTTGTTTCACGTCACCTGTCTGACAAGCTCTTTCTTCTGCGCTGATGCGCGCTCCACGGTGGCGATGACATCAACGGCCGCCTCCTTCTTGTCCTGGTCGACCACAAAGCGGTCGCGTGCCATCAGTGCACCCCCCTTGACGCGGTCTCCATTGCTGAGCGCAAACAGCTGGTAGAGCGTGTGGTGCGGATGCTCCACCGCCATCTTCTTCACCAGCTTGGCCAATGTGACCTGCCAGCGTGGGTAAGGTAGCCCCAACCCAGCCCAGCCCAGCCCAGCCCAGCCCAGCCCAGCCCAGCCCAGCCCAGCCCAGCCCAGCCCAGCCCAGCCCAGCCCAGCCCAGCCCAGCCCAGCCCAGCCCAGCCCAGCCCAGCCCAGCCCAGCCCAGCCCAGCCCAGCCCAGCCCAGCCCAGCCCAGCCCACCCCAGCCCAGCTAATCCCAGCCCAGGTGCGAGCCACAAGCAAGGCAGAGCGAGTACGATCAAAAACAAGGTTTCGGCCCCTGTGCGCGGGGGGTATTGCTGCTGTCCCGGTTGGGATACCGGCTACTGCGCCATCATGACGCACTCACGTCCTCTCATGTGGTCCCCTCTCTCCCCACACCAAATACAGGGGTGCTGCATGGGGTCAGCACGCGCACAACCACCACATTACGAGATAGCTTGGCAAGACCAGGCCCAGCAAGACCAAGGTAAGGAAGAAGGTGAGGGCACGCAAAAGCTACTTACTTTCCGCCTTCTTCTGTAAACTAGTAACTTCGGCTCAGCAGACAAACCCCTAGAGCGCCCGACCACACTTGCTGCTCCACGTGCTCCTTGCTGTGCCACACCATACAAACTCCAGCCACAGCATTTCGAAACCGGACTCACATTGAAGCCGCTCGCGTGCGCGGGGCCTGTCTGGCTGCTGCTCATGCGGGAAGCGATTTGGTAGACAAGGGGCAGGAACTTGTGGGAGGACACCTGGCAGGGGGGTGGCCGTGTGAGCCAAGGGCAACAACGTGTTGGCACCGTAAGTTCTGTGCAGGCACGGGCAGTTGGGAGTGCCGGGGTTGAAATACAAGATGACAGCAAGGGGGGATAAGGGGCGGAGAAGAGATGGGGGTGGGGAGGAGAGTGCAAGCGGGGCGGAGGCGCAGGTAGGGGCTGCGGCAAGGGAGGAGACTCGCTGAGAAAGGAACGCGATCTGCCTAGAAGAGAGTCACAACACAAACAGGAACCTTAGCCAGAGATCAGCATAGGGAAACGTATCGGAGAAGTCGCGAGCAAATGCGTAGTTAGCGTCCATAGAAGAAGCGAAGTCCCTGCATGATAAAATTATAACTAAAAGCACCAAAGTCAAGCATATCCACTTAGCCCAAATACGCTATTTATCAGTGTGGTGGATGTTGGGAGCCGTTGGGGATGCACGTCAAGTCCAGGGGTGGCACAGTTGCCAGCACTAACCCCAGCTGCCAGCGACCGGCAGAACCAGCATACGCCCCGGCCACATGTGTCCTCCCACCACATGTTGGGCTCACCAGGTCGACCGCGTCGGCCATGAGGGCGTTGACCTCGGGCGATGCGCGCAGGTTGAACCAGAGCGCGACGAGCCGGAAGACCACCTTCATGTCGTACTTGTCGCCCGTGGTCAGGCAGCGCGTGTACTGCTGCAGCGCGGACTGGGGGAGCACAGGAGGGACAGGGAGGCCGCAGATGGGTGGCCACAGATAGGCGAGGGGGTTGATGGCGGAGTGGAAAGGAGCGTGGCTGCACCAACCGTGCACAGCAAAAAGAACGAGAATGCGAGCGAGGGGGGAGCATGTGCAGGAACAGGATGCAAGTACATGCGAGACGCAGACGTGCTTGTGACGCCGGAGGGGGGGGTGATATTGTTAGCAAAGGCCCTAATCGACCTGGGAGGACCTCGCTCATGAGAGCAGGTACATTGTGGCAGAAACACCCCCCCCTACTGCCAGTCACCCACCAACCACGAGAAGCCACCAACCACAGTCCATCCGCATGCAGCTCTGCCATGGTCGAAGCGAATCGTCGGCATGTGTCCTTTAACACCCCACGCGATCAACCAGGTTGCCCAGC
Organism: Mesostigma viride; assembly: GCA_009746045.1. Taxonomy (NCBI): domain Eukaryota; kingdom Viridiplantae; phylum Streptophyta; class Mesostigmatophyceae; order Mesostigmatales; family Mesostigmataceae; genus Mesostigma; species Mesostigma viride. The sequence continues at coordinate 3,828,911 of RPFO01000065.1, forward strand.
TAACCAGAGTCATCAAGCACAGTTAGAGAAAAATAGCGCCGGGGCCTTTTTTTCCACTTTCGGCAGTAAGGTCCGGCACATTTTATCCGGCGATGGCCACCTGCCGGTACACTCAACTTAATAGCGCTATTGACCTACTTGCCGTAAGTGAAAAAAAGATTCCAGTGCTATTTATTTCCAACTAGCACCACATGGAAAGTCCCCTCACCTGCAGGTATGCGGCGCGGTGGCGCTGGTGGAGTGCGTCGTCGGCCTCGTCGAGCTGCTGCGTCTTGCGTAAGAGCGTGATCTGGCGCTGAATCTCGTCCACCGCCGCCGTGTCCTTCTTCTGCCGCTCGCGGTGGAACGCCGCCAGCAGGAGCTCCTCCTCCTGCGCCCCTCCATGCAGTGGGGGTGTCATAGTTCAAGGGGTGCTGTGCCATCGAGTGTCATAAAACTGGGGGTATCTGTGATGGGGTGGCAGGCCGCCAGCAGCAGCACCTCCTCCTGCCAGTACCGTGCCACAGGGTTGGGTCCATTCACGGTACATATCAGAAACGATTGGGGTGGTGTGATTACCTTGTTTGACTGTTGATCGACACTTGAGCAATGCCATGAGAGTGTGCCATCGTAGGACGGCGGTTACAGGAGGCAGGGTGGCAGGGAGGCAGGTTACATGCGAAGACAGGCAATGATATGACAGGAGACTCGACTGGTCACAGCCTAGGGTAAACTGCAAACGTCTCCAATAAGCAACAAGGGATGTTACTGTTCATCCGTACCAAATAGCAGCATGGCCGCTAGGCTGCCGAAAAGAACCTGGTGGCATTACTGTGGCCTTCTCAGCTGATGCCGGTACACAAACGCAGCAGGTTAGCAAAGCATGCACGTTCAGTCCTATGTCTCGTCATATAAAGATGGCGCCTATCTTGCTTGCATCCGTCCCTGCCCACCTTCTTCGCATGCTTGCGCATCTCCCTCGACTGCTCATACTCGGGGGAGCTCAGCTGTGCCTCCAGCGCCTGGTACAGCCCGTCCGCAAAGTGGGCCATGCGGTAGTGGGCGCGGCACGCGCGCTCGGGGTACAGGTCACCCAAGCGGCCACCCCCACCCAGGTAGGCCACTTCGGCCCCCTTCTTGGCTTTCTTGGGTGCCTCGCACAGAGGGGTGTCCCACAGCTGCACCGACTTTAGGAAGAATTCCTCCTGGATGACTTGGGAGCTGTGAAGCGATGGTGAACGATGGTAAACGATGGTAAAAGATGGTAAAATATGGTAAATGATGGTAAATGACGGTGATTGATGGTAAATGATGGTGGTGTTGGTGGATGACAGTTACTGATGGTAAATGATGGTGTATGATGGTGTATGATGGTGCATGATGGTGTATGATGGTGAATGATGGTAAATGACGGTAAGTGATGGTAAATGATGGTAAATGATAACACAGATGCAGAGCATCATAGGTGGTATGATAATGGTGGACAGGGTGGGACCATGGAGATGGGGTGCTCACACATGCTGGGAGAAGGATAGCCGCACCATTACAACAGCATCCACAAAGCTGGCAGCCAAATGTGAAACTAGGCACACTGCGCGGCGGCAGCTCATGGGACCGACCTGGGCTTGACTAATACTTGAGGGGCACCCGCAGAAAAGAGGAAATAAGGAGGAGCATTAGAACAGCCTCACAGGACAGATTCTGTTTTCCAAACAGGTGGCAGCTGATGATGTGTCATAATTGCCGACAAATGACATCAAGAAACGTATCTTCCATGCTGCACGCCAGCGGTGGCAAGGCTGCCTGTGGACATTCCATCGCATTACAGCGCAGTCAAATCGAAGCAGCGCCGCCACAAGAACCGCCAGCAGTGCTCATCCCCAACACGTAACCATCCCCCGCCCCTCCTTTTATACACACAGTGACTAGCCCGTCTGCCCACCCACCCGCCGGCCTGCCTGTTTGACCCCTCCACCCCCACTGAGCATCCACCGAGCCACCACCCCTTCCCCGCCCCCGTGCGCATTCACCGACCTACCTCTCCGACCGAGTCTCCGCGAGCCACTTGCCCGCCAAGCACAGCAGGTCTGCCCGTTCCCATGAAGGGGGTGACTCGCCCCCCTTGCCACCCCCCGTGCTGTGGTCGCGCAGCTGCGGGTCGTTGTCCAACAAGTGACGGGCGAGTCCGATGGCCATGTCCTGTCGGCCATCCGCCCACAACGACTTGGCCTCTTCCACCTGGCAATTGACATGGGATGGATGGGGGTGACATATGGATGGATGACAAGATGGATGGAGGTATGTGGGGGCCAACAGAAAGGCGATTAAGGATGCCCCGCAAAATGCAATTAAAATGGGGACAGTCAGGGATGGATTAAAACATTGAGGACCAGTGTATGTTGGTGGTTGAAAGGGAAGATATAGGACATAAACCTACACAATGCACACCCTTAAACAATCAAATGGAACAGCCCCAGGCCCAGATGTTCGAGCAGATATTCTTCAGCCAAGCAGCAGCTTCACACAGCAATCATGTTTACACAGCACCCGGCGAGGAACCCCAAGCGACCATGGCCTGTTCCCATCGGCGGCAACAACATCACCTGGCCTGCGATTGGCCCATATGAATCCCTGCCTGGAAGGCAGCTCACCAGCGCACGCACGAGCAGCGTGCCCAACGCCCCCGCTGCCTGCTGCCCTCCCCTAAAGCTAGTGCTCTGCACGTGCTTCAGGCGCAGGATCGCATCCTGCGCGTGCGGCTGCCGCGACGCCTTGCGGGACACCCTGGCCGCCTCCCTCAGGTGGGAGAGCAGCGGTGCCGGCGCGGCCAGCATGCCCAGCAGCGCCCCGTGGGCCGCGAACAGAGGCTCCAGCGCGTCGTAGTGCGCCACCGCGCCGTCCCGGAGGGAGCCCACGTGCACGCGCCAGCGCCGGCACAGCTCCGCCACCTGGCAAGGGGGGAAGAAGGGGAAAGGGGGGATTGTTCCCTTAACTTATCAATTTATTATCACAGATTATCACGTAGACTGCGTCATGTGGTTCCCTATATATTTTAGCGCACAGCGTTATAGTACCTTCAATTAGCTCTGGCACCTTGTGGTCATCAGCTTGCGCCTTAATTAGCCGAAGTCTTGAGACCACCTCACATTTGTAGCATAAGCTATGCATCAGCCTACCGATGGTATTGCACTGGTTGTATTGCACCCACAGTGTTGCGCCCCGGCATGATGCACCATGCCGTGGAGAGAGCGCTCTGTGGCCTGCCCATTTGCGGCAGTGAGAGAAGCTAGGGCGCCCTCCCTCCTTCTCGCTGTGTATATAGGGGTTGAAGGTTCCTTTACTCTGTATTGGCACCCACGTGACGCAGTCACGTGCTTATTAATTAATTAATTAATTAATGTGGTTCCCTGGATGCCACGAAGACAGAGTGCCATCGGGGCACCCACTGACAGGAATGTCAGCGGGGCACCCACCGACAGGAGTGCCATCGGGGCATCTACCTTGGTTTGTGCTGCCCATCAGCCTTGGTCAAGTGCTGCTCTCCCTCCTGCAATGGCAAGTTTGCTGCCCGGATAAGTTTTCAAGACCCCTACAGAGGCGGAGATGTGACGGGGACGACGGACGTGTACAGGTCGACCCTGTAACCCACTTTCACGGCACACTCCGGGCAGTTCCTGCATCTCTGCTATGTGGTGCTTGGGTAAACGAGAATGACTGGTAATTACTGTTTTAGTGGTGTGCACATTGAAAATGCAAAAATTTCACTTGTCCCACCAGTGCCAATCCCACACCGTTCATATTTCCAAGCATGGCTGGCTGCCAGGAATACAAGAAGACGATTGAGTGACCAGTCAGACTGGGTGGCACGTGAAAATACGTGCACTACAGATGCACACTACATAAGGTGCGCAGGTGTAACTTCCACACCCAGCGGCGCTGGCTTACCCGGCTCTCTTCCGACCTTGCACCTGTGTCCCCCTGGGGCCACCCCCTGCTACCGGGGCGCGCCCACTTGGCGTCCCACGCGGCCGCCACCTCATCCAGAATCAGCAGCTTGACGATGGACGGGTTCACCATCTGCCCGCCGTCAACGCGCGAGGCAGCCAGTCAGGGGGGCAGCAGGTGCGTGTGCTAGCATCAACATTAAGAACGTGAGGCATGTCATCTGGGGGAGCACACCGAGTAAGGCCATGCATCGTCGCACGGGTCGACGGGACACACAATGGCGAGCTAATATGCATCCATGCCGGAGCCCACCAGTACCACAGCGCGCAAGCTCGTACGCAACAGCGGCCTCACTCTCCCCTCCCTAGATCTATGACCCCCCCACCAGCACCCGTCTCCTACATGCACCTGTGGCCCCCCCTTGTGCCTCCTACCTGGACACTCTCCACGCTGGCCCTCGCCACCGACCGCACCAGCCCCCGCTCCGCGCCCGCCATCGTGGCCGAAAAAGTGGTCAAGTCGCCTGACTCGAGCGCCGTCAGGCAGCGGCAGAGTGCGCCGTGGAAGCTGGCACCCGCCACGGGGAACCTGCTGGCGTCCGCAAACAGCGGCACTGAGCCACCGGCTGCCATGGGTGCAGCCCCTTGCGTGAATCCTGCACAACATATCACAACGGGGAGGAGTTTTGGGAGTAGCCGGCAGCATGCCAGTGAATAAAACGTTGCAATCGCGGATGCTCAGGATGCCTGGCACGGCAAGCCGCCATGCTATGCGGAGGATGCGACCTTCAACCAGCAGCAACAGCACGGCATGGCGGTGTGCTGCGCCGCGACAAGTGGCAGGACCACACACAAACCGGTACAACAAAGCAAGTATCCATTCACGGCAATAATTGTTACCCAGGGAACATGAAGCGATCGAACGGCAAGAACAAGTGACCGGTGAGCGTGTGAAAAAAGCTGTGTGTCATGTGCTGCAATCACGATGCCAACAGAACAACGACGCTGCCGTAGCCCCTGCCCCTGCAAGCATGCCAGCCGCGTAATTCGCATGCGCTGATTCTCTCTCTCGTTGCGAGGTGTGTGTGTGTGTGTGTGTGTGTGTGTGTGTGTGTGTGTGTGTGTGTGTGTTTGTGTTTGTGTGCGTGTGTTTGTGTGTGTGCATGTTTGTGTGCATGTGTGTGTGTGTGCATGTGTGTGCAAGTGTGTGCATGTGTGTTTGTGTGTGTGTGTGCGTGTGTGAGGTGTGCGTGTGGTAGCGTGTCTGTTTTGGGAACAGAATGCCACAGGTTCAAATCCTGTCACCTTGACACTTGTGTGTGTATGTGCGTGGTCACCATAGTATAGTTGTGTATGTGTGTGCGCGTGCGCGCCTGTATTGGAGAGCACTGGCAAACCTTGAGTGCTGGTGTCCACAAGTGAAAAAACAAGATATTCTAGCAATCAGGAAAAGCTGAAAACACATATTATTGCCTTGACACGTAACTATGGCATCTGCCCCCTGTCTAACCACAGGCACCCACCGAATGACATGTCACGCTGAATGCGGGCATGGAATCCAGTTGGAAGTAGGCCATAGAGCACTATATCTTACAATCAACTAGCAGTACAGCGGTTATCAAATTATCAATGCCGCACCATAGCCCTACTCACCGCTGCCTGCAGGGCTCCACTCCTCCATGATGGCCCACTGGCCCGTCCTCCAGGCCGCCTCGTACTGCATGTCTGCAAGACCTGGGGAAATGGGCCGGCCGCGAGGGGTGGCCGCAGACAGCCCCCTCCAGTACACCCCCAGCAGGTGCATGCAGCGCATCTGCTGCAGCGCGTGCATCATGCCGTGCTGCAGTGCATCCTCGTCGTAATTCTGGCCGCCGTCCTGCGCACGTTGAGGTTTGCAAGATATTGTACTTGATGTCATGCACAAAGCAAAATAAGCATGTCCATTTGAGCATGCTGCAGCAAATGCAAGCGGAAGCGACTGAGAAGCAAGAAAGGGCTACAGGGGATCCTGGTAGGCTGGGCGCCATGTGGCAGCCTGTGACTTGAGGGCTGACACTGGCCAGTGAGCTCAAATAAGCCAACAACCCCACTGCATTCTGGTTTCTGGTTATGCCACCCTAACACTTTGTTTTTTTCCATCGCCCAGCCTACGGCAACCCAAAAGCCCAGCACATAGAAAGAACATTTGAAGACTCTTGCACAAAAAATAGGAACGGCTTAATGATTTACAAAGCCGTGCGGGACAAAAATCAACTTGAGGCGAAAGCAAGATGTACCCATTCCAGCCCATGGGCTGCATCTCCATCTTTGAGGGATGTCACGCATCCTCGCAACGCCATACACCCACCGCCTGCAGAACACCACGGGCATGGCTGAGCCAACAAGCGAGAGATGTACAGCTGAAGTGTCACTTGCATTTCTGACCCGATGAGTCACGTAAACCATACCATGCGGGCCCATGTTAACAGCTCACCCATCGAACAATCTCCCCACGAGGATACACGGCTGCATCCATAAACGTTGCCACGAGACCCAGGCAACAGTAACCTACTCTTCGAAAGTACACGTACTCAGCTAATACTCAACTAATACTATTGACAGAGCACACTCAACCAATACTATTGACAGAGCACACTCAACTAACATTATTGACAGAGCACACTCAACTCATACTATTGACAGGTCATACTCAACTAATACTATTGACAGAGCACACTCAACTAATACTATTGACAGGTCATACTCAACTAATACTATTGACAGAGCACACTCAACTAATACTATTGACAGGTCATACTCAACTAATACTATTGACAGGTCATACTCAACTAATACTATCGACAGAGAACGGCTGCAAGGCACGCTGGCGTACCGCCAACGAGCCGGACAGGGTGTCACCCCCATCCAGCCCCTCCCGGTCATCTCCTGCGGCGCCACCTGTTATCCACCCTGCCCCAGCACCGGCACCATTCGTAGGGATCCTCCGCAGCAGCTGGTCGTAGCTGGCGGCGGCCGCAGCCCACTTGCCCTCGTGCTCACATATGCGCAGGTGCTCCTGCACGCGGCGGCTGCGGCACACACCGTAGATGCCGTCGGGGTCCTGGATGCTCCGGTAGATATGCACCAGCAGCCGCGCGTGCGCCTCCTCCTGAAGGCCAAGGTTATGGGGGGATATATCCGTTGATGAACAGGGGGTGCGAACATGAGCTTTGGTAAGAGTAAGACCCACGGGCTTGGGTTACTGCAAGACAAAACAGTACTACGCATTTAGATTAGTTTATGCCGACTTTGTCACTACAAACAATTAAATGTGGTTGCCTGCCTCAAGTAACTGGGGTCGCCTGCCTAGCTTGGGATGGCAGCAAGGCCAGTCTCCGCAGCGGGGGAGACGGTGCAGGGTGAAGGGTACTAAACGGCAGGGGCCATGCGCAACAGCTGCTGCAGGAGGGGGGCCGCTGATGTCAGCGAAACAACAAATGACATGATGACAGGAAGAGCACGCAGCAACCTCCAACATCCGTAAACTTGGTTCAGTAAACCCAGCCCCCAAAGAGCCACAAGGACACCTACACAAATCCACGATAACATGATTAATGATATTCACGGTATGGTAACCACCAGCATCACGAGGCTAGACCAGGGATAAATAAGGATATTCACGGTATGGTAACCACCAGCATCACGAGGCTAGACCAGGGATAAATAAGGATATTCACGGTATGGTAACCACCAGCATCACGAGGCTAGACCAGGGATAAATAAGGATATTCACGGTATGGTAACCACCAGCATCACGAGGCTAGACCAGGGATAAATAAGGATATTCACGGTATGGTAACCACCAGCATCACGAGGTTAGACCAGGGATAAATAAGGATATTCACGGTATGGTAACCACCAGCATCACGAGGCTAGACCAGGGATAAATAAGGATATTCACGGTATGGTAACCACCAGCATCACGAGGCTAGACCAGGGATAAATAAGGATATTCACGGTATGGTAACCACCAGCATCACGAGGCTAGACCAGGGATAAATAAGGCATCGGCAAGTAACTAGGCAACGAAACAGACATTATACTCACACCTGCGAAGATCAACAAATGCTTATGTCATGTGGCGGACGTCGCCATGCCTCTACGTCAACAAATCCCTTGTTGTAAAGGGCTTGTCATGCGTCAGAACTATCTTTGTAGTTCCGCAATATGCGTTACCTTATTCCCGTCATCCGCAAAGTCCGGCTCCCCCAACGTCAGCCGGCCAAAGACCTCCTCGCACCAGTGCTCCACATACCTGCACCGGTCGCGAGAGCATGGACAATCACATGCATCATATCCACAAGAGGTCTGCGGACTTACACCCGGCACACAGGAGCTTGGCCTGCTGAAAGGTACTCATCGATCCACTGCAGACCATGGCAGATGACCTGCGCCAAAAACACTAAAGGCGCAGCAATCTATGAAACACAAGAAACTGGAGGACGAGGGCAACGGGGCCTCGTGAGGGTACCGAACTGGGGAGGAGACAGTGCCCTGAGGACACCAAACGTATCATGGGCCGGAAGACCATGGGCCGTGATCATGTCAATCCCCAGAAACACTGGGATGTCTGTGGAGATCTGCATCTCATGTTCCTGGATGGCCCACCACGAGGTCTCACGCCTTCAGCATGCAAACAGGACCCCCAGCTGGCTCCCCGATTGGGCCGGCAGGGATGAATCTCTGGCATCCACATGTGCAAGCTTGACTCCGCACAGCTCCTAGTCGTCATTATCGTCTGGTTGTTCCACGGGCAGCCCATCGTCGCTGCTATGAAGGAAAAGAAGACACCCTGTTCCGTGGAACAAAGGTCCGCACCACTCAAGGGTACAACATCCTCCTGTGTAATAGAAGAGAGAAAAAGGCATGCTCCGAGCCTAACTATCCAGTGAACAGCCCACAGAAACATCATCAAACATCATCAAACATCACCACATGAAACAAGATTCAATCACGCACATCAGTGAGGTGAAGTAGGCGGAGCACTCTACAGCGGCCTCCGCCACCAGTAGGTAGTCCACCTCAAGCCAGTAGACCTTGCTCCATGCCAAGGGGGAGCTGCCACGCCCTCCAAGCGCATCCATGTCATCGCCGCTCCGCCTGCTGGCACCCTGGCCGCCGCTGCCCCCAGGGGTCCCGCGCTCCCTCCCCCGCGGTCCCCTCCCTGACCCCCCTCCTCCCGTCCCCGAACTGTTCCCTGCGACGCTGGCACGACGGTCCCCCCGACTGCGCCCCCCACTGGACCCCCCCGCGCCCCCCCCTGTGACCCTCACGGGCGCCCCACTTTTCTTGATGTTCTCCAAACGGTGCAGCCGGAGAGCATTGAGGCAGGATAGCACCAGCTGCAACGCCTTGCCCCTCACACCGCCGGTGATGCCAGCGCCAGCCCCCCTCGCGAGCACGTGGTCTCGAACGAGCCGCGACAGGTGGGCGTGCGCGGCGCCGCCCGCGTCGTGGTTGGCGATATCCATCAGCACGCTGGGGAACAGCTGCTCGGCAAAGGAGGCCTTGTGGTATGCCAGCACGCGGCACAGCCGCAGCACGGGCGAGCGCGCGCGGGGGATCAGCATGTACGCCAGCTGGCTCACCCAGGACTCGTACGACTTGCCCGCCAGGGACCACACCACGGCGTCCACTGCCGGCTCGTCCAGCTCATCACTGGCCGCATCCTCCTCGTCCGAAACAAAGCGCCGTTTCTCCCCCGCAGTTGCACAAGGTGAGGCCGTGGGGAACACACCCGGGGGGGGCGCAAAACGGGCTTGCAAGCGCTGCTCACACGCCCGGACCACGCCCTCGTCGGGCGCCCCGTTGGGCCCCACCGAACCCTTGATCGGCCCGCTCATCCCCGCCCCCGTACGGAAGATGGCCAGCAGCCGCTGCTCCTGAGGTGGCAGCTGCTGGAAGGAGCGGGCACCCAGCTCGGTGGCCAGCACGCCCTGCGCCGTGTCAAACGCCATCGCGATCACTCGCGTGTCCGCGTCCACCAGGAAGAGGCCCAGCTGGGAGAGCACAAACGCCGCCAGGCGTGCCTCTGGGGAGACGCCCAAAGAAGCTGACTTCTGACCGCCGGTGCTGCCAGAAGTGCTGGGCATGCCTTCGGGTGATACCCCCCCGACACCTGTCAAAGGCAGCTTGCCTCCCCGACTGCAAGCACTAGCACCGCTTCCCTTCCCCCGCTGCATGCGCCCGTCCTCCAACACGCCCACCGTCACCAGCATGCTGGCTGCTAGCGACCGCATCGCGTCATCCCCCATCTCCTCTGACAGGTCCACTAGGCGCCACATGGATGCCAGCACGCCCGGCTTGGGCTCGCGGGGGACGCCCTGCAGATATGTCCCTGGCGGGCCGCCCTGGGCTGCCACTGCCAAGTCCTCCCCCGCTGCATCCCCTGTGGCGCCCTCACCGCCCCAGGCACCCTGTGAGCCCCCCACGAAGAGCTCCCAGGGACGCCCGCGCAGGCCCGCCCGCAGCGCGGCCGCCCCCTGCCTGCGCAGCGCCGCGTGCATGGCCGGCGCGTGGGCCACGAAGCGCGCCACCTCATCGGCCAGGGACCCTCCGGCACGGACGCGCGCATGTGCCCGCCGCACGCGCGCGAACAGGCGCGAGGAAACGTCGCCATCAGGGAACGAGGGGAGTTGGGCGATCGCATGCGCTAGCTTGGGGCCCTCGTCCACCACCAGGGTGGTCAGCAGGGACAATGCCACGTTGTCCGGCCCCTCACCGGGCCGCGGCAGGTCATCGCCGTCATCGTCCTCTTGCACACCGGCTGAGGCGCTCGTACTCGGTTCCTGCCGATGATGTCGATGCTCATCCTCATCCTGGTCATCCTCACCCAAGAGACCCCCGGCCATGCCAGGCCTTCCGCCCCGCCCATCACCCCTTTGCCTCCCATCCCCCCTGCTGCCCTTGAACGGCTCTCTCTCATGGACAACATCCCCGTGACGTATGTAGTATTGCAGCGCGCGCGCGACCAGCTTGGGCACAAGCGCCTGCAGGGTGTCGCCCACCACGAGCACGCCGTCCTCGTGCACCAGCAGGCATCGCACGAAAGACGAGAGCATGTCCAGGCAGGGCGCCTCCAGGGTGTCCGCGGGCGCCACCTGCGTGGCCGGGCGCGCGGGCGCCCATGCAGATGCCCGCAGAGAAGCAGGCGAGAGTTGACGGGGATGCCAGAGGGGACGAGAGCGCGCCAAGTCCCCAGGGAGCATGGGGAGAGAAGAAGCTCGGGCGGAGGATGCGGCCCCACCTTGGCCCCCCAGGTATTCCTGGGTGTTGCCACGGGCTTGCCCCATTTCGGCCTCCCCTTGCTGCATCTGCAGGAGCAGGATGTGGAGCAAGTAGCGCGCGATCGTGGGCGTGCGCAGCGTGGCGGGTGGCAGCACGTCCCGCAGCGCCGACAGCGCCGACAGCACGTGTTGGCGGTGACGTCGGCTGGCAGTCATGTCCAGCCACTCATGCACGCCATGTAGCAGCTTGAGGATGTGGTGTGTGTCCAGCACGTCGGGGGGGAGAGACTCGGACGCCCCTGTGGTGGCAGAGAGGTCCCCTCTCCCCTCCTGCCCTGGGCGTTGTGACGGGGTCGGTGGGGGTCGTCGTGCCTCTCGGGACGCGATCCAAGCCGCGTAGAGGATGTGGGCGCGTGCCTGGGAGGGGCTCAGGTAGGGCCAGGGGGGCTCATTCCCCTCCGCGCCGGGCGCGCGGACCCTGGTCAGCAGCGCACGGATCTGCCGTGTTTGGGGACGGGGGGGGAACAGGGAGGGAACAGGGGGGGAGGGAACAGGGAAAGAGTTAAGGCGAGTTGGAGTGGAATGGGACCACCCACGGACAGGTGAGCAATTAGAGACAAGGGTATTTGGGAACAGAGACGGGAACCTATATGGGAAAACAAGGATGCCCTCCTTCAAGAATCTCTAATAAACAGCCCAATGCCGTGGGAAATTGAGCACGGCTACATGGCATGGCATGCCTGTACACTCCCCATTCCCAGCCTGCCAAAGGGTGCGCCATGAGATTGTCAAGTAGCAGCGCACCACTGCCTGCCTTCCATTCGCTTGCGGCGGAACGCTTCACAGTGTGTGCCATCTGCACCACGCACGGATGCTAGCTTTTTTCAATTGTCTGAAACTCAAAACACCGACACCACACAGCAATGTCGCTAAAGTAACAACTCATCATGAAAACATCTTATTGGTACATCCTTTGCACAATTTCATGCTGCAATACATGGATTTGTACATCCTGCAAAATACAATCCTGCGATACGTCTGGTTTGTACATCACTGCTCCTGATGCGTTCCCTCCTTCCATCACATCCACCCTCATCCTTGCCCCTTTTCTCTTGATCCTGATGCCATGACTCCCGATCGGTCACGAGGCTAAACCCTCGGCCTCCAGATCCCTCACCACTGGACGATCCCAACATACACCACACCTTCCTTGACCCTCCCTCACCCACCCCGGACGCTCACCACATGGAACATCTTTCGACGGATGAGTGACGACAGCTGGCGCTCGCCCCCCACCGCATCCAGGAGTAGCGACCGCACCGCCGCGTGGGCAGGCGACTGCTGGGGGGGGGCATCCATGAAATACCCTGGAAGGAGCCCTGCGAAAACCGCCGCAAAGTTGGCCTGAATGAGCCGCTGAGCGGCAGCCCAGATGCTGCCGGCGCCACCGCCCTCATCACCCCCATTTCCCGCATCGTCGCCACTTGTCAGCAGGTCGGGCCGCAGCTGCACCGGCGCATCTCGGAAGTACCCACTGCCGCGCGTCAACGCCAGCAGGTCCTCCTCCGCGCGGTCCGCCCTCATCAGGATTGCGGGGAGGAGCCCTCCGGCACAGCGCTCGAAGAATGCAGCCATGGCTGTGCCGCCCGATACATCCGTGGAGCCTCGGCCACCCTGGGCAGCCCCCTGGCTCGCAGCGCTGCCTCGGACTGGGGTAACGAAGGCCGCCGCCATCGCCTCACCGCCATCGCCATCATCATCTTTGGCCTGATCGCCCCTCCCTCTGTCGTCAACTGATGTGCCTGACCCCTCGATGCCCCTGCCCTCGACATCATCTCCCGCGTTTGCCAGCAGCGAGGCCAGTGCCGAGAGCTTGTCTAAAGATAGCCCCTCGCGCACCCAACACGCCAGCACGCCCACCAGGTGGAAGCGCAAGTAGTCAGCACGGGTGGCGTACCCTAGCCGCCACGCCACGCCGTCCAACTGGGCCGCCACCAGGGGCGCCACCGCGGGACACGAGCACGCGTACGCACACAACAGGAAGACCGCCCTGTCCTCCACCACCTCGGACGCCGCCGCGATCTCCCCCAGTGCCAGCACGCCGGTCTCCAACGTGCTGCCCTGGCCAAGGTTTCCATCCGCGCCCTGGGGCGGCAGGTCATACTCGGCCCCGCGCGTCGAAGCGCCGACAGGTGGCAACGCCAGGTTGCTCAGGACACCGTCAAAGATGGCGCCCGCGTTGGGCCACACGTGAAAGCAGACGGTGACGGCGCCGGACGTGAACGTGCGCACGAGGTACGAGGGGTCCCTGAGCAGAGGCAGGAAGGAACCGCTCAGGGGCTCGAGCTTGTCTATTTTAAGCAGCAGCAGCGACTTGATGGCGTGGGACAGGTAAAGCCGCGTGCGCCAGCCACTGGGCAGCACCGCCGCCTCCTGAACCCGGTTCACTACATCTAGCAGCCGCCCCACGAGACGGTCACTGAGAACCGGTCGCTGACCGACCGCTGCGGGGGGGGGACCCGAACCCACCCCATGGCCCTTGCGGACCACCGCGAGGGCCAGTTGATTGATCCACGCCAGCGCCAGCGCCAGCTTGCGTTCGTCGCGGTCCTTGGCCACCTTCCCACCCTTTGCGGCCGCGGGCGGGAAGCAGTAGGCCTTTAGCGTGTCCAGAACCGTCTCCACATGCTTGCTCCCTGCGCACCCTGCCGCCTCGCATGCAGTCGCCAGCAGCGCCGCCGTCACCTCGGCCGGAACGGCATCCACAGGGGCGCCGCTGAGAAGTGACGTGACGTGGTCCAGCACGCGGAGGGGCCGCCAGGGACCCAGGGCTCGGAGCGATGCGGCGACCAGCAGCCTCGTCGCCATGCCGCCACCACCACTGCTAGCACTCGCGGCAACACCGCCCTCTGCCCCCGCCCGGTTCCCTCGCCCGGTCGCCTGGGTGGTTGTGGCCGGCGCATCATCATCGAAATCATCCATGTCGTCGCCAAAAGTGGTGGCTTTGGCAACAAATGCGCTAGATGCCCGGCTCAGACCCCTGTCGTATGCGGACCCTGGGGAACCCCGCGCCACCTCGTACACCATCTCCGCCTCCGCCCTGGCCTCCGCATCGTACGCGCCCTGAAGGGTGCGCACCAGCTCCTCGAGCGCCTGGTCCATCAGGAACACCCGCACGGCCGGCTGCTGTGGCGCCAGTCTTACTGCTTGCTCCTGCAACAGGCCCCGCTGGGGCAGGATAGACCCTCCAATGGACCCCCCCGATGGACCAACGGACAACCCAGCAGATGTGGCCATAACCACAGGCTCAAACAGCCAACCTCGAAACTCCGCAAAGGGCCCCCCCGTCCCCCCACCTGTGTTGCACCATCCACCGGCGGCAGCATAAGGGTAGCAGGCGTCGTCATCGAGGCAGGAGAGTGTCAGCTCGCGCTCCCAGGGCACGGGGAGGGCAGCCCCCGCTTGAGGTTCCAGCGGGCACGGTGCCAGGGGCCCCAGGAGCGCCCTCAGGGCCCCCGGGAGATCCGGCCCGGACGACAGCTGGCGGCTCTCCAGCGGTCGACCCTCCCTCTCCGCCGCGTCCCTCTTCAGCGCCAATATGGAGCACGCCATGTGGACGCCCGCGAGCGCCTGCTTGTGGAGCAAGCCGCCTGGGACCCAGGGGGCCAGCACAGGGTTGACGAGTTGCTGCACGCGGCCACCGTCACCGGAGGGGGCACTCCCACAGGTGACTGCAGGAGTGGCACCGAGTGCCAGGTGCAAGGCGTCTGCGCACCGGGCCGCCAGCATAGATTGGAACAGGAGCCGCGTCGGCCACTCGTCCTCCGCACGTGCCGCGTCTCCTTGCGGCGCGGCGGCCGAGGCGGCGCGGTCCAGCCCGTCGTCGTCCACGGGGGCCAGCTCGTCGCCAGGCGACGCGCAGGCACCCATGGCCTGCCGCACCAGGGCGTCGGCACCGGGGAAGGCGTACCCTGCCAGGTAGCAGGACAGGCGCAGGGCGCCGGTGAAGAGCTCGGCCGCGCGGACGGACATCTGGCGCATGTCCCCCGTGCCGCGGCGTCCCAGCAGGGAGGGCAGTGACCGTGTGGGGGGCGTGTCCGTGGGGACATGGGGGGAGGAGGGGGTGTTTACGGTAGCGGCGGCGGGGGATGCCTCGGACGAATATGGTGCCAAAGATGGCGTGTTTGTTGGGGACGAGGGAGTAGCCTCTGGGTTGAGACAGGCGGAGGGAATCTCGGCCGCATTCCTCGCACGCTTCACCAGCAAGGGTTCGAACCGGCACGCGAGCGACAGGCCCTCTTCGAACTGCTCTTGCTCCAATTCCGCAGCCTGACAGGGGGAGGCGAGGACGAGCGCACACAAGGGGGGGACAGCGGCTAAGGGCGCGTGCGGCGGCGCGGCGTGTGTTGAGGTGATGGACAGTGGAGAAGCCGGGGAAGTAGGCAGCAGGCTGCTAAGCTCGACTCGTGGATGTCACACGAGCGTTGCGACGGCCGTATGGGGAGAGACAGGCGGGACAAGAGCGGGGAGGGGAGAATCAGGAGACGGGCGAGCGGGTGGGCGGAAGGAGGGAGGTAAAGTGGGAGGGAGGAAGGGGGGGACGAACGGGTAGGCACTTGCGGTTCCTAAAATGCATCATGGCCATTAAGTTGGCTGCTGTTTCGGGTGGGATGGTGGCAATCGCGGGCTCCGCTGCACCCATTCACTGGGCAACGTGTGCACATTTGACCCCTGAGCGACGTAGTTCCCCTTTTTGGAAACACGGCGTTGAAGCATCAGATCTCCCTCCTCCCTGGCACCTGTTATCAAGTCTAGAGCTATGTAAAAATGGTGAAGATTGCTATTGTGAAGCCCGGCGTCATGTCACAAAACTTTGCCACCACCGACAGAGGGGGGTGAATTCAAAGGCCTGAACCCTCTACTCAGGGCAGAATGGCCTTTGACAGCTATAAAACTTCACAACCAAAATCTACTCACCTCACACCAGTCGGGCCCGCCTTGCGCCCTTGAGCCGAACGAGAGCCACGGGAGTTCTGCCGTAAACCCCTCGGGTGGCAGCATAACCGACCCAGCACCACTGGCCGAGAGGCCACCCACCAGCAGCGCCATGATCGCCCGGGCTGCCAGTGCAACATCCGCTTCTGTAGACGTCACCACCCCTACCGTTCCTAGCCGGCGCGTCGCCGACAGTGAGGACGGCGAGAGCTCCTGAAACGTTCCTCGAATCGCCCACAAGAGGACGCGCTCTTTGGCCCGGATGGCTGCACCAGGGTCATCCAGCGATGCGCCGCCACCAGGCCAACCAGAGCCCGGGCCAGCGCCTAGAAAACCGGCACCACCCGGGTTACCTCCGCTAGCATTGCCGGAGCTTACGACAACATTCGCACCCACAGGGCTGCTGAAGAACGCGGCCAGGAACTGCAGGGCGTGACGTGTGACAGGTCCCTGGAACAGCTTGATGTCCAGCAGCTCCAGGGGCAGGGCTGCCTTGGGAGCAAGGCCTCGGGATGCGATGCCACCTAGCGTCTGCACTGCCTCCCCCGCCACGCCGGTCACCTGTGCGTGGGATGGCAGTAGCCAGCGCAGAATCGTCTCCCACGCCCGCTGCCACGCGCTCCCCTGCCGGGCGGCCAGCAGGGCCCAGTCAAAGCCGCCATCTCCCGAAACGCTGCCGCCCTTGCCTAGCGGTCCATCCTCAGTGGTCTGTGGTGGCCTACCTGCACGTTCGCCCTGGCCGTGACCCGGACCTGACTGTGGGGATGTGCCGCGTGGCAGTAGCGAGGGCAGGGCCAACGGGCTCTCACCCGAGGCCTCCCTTGCAGCAGATGACACGGCCTCATCCATGGTGGGGGCTTCCCCTCCCAGGGACGTGCCCGCAGTGCCGGGGTCCCCTGTGGGTACCTGGGGCCAGGAGCGCGCCAGCTCAGCGATGCACCGCAGCAGCCACACGGGGGCCTCCCTGCCCGCGGCCCCCACACCGCTACTGTCAGCCGCCCCCAACGCAGCACCCGGCTGGCACTGCAGCAGCCTCTCCGGTAACACACGCAGCAGTGCCAGTAGCACTGGCGCTGGCATGAACCGCGCGTGACCGCAGCGCAGGAGCACACACAGGAGGGGCAGCCACGCGCCGCGACCGTCTCGTACGCCCGCCAGAAGGGCAGCCAGGGGGGACCTGGGCGTTGCCGCGGTGGTTGATGCGGACCCGGACGAGGGCGGTGGGTGCTGTGTGCCACTGCCCAGGGTCCGTTGGCGCTTGGCAGGGGGGGCCATCACCAGGTGCTGTGATGTCAGGGGGGTCATCGATATGGGCAGGGGCACCCCCCCTGGCCCAGTGAGGGCCAACAGCCCTGAGTGGGAAATCTCCGCGGCTCCTGGGACATATTGACCACTTCCTAAAACAGCAGTGGTGGGAGCAGATGTCATAGCTACATCCAGGCCTGGACCCGCTGCGGATGAAAGAACAAGGGCCAGCTCGTCCTCTCCCCTGGCAAGTGCATTCACACCATCATCCCCATACGCCTGCATGAGCAACGGAGGGAAGAGAGCGGAGGCGAGCTGGAGGCCCGCGTAGTGCTGGCGCCCGAGGGGAAACAGCGCGTCCTCCCTGGCGGCGCCACCTGTCGCGGCAAACAGGCCCGCACCGCTTCCGCTGGCGGTGGCGGCGCCGAGGGTGGTGGTGTTGACGTCTGCTAGCACCAGCGTCCACAGCTCGTCCACATAGGGCGGGTGCTTGAGGACCTCACGCAGCGCCAGCTGTATCCGGCAGTAGGAGACGAGCGCGTCACGGACCTTTTGTTTCAGGAACGAGGTGGCGATGTTAGTGGAGGTGGGCCCCATCACGTATGCCAGCAGTGGGGCTACCCTTGCGTGCAGCTTGGTGAGCTTGTCAACCACGTTCACACCCTCGCGAAGCAGGAACGTGTTGAGTGTGGCGAGCAGGGCCACTAGCAGCTTGCTGCTCACGAGGGAGTGGAGGAAGGGGGGGCTGCTCTCGCTGCAGTGTCCCAAGGGCAATTGTGGCAAGGGCAGATCGGATTTTAAAAAAGGGAATGGTATGAGACGAAACACACACACACACACGCATATATACATGCACACTCACATTTGAGACGACTGACGAAAGGAGACGAGACAAGGTATAAGAGAACTGCGACATGGGTCTACGAGAATCAGCCCAATGCTGTTCATTACACAATTACGATGCTAAATTGAACCAAAGTACAAACATTTATAAAAATACAAACATTTGTTGCAGACGTGCTCGCAGGCTAACTCTGGCGCACGACCCAGGGCCACTGGAAACTGCTGTATGGCCCATTTCTGAGGCGATTGCATGGTGATGGAAAAAACCCGAAAGCGAACCGTAGGCCAAGCATCCATTGTTCTCATGCCTGACCTGCCAACGTAGAGCACTTCCATACCATTTGCATCCAGTGCGAACCATGAACGGCTCTCCCCACCCCATCCGATGGTCCCTCCCCCACCACATACCCAGCCCCTTGGCAACACACAAGCACGGATGCCGCATGAGCAGGAGTGTACGAACCGGTGGCAACACACAAGCGTGTGAGCATGAGTGCAAAAGCGGGCGAACAAATACAAATCCTTGGTACACCCCCCACGTTTAAGATCCCCAGGTTTAGGATCCTGAGACCCGGTGATTTGGGAGTTTCAGGATTAAAATCGCAGGGCTCCTTTTGGGCAAAAAGATGTTAAAGTAGGCACAAAAGCCTGCCTGGGTCCTGGTCAGTGGTACACGATATAAATTTTCTTCTCAGGTTTACCGCCCCATGTTTAAGATCCTGAAGGGCTCGATCTAAAGATTATCAGCCCTGGATTTGATTTTAGGTTTTAGATCACAGCCCTGGGTCGCCCGGACCCCATTCTTAAACGTGTTTGGGGGGGTGTACAGCGACCCACCTGCCCGTGACCAGGCGGAAGGTCTTCACGAAGAAGGTCATCGTGTCCTCGCGGATGCTCGCATCCAGGTCCACCGGGTACTTGCGCAGCAGCTGGTGGAGAATCTCCGCGCTGGCCGCGTCCCCCTTGGCGCCGTCCACCTGCATGGCCCGCAGGCCGTCGGTCACGCGCTGCATGTAGTAGTCCAGCAAGTCTGATGAGCACAGGGGGTGGGGGTGGAAGCCGGCAGAGGGTGGGTAAGGCGTGATGAGGGGCTTAAGGGAAAGAGGGGGGTGAAATGTAGGCGATGTGTGTGGGCGGTGGAATATGGGCCAGGAAGCAAAGTCAGGGGACATGCAGGGAGGGCAAGGCAGGGTCAAGGGAATAAAAACAGGGGAGTGGCTGGAGGGTTTAGGGAAATTTCCCCGGAAACCTTACAACTTTGTGCCCGTCCAACTTCAGGCGCGGGTGACGAAACGTTAAGCTAAGATCTAACGTGACAGTTCTTGCGTCCGATTGCATGGCCCACCTGGTACGTGTCCCCTTTCTCACGCATCTATCCATCTAAACGCGCCACTCCCACTCTTCAAAACACATCCGACCGCGTGAACACGCGTTTTTGCAGTTTCTCACCGCAGAAATAGCGGGGGGGCAGAGCGGCGCAGTACTCCGGCACCGCCAGCAGATAGTCGCGCAGGATGGCCCCGTGCTCTGACCGCCAGAGCGCCGGCAGGTCCTTCTTGCTGCTGGCCAGCGTGCTGCCCCCCCCCCCCGGCTCCAGCTTGGCCAGCTCCCGTAGCACCTTAAGCACGTGGTGGAAGAGCTTCTTCGCCACAGGACGGAGGAACAGGTTCCAGCCTGGCGGAGAGGCATGGCCACGCACGAGTATCAACCATCCTCACGCACGAGTCTCAACCATCCTCACGCAGGAGTTTCAACCATCATCACGCAGGAATATCCATCAGACAATGATCAGCATGGAGGATTATGAGGAGAACTAAGGGGGGCTTGATGTCCTCGTGCCAGATCGCAAAATGTGTTTGACAGCATCGTATCTCCGCAAAATCGTCGCTAGGACAAGGTACTCACTGGCAACCCTTTCATAGGGGCCCATCCTTGCGTAGCGACCCATCCTTGCAACTTGGCATCCCTTAACTTTGATTCCTCCTTGCTGCTGGCCGTAACCGTGCGCTCGAACAACCCCCCGTGCCCTGCTAGCTCCCTCCTGGACACATGAAAGGAGCTGCCGCACCACCAATCCGATAACAAGGTGGCAACCCATCGCACAAGAACTCCCCTACCAACCCGTCGCCACTTGCCCGCATGCCCACTGCCAGCAACCCTCCCACCTTTCCCCCCTCCATCCTACAAGTGCATGCGCCGCCCCTCGACTGCCTACTCAAAATTCTCCGCGTTCCCCCCTCTGCATTCCCCCCTGTCCTTTCCCCCCTTTACCCCTTCCCTGTTCTCCCCCCCTCCCCCCAACCCCCACGCGAATCCCCTCCAGATCCCCCTCCTCCTCCCATACCTGTCCTGGGCTTGGGCATCAAGGCTTGCTGTATCCCCTACCACTCCTTCATGCCCACCACCACCGCCACCACACAGAGGCCCAGAGGCCCACACACCGGTCCTGGGTCTGCGCGCCTGCGCCTCGCCCACGAGCTTGCGCAGCAGCGAGGCGCTGGCGGCATCCAGCGCCGGCTTGGCCTTGCACGTGTCCTCCTGGATGGAGTTGCAGAGGCAGCCCACCAGGTAGGACCAGGTGGGAGCTGATGGAACAGGGAGGGGGGGGAGGAGGGAGGAAGGGGGGAGGGCAGAAGAGGAAGACAAGGAGACATGGAACAAACAAAGGACCTCGAGTATAACTGGCTGGGTTGGACCAGAGGTGGAACGTCGACACGCATTTGGAGAAAGAAGCGGGGGCGGTATTCATATCTATTCCCATGACTCAAAGTTAGGCGTCAAGCACAAATCACACGCATGTGGGGGATTCGGGACGCAGCAATCAGAACTACGAAATAGGATGAGAAGAAAGATCCACGCCCCCGCCGTGCGGCCTGCTGGCATGGCTGGCTCCCAAGAATAGTGGAGTTACAAGCCATAAATGAACAAAAAAAATTATTTAAGTATAGAACGCTACAACTGTTGCACAGTGTGACGTGCACAAGCATGGACATTGAGTGCACTGGAACACCTCGTGCAGTAATTATGTGATGGCCTGATGTGGGAAGTATTAGGTTCCTTCTCCGGGAAGGCTTTAGGGTGGCTTTCGCCTTGGCTAAGGGACCTGTACACCCTTCTATCGTGGTGAGCATGGTAGCAGTGTATGACTAGGCTTCGCGATAGCGACCCCTCCAGCGGGTCGGATGGGCGGAATCTAGGATCGGTGGCCTGGGGAAGAAAGGCATGGCTGGTACCCGCACTGGGCAAATGGATGCAATTCACTTTGTAGCTTTTCTGCGGAAAAGTGGGCAGAAACAGCAAAAGACAGTTCGTTCTGCAGGCGAATGAAGCAGGAAATCACTATCAGTGTTCCTCTGCCACGGATTAAATATAGCTTAGAAGCAGGAAATCACTATCAGTGTTCCTCTACCACGGATTAAATATAGCTTAGAAGCAGGAAATCACTATCAGTGTTCCTCTGCCACGGATTAAATATAGCTTAGAAGCAGGAAATCACTATCAGTGTTCCTCTACCAACGGATTAAATATAGCTTAGATGCAGAGTGCAAAACCTTGGGCAAACCATGTCAGACATCTCCAAAATGTCCAGGGTTGCAAGTGGCCTCACGATCATATCAATATCTTGTTAACATCGGGTGACACGTGATAGCCATATATTACCCGTCCATCCCCATAACAAAGGTGCTGCTCTATTATAGCTGACATATGCCAGAATTATCTAGAGTTTGCCGAAGAAAAACTGCGCTGCATCATTCCACCTAAGTGCATTGCATAATTACTGGCTTTCCCATCGTCTTCGCGACCATCAAGACTTCGTCCTACGGCACGGCATAGTACTGTACAGCAGGTACAGCCATGCGTGGTCGCTTTGTAGGCTAAGTTCACACTCTGCGCCTGAGCAATATGCGCACACTCTCGTGAGCGTACCTTCGGGAGGATCATCCTGTATTCCGGTGCGTTGAGCATGCCATGACTGGTCGTCCAGGAAACGCAAGCAATCCTCGGAGCCAAAAAGAAGGCTGAGTTCCTTTAGGCCTTCCTGCTCATCACCGAGGGCGGATGTGTATGCAGGAACAGGAAAGCAGGAAATTATTCTTCCCGAATGTCCTTGCCTCCCCTACTGTGATTTGGGCGGCAGCAAAGAAGCAGCACAGCCATCCATAAGATACTGATTCCAACTTACCTTCCGATCCTTTGCTTTACTTGAGAGCAGCTTGTCTGCTACGTTTATTAAATGCTTCCCAGCCATTCTTTGATGGTACGAGCTTGTGAAGTACTACTAGTGCTCAGGTTACTATGGCCATAATGGGCTTATAATGGTCGCAAATTCGCTGGGCACGGCCATCGATGGTTCCAATGGCATGCTGCTGGATGAAAAACTCTGCTTACTTAACAATTACATGCCAATGCTAAACACTTTGAATTCTAGACGGGATGAAAGGACGACAGTAGCGCCATATTGAACCCTGGTGCAAAATGCTCTGTGGCGACCAGCTTTGAAGTTTCGAATATACACATCAATTATGCCGTAGTTAGCCAATTCGTGCTTCTGGCATTGCTGCAAAAAGCTTCGAACACCTCCTTTATGGCGGCAGCTTGACAGTGTGTCCGACTCAGTGCGGTTTCCATAGCTTTGCGTCGTGTCGAGACAACTCTGCAGTAAGGCAAAATTGCCACAGTAAAAAAACAGCTCAACAATATCTGCGGAAATGCTGCGATCCGCCACGATTTTGGCGCCATTAGCAAAGTGAACTGAGGGTCACCCTGGGTCAGGTAGTCAGGTAGAACCGGCCTTGACTGTCAAGCGGCGCCAAATCCCCCTTCCCCTGGTCATGTCGCCGCCGCGTGGCTGCAGCAACCGCGGACGCGACGCCAGCTCGGACGAGGCCATGCCGGCCCATGCGGGTTGCCAGTTGCCACACTCGAGGACTTGAGACGGAGGGGCAACACGAAATCGCCATACTTGAGACGCCTCTCGTCGGCATTGCGCGCGTTGGGGAGCTAAGAAGCGTGCTGGCGGCTTTGATTTTGTCCAGAGACGGGGCGGATGGAACTGTGCTAGACTGCTCTCGGCAGAACCCGGCTGCATGGCAGGAGCGGCTAAATATGCAATTGACGCTGTAGCTTCAGCAATCGATCTCACATTTTTGGCAACTCGAGCCGCTCAATCCTACGCCCGCATTCCCGCTGTGAGGTCAGCTAAGCGTGCGGCTGCATCACTTTCTACCAAGCGAAGATGTTCAACATTTATTGGTGATGCCAATTCCACAGGTAGAGGCCACGCATTGCCACAGCTCGAATTATGCAGGCCCGTGACTCGAGGCATTTGCGCTTGTCAAGCAGTTGAAGGCTTCGGGGGATCCCGTCAGCTAGATAATACACGAGGCTCGAGAGTAGCGTGCGAAGCTGTTCTGCCTGCTTCACCAGCGGAGACATTGTGCGACACTTTCAGGAATATTCTTACCAAAGGTACGTCGAGGAGAATTGAGCCATTTTACATACATCGCACAACGGTTATGACTACCAATAGATGAAACGGCTAAGAGCTAAACAGGACGGTGCATGGTGCCATTTTCTCGCTGTGATGCTCGCTATTGATCGTTGATGTAGTTTGTTTTGCAATTTCTACAAGCAATTTGGAAGGGAAGTCCTTGGCGCGCAAACGGCAGCAGTCTATGATGTATACCTTACCTTTTGTACGGCTTGATCATCTTTTTCTAGCACGGTCTCACACTCTATTTGTGTCGAATCCCGGATATATATATCGGTGGCTTGCAGAGACCGGAGTTGTCAAGGAAATGGGCGACGTGAATGGCCTTGTTGCCCCCGCGGCAGATGTGGACCCCTACACAGTGCTGGAGAAGGAACTAGGGCCGTTCTCCAGGGAGCCGACCGTTCCCCCTGCTCATCCGCTCGTGATTGTCATCAGCGGACCGAGCGGCGTGGGGAAAGACGCCGTCATCAACCGGCTGAGGGTGAGTGGCCCGAGGGGTCTTGCGTGCCGTAGCGAAGGGGGGACATACACTGTATGTATGGTATTTGACTCTATCTGTCCGAGTAAATGCCGACCTAGTCCAACTTAGGGCAATTCAAGGGCATGCGAGGTGGTTGGGGCCCCAGCACATGCCCGCTGTGTGTGACGAGTCCTTTCTAATTGTTAGGAGTGTGGCCAATGCTTTCTAGCCTTATTGAAAAGTATATACAATAAGCATTGAGAAATTAGTGCCCTGGTTGCGGGCAGGTCTATGTGCAGGCACGCACCCGCATTTGTGCATGGGTCCATGCTGTGTGTGTGTGTGCGCGCGCGCTTTCGTGCGTCTGCCGTCGCACGCACGGCGCTGGGGCCTGCGCCCCTGCAAGCGGTGCTGTAGCCTGGGCTGGACATTGCTGCTTGCATCATCAAAGGGTTCGGCGAAGGAGTCGCTATCGTCCGTGTAGAGCTGTCCTCTCCGCGGAGGCCTGGATCTGGATGGGACACCTCAGCACACGTATCAATGATGCACGTATGCTTTACGTATCAATATATGTATGTTTGCAGGTGGGTGGGTGGGTGGGTGGGTGGGTGGGTGGGTGGGTGTGCGTGCGTGTCAGCGACGCATGACAGGGCTTTGAACGTACGGTGCAGCGCTTGCTTGCTTGCATGGCGGTGGGAAATACGTGCCATGTCCCGGGTCGGTTTCTGACACCCCATTTTCTTCCCGTTCCTTTGTTTGCTGTCCCGTTGTGGCAATATGTTTGTGTCTGTGTGCGTGCACGTGTGTGCTTGTGTGTGCGTGCACGTACGCAGGAGACACGCCCCGACCTCCACTTTGTGGTCACCGCCACCTCACGCCCCATGCGCAAGGGCGAGGTGGACGGCAAGGACTACTTCTTCATCACCAAGGAGAAGTTTGTGGGCCTCATCGAGTCTGGGGAGCTGCTCGAGCACGCGCTGGTCTACGGGGAGTTCAAGGTGAGGAGGGTATAATGACCAACATAGTAACCAACAGCACAGTGGTCAGCGACTGGATAGCACGCGCTGGTCTACGGGGAGTTCAAGGTGAGGAGGGTATAATGACCAACATAGTAACCAACAGCACAGTGGTCAGCGACTGGATAGCACGCGCTGGTCTACGGGGAGTTCAAGATGAGGAGGGTATAAAGACCAACATAGTAACCAACAGCACAGTGGTCAGCGACTGGATAGCACGCGCTGGTCTACGGGGAGTTCAAGGTGAGGAGGGTATAATGACCAACATAGTAACCAACAGCACAGTGGTCAGCGACTGGATAGCACGCGCTGGTCTACGGGGAGTTCAAGGTGAGGAGGGTATAATGACCAACATAGTAACCAACAGCACAGTGGTCAGCGACTGGATAGCACGCGCTGGTCTACGGGGAGTTCAAGGTGAGGAGGGCGGGTGAGATACGGGTAGAGTGACCCACACAGCACAGTGGCCAGCGGCTGAAGGATGTGCTCGTATACGGAGTGAGGGGAGGTGTAGCGACCCATGGTATAGTGACCACTGGGTGAGTCACATGCTCATGGTATAGCGACCACTGGGTGAGTCACACGCTGGACAACGGGGACTTGACGGTGAGGGGAGGGAGAAAGGTAGTTGGATATAACAAGCAATGGTATAGTGACCAGTGGTATGGAGCACGCACACACAGGGAAGAAATCCAAGCAAGGAGGGTTGCGGGATTTGGGGTTGTATTTTGCGCATCATGATATAGTTTAGTTATTACTTGTGAAAATATGTTGTTTGTACAGTGATCACCTTGTTCTGGCGGATATAATCCTCTCTGCCTGTCTCCGTCATGTGTGCGGGCGTCTGTGGCTCTTAGCTTTCCTGTCTGTGAACGTAACACACCCTGCTGAATCAATAGCACGTAGAACTCGCTTGTATTGAATAATAAATCCCTTGTTTTCATGCCCCCCCCCCCCCCCTCCCTTTTATTCTCTCCCTCCTTTTCCTACCCCCCTGCAGGGCATCCCCAAGCAGCAGGTGCGCGAGGCGCTGCGCGCGGGCACGGACGTGGTCCTGCGCATCGACGTGCAAGGGGCGGCCACGGTCCGCTCCATGTCCAAGAACGTGCTCTTCATCTTCCTCGCGGCCGAGAGCGAGCAGGTGCTCATCTCTCGCCTCGTCGACCGCAAGACCGAGCCGGTCGACAAGCTGCGCACGCGCATCCAGACCGCGCGGCAGGAGATGCGCTGCATGGCCGACTTTGACTACGTGCTCGTCAACGAGGACGGCCAGCTGGACGCCACCGTGGCCAAGCTCAGCGCGATCATCGAGGCCGAGAAGGCGCGCGTGGGGAGGCAGCCGGTGGCGCTGTGAGCGGTACTCGAAACGGAGGCAGCCACCAATGCTGTTATGATGCGGCTTGTGACGGGCCAAGTGGCCAGCATTAGCCGCTTGATCTCGGCAGCCAGCGTCGACTCTCTTAATGGGGTTGCCACCATGGATTGTTTGGAGTTCTCCCTTCCTCTGTCATCAGGAGGGGTCATGTTGCTCTTCCTGCTGCCTCTGGTGTCTCTCCGATGGGCGCAGGTCCGGTGATGGACCCAGCAGGTGAAGGGCGACGCCTGTGGGCGTCAATGGGACAGGCTGGGACACGCGTGTGGTGGCAGCCTTTCTAGCTGCTTTGGCCGAGCTTTGGGGACGAAACAGGTGCTGATGTACATGGGCTGCTAGGGAGGGACGAAAGCAGTGATGCAGTGTGGTGGGGAGCAATAATAGCAGTGATGTAGAGCGACATCACCGGGAGCAGAGAAGAAGCTGGGAATGCTGTCTGAAACATCTTCTAATTTGTTCAGGATTATGCAGAGTTTGGGACAAGCTTCTATTTTGGTTTTTCAGCCCCGAATGCATTTTCTTAGTTTTTGTCCCAGGTGCAGTTTGGTAGTTCCCTCCTGGCTGCACCGGGTGGGCATCGCTACAGTTGGTTCTCCGTGAGCACCAGCTGTGCTTGTTGAAGTTTGTAGGCCTGCTTTTTGTCGGTTTTTACCTGGTCATTGCTGTTATGTCCTCGCAGTCAGGCTACCACATATAAGAATTTTTATATCAACGTTTTCATTTTCCCCTTTTGTTTTACGTGCCTCTTTCGATCGCATCATGTATCAACTTGGTATCATGTATCAAAGAGACAACCAGCGCAGGCCAGAAGTCTGGATCGAGGAATTCGGACCATGGATATATTATTAAAAAAAAAAAAAAGAATGTCTCAGTTGCCAGGGTGGATCGAATGTAGGATGACGAGGGGTGCCCCATCAGCCATTTTGCTCGTTTTGGTGTCGTCCCAGTTGTCCCGCTTTAATTTGGACGGGAAGGAGCCTGTTATAATTAATTAACTCGTGCTCCCGTCGGGGAGTCACGGAGCATTAACCCCGATGGATGGATGGATGGATGGATGGATGGATGGATGGATGGATGGATGGATGGATGGATGGATGGATGGATGGATGGATGGATGGATGGATGGATGGGTGGGTGGGTGGGTGGGTGGGTGGGTGGGCCGGTGGGTGGGTGGGTGGGTGGGTGGGTGGGTGGGTGGGTGGGTGGGTGGGTGGGTGGGTGGGTGGGTGGGTGGGTGGGTGGGTGGGTGGGTGGGTGGGTGGGCCGGTGGGTGGGCCGGTGGGTGGGCCGGTGGGTGGGCCGGTGGGTGGGCCGGTGGGTGGGCCGGTGGGTGGGCCGGTGGGTGGGCCGGTGGGTGGGCCGGTGGGTGGGCCGGTGGGTGGGCCGGTGGGTGGGCCGGTGGGTGGGCCGGTGGGTGGGCCGGTGGGTGGGTGGTGGGTGGGTGGGTGGGTGGGTGGGTGGGTGGGTGGTGGGTGGGTGGGTGGGTGGGTGGGTGGGTGGGTGGTGGGTGGGTGGGTGGGTGGGTGGGTGGGTGGGTGGGTGGGTGGGTGGGTGGGTGGGTGGGTGGGTGGGTGGGTGGGTGGGTGGGTGGGTGGGTGGGTGGGTGGGTGGGTGGACCGTGGGTGGGTGGGTGGGTGGGTGGGTGGGTGGGTGGGTGGGTGGGTGGGTGGGTGGGTGGGTGGGTGGGTGGGTGGGTGGGTGGGTGGGTGGGTGGGTGGGTGGGTGGGTGGGTGGGTGGGTGGGTGGGTGGGTGGGTGGGTGGGTGGGTGGGTGGGTGGGTGGGTGGGTGGGTGGGTGGGTGGGTGGGTGGGTGGGTGGGTGGGTGGGTGGGTGGGTGCCCGCAATCCTACCGGTCTATTCTATCTAGGTACAAGACAATCCTACTCTATTAAGTTAGGCAACTAGTTATGCCTAGACGCATGGTGATCCACTACCGATTAATTAACTCGCGTTATTTCATAACGCAATTTTTTGCGTTGTGAGGTTATAACGCAAAAAATTGCGTTGTTAACATGGGGTTCAAACAACTATTTCCCAATAGTTTCCGGGTCAAAGTAGTAGTTTCCAAAGAAGTTTACAACCCTAAGATCCTGTAAAAAAATACCTAGGGGCATCGGACAAGAATGCCAGAAGAACTAACAAGATGTACACCACCAAAGTTAGGGTACTTCATGAGGACGACGACGGCGATGGCGGACAGATCATGTGCGTATTTTCAACCGTAGTACGCAATTATCGCGTGCCCGCGACCTACGGAAGTGACATCGTGGCTTTATTTTCGATAATTTCGAGGCCTGATATGTTATGGCTGGTTAGATGCGCAGGTTTGGGATCTGTATAGGGCTTTCATGGCCTTGTTCTGGCGCTAAGAGCTCGTATCGACCTCCAGGGCCAAGTAGATATCTGCCGGCATTTTACTTCCACTATTATCAACGGACTTCTAATTTATATTTGCTGAAATGATATCGTAAGTCAATGTGTGGGGTAAATCGCAAGGATCGTGCTGCTCGGATCAACAATGTGGGAACGGCGTCAGGTCTGTTCGCCGGTGGGTTGCGCCTGCACGGGGCAGAGCGGAGATCGCTTGCCAACTGTGGGTCTATGACGTGGAACTTAGTGCCACAGCGTGTCACATACTCAGTTACGTCTAATCCATCTGTTTCTCGTCTTGTTCTTGCAGCAACGCTTCCTTCTCTGGCCACCTTTGTGGGAAGAAGCACGCTCAGGTCACACGTTTTAGAGCTGCTGTCAGTCTGGTGCAGGCAAGCAACTGTTGTCTAGTTACACGTGGGAAATAGCTTTTTTACATGAAGTGCTTTTGTTTCTATGCCCATTTCCCACCATAAAGGGGCGTTTCTGTGCAAGGTTTGCGCCATATTGATTATTCTTCTCGGTATGCACGGTGCGCAGATTGCCACCAAATGTTACCATTTCTTTTGCCAATAGCTTACCACCATAGGGGTAAGAAATAGCTGGCAGTGCACGTTCTGGTTTACACCAATGCTTTTGTGCTTTCCGTGCATGTTTTTTTAACACAGAAAATGCCTTCCCCGTGTGTGCCTTCCTTGCGTCTCTAAGCCTATACCACCCCCAACCTTTTGCTTGTCCATGCACATATCATACTGCATATATATTAAAAATATAATTACTTACAGCAGAGTGAAATCACTCAAACCAAAGCAAACGCCCAGCTATAAACCTATATACAGAGCCATGTCAAAGCTCTATACTACGATAAGACCAATGGAAACGCCTAACGGGAGGAACCTAATAGCCCTGCTGCACCGCAAAATCAGCCCGCGTACGGCGGAGCATGATGTCCGCCATGGCCCGAGTCAGCGCCACCGACAAGCGCTGACGCCAATATGACGTCCAGGTCCGCGCCGACCATGGGGCCCGCTGGCCCTCCAGGTCCAGCCGGTCCTCCCGGAGCCGGCAACACTCCTTGAAGAAGGCGGAGGTCAGGGGCCCCATGGCCCCAAACTCCTCCAGGACAAAGGGCACCACACGATGGTGCCCGACGTCGCCGTAGGCCAGGAGCTTGGCCCGCTCCGCCCGGTCCGCCGTGTAACCTGCCGTGAGGGAGGCCCCAGCCACGTGGCTAAGAGCCAAGGGCCGCGCCACCGAAACGTCAATAAGCAGATGCCGGCCACCCCCCTCAAAGTCCAGCACCACGATGTCAGGCCGGTGGTTGGGGGAATAGAAGGCAGCGCCATCCGCATCCTCGGACCGGATGTTCGCGTGGGGGAAAACCGACCGAATCATGGCGAGCACCACCGTCAGGAGGACAGTGTGCAAATACAAATACCAATTCTGATTCTGTTGGCCCCCCATGCAGGCAAGGTGCATATATATACTGCCTTTGTGTCATATTAGTGTGCAGATGTCATCTAGCATTGGCACGTTACGTTTCCCCGCTGCTATGTCATCCCCTAAGAAACCGCTATCAAGGTTTTGCCCCTATGAAGGCACTTTGGGGATGGTAGGCTTGAAGCTCACTGCATGCCTGGAGTGCTATGGCGTTGTAGCGTTATATCTTTGAAGGTGTGGGGAAAATAGCTACACTGCTTATTTGGGTCTGACCTTGACGTGGGAGACTCCACATGAGTTGACTATAACCCAAAAAAATTGGGCTTTGCATTGCATGACCCATGTTCCTTGCAGCCTCTTGGCTACATGAGGGGGTCTTAGTTTACAAGACCCATGTGACTTCAAGTTACAATTTCACATAGCCAGGCTGAGAATTACATGCCAAGACCATATACCACATTTTTTTATATATCTCAGAGAATTCATAACTGGCCTCAGATACCCCATATCATGCTTGCTTCATTAGATGTGTTTAATTGAAATAAAGTGTTATAACGCAAAAAATTGCGTTATAATTGTGCTAACGCGAGTTAAATTAAATTAAAAATTAAATTATAACATGCCGCCGTGGGGAGGACATGTAGCACATATTCCATGATGGATGGGGTGGAGGAAGCCGCGTGATCGAACTATACTAACTCTAAGCTATCTAGAGAAACCTAACTACACTACTCATCAAAACGCCGCCTCCGCTTGGGGGGAGGTGGCTTGCCCACAGGGTCGGGCGTGTGCGCCTTGACAATCTTCTTCCACCGCGTCTTGTCCTGCATGACAGTCCAAAGACGGGAGAGAGAGTGGATGCGGTGCTCAAACTGGGCTGGGACCACTAGGTCGTCCAGCAACATCTGAACGTAGTTCGTGACAGGTTTCCCTACCCGTTTGGGAATGTCCTCTGGGCCAGGCCAGGTCAGAATGTGCCGCCCTGGCTGGCCAAGCCGCTGGGGGCCGGCCAGACCGAGGGTGGTGTCGACCTGGCTGGTGCGGGCAAGGTGTCCTACAAATGCTATCCTACGCTGCCTAATCTCGTCCGAAACACGAGGCATGCCATGATACAAAGATTCTGATGACGGACGCTCGGAAAAACCTACGTTAAGGACCTGGCGGAGCATCCTGTAAACCGTGCCGTCTAGCCGAGCTGCCAGCTTGGGTGGGAGGGTCCACGCCTCGGCGCCATACGTGAGCACCGTGAGGACGAGGACCTTGAAGAGCATGCGCTTGCGGTGCCCGCTCAGGCCCTTCGAGCGCCAGTAGGGTGTGAGCGAACGGAGCTTGGCCCAGGCAAGGCCGATGCGGGTGGGAAGGCCCACACTAAATCACTAATCGAAAATTACTTGGGAAATGTTGTCTCGGGCTGATGGACATGTGTGCCCCTCAATTGCGGAGTTAAATTGGATGTATAATTGAATGAAATACATTATTACATTCCATGCATCGATGCTCGAGTCATCGCGATATCTGAATATCTTACATAATTACAGACCCATCAATTGGAAGATCAGAAAGCTCCAGTGCATCTGCTCTACGACCGGACGTCTCAATCGTACGTAGTGCTTTCGAGTTATAATTACCCTCAATGTATGTCTGGAAAATCCACGTGCAGGCAGTGTCAAATGCATGGTATATGAACTAGTTATGTACATGTCAAGATGATGACAGTCAAGCGAGGCCATACATGTTGACGGACAAGTGAGCCTGTAGACCTACGTCGATCCCCAGTTCCTCGATGTCGTGCGCAGCCCCGATATCATCAGATTTCCAATCCCCAACGGCCGTCGGCTCCGCAAAATCCACGTTCGCGATTAAACAGTGCAACCGCGAGGGCCGTTCTAACTTGTAATCCACCTATATAATGGGCTCCGTCTCGTCACCGTGCGTTCGCATCAACAGGACAGCCACGGGTGTCGCGACGTCTCGGACGCTGTGCACTACACGCATCATCTCGGTCATCGCAGCCGTCGAGCACGTCACAAGCATCAATTATTCTCTGGACGAATTCTCGTGACCGTGTTGATATTAATGTCTGCCAACTTCACGACTGTGAACAGCAGCCTCACGCACGTCCGGTCCATCCGACTCCGTCAGGCGGTGTTGCGAATGGCGTCCTGCGTGCAAAAACCAGTACATGAAGGACAATAATGTTAGCCCGTTAGACAGATTTGTCTGTGGTTCCGCTTACAGCAGTACTAATCACCCGTTACGCGGATTTCGGGCAAGTGGGTATCCTCCTACATTACATGTATCCAATTATGGACGGGAGATTTAAAATGGGAAACAAGTATCAGCGAACCCAGAATCAAGGTATCCACGCAACGGTTTTGAAGAAACGGCTATGTACATATAGACACAATGAACTGAACAAAACTTTAGTAGCTCACTCGTCGTTCACTTGTTAGTCGTAACGGAGGCAGTCATTCAGTCAGTTTGCAAGTTCAGTTGGCAAGTACGGAAACACACGCAAGTGCGTAACGGAGGCAGTCAGTCAGTCAGTTTGCAAGTGCAGTTGGCAAGTACGGACCACCAACCGCGTGTGTACGTCCATGATATCGCAATAATATAATCAAGAATAACAGGGAACGGTTAATGTATCCTTTACGCAGCTTTTTCGTTCAGGGCATGTTGAAATAACGAAAGTGGGGTCAGGTGTTCGAACCTTCCAAGTGCCGAATTTTTTACGAACCAGCGCATTCACGAACCTTGCACTGGGGACGCGGTGGACGTGTACCATTACCCCGGCCTAATTCTAGCATTGTACACAAGGGGCGGTGGCTAGCAGTAAAGAAGGGCATCCTAGTCATAACGCTGGGCAAGTTTAAAAGCACCAACGGCCGTTGAGTAGGAAAAAAAAAGAGCAGGAGAAGAGCACGTCGACGTTTCAACAGCAAGACAAAAATATTGAACCCCGAGTACCAATGAAAATGCTTTCATGCATGTCCACCCCGACGAGGCACAAATTCATGCATGCCCACCCCGACGAGGCACAAATTAATGAACGACAGATTTCTCACCCCCCCCCGGCACATGGAACAAGTGCCATCGCACGCACACACTTTGTAGACAGGAGAGTTTCGAGAGTCCAACGGCCGTTGGCTCGGAGAAATTGACAGTACACCCGTAAAGACATTAAAATTATCACTTTGTTGTCTTATGTGTGCCGTGTCATTTCCCAAGGTCAAAAGCCGTCAACTTCTGCACCTCTTGTCCCTCCCACCCGTACGCACTAAGCATGCCCACCTTACACTACCACATGTGGCTCTTGAGAAAACTCCCCCCGACGATGCACATGTGCCATTCACGCACACACCTTCAGACAAGGCTATCAGTTTTTCGAAGTCCAACGGCCGTTGGCTCCGAGAAATGCTGTTACAACTCAAAATTACAATGGTGACATCCACGAGCTAGTGGTACGCCGAACAAGTGCTTGTATGACATATGGCGACTGCCCGTGAGGAAAAGTCCACCACCACACACGGTCAGTTTTTTGAGTCCAACGGCCGTTGGCTCCGAGAAATGCTGTTACAACGCAAAATTACAATGGTGACATACATGAGCTAGTGGTACGCCGAACAAGTGCTTGTATGACATATGGCGACTGCCCGTGAGGAAAAGTCCACCACCACACACGGACAGTTTTTTGACTCCAACGCAAGAACAGACGTAATGCACACCAAGTGACCAAGTGGCAAGATAAAGACACCCTTGCCAATCTCTACCCACAAAAACTTAGCCCCGAAATCCGTAGCCCCGAAATCCGTGATTGATTTGTACATTGTAGATGACAATGCAGCGATCACATGTATTCTGAAACCAACACGTTTTTACCTAGTTATCATGGTAACCAATTTATGGTTACCTAGTTATCCATGGCTAGAAAGTTGTAAATACACGATGTGGCCACACACGCCATAGATGAAAATCATAACCAGATCACGCACATGATCATGGAAGGGGACTCTATTGATCTCAAAAAAGAAAGCTCAAGACACCCTACACCCTACACCCTACACCCTACACCATACATCCTACAACCTACACCCTTAACTCTCCACCCTTAGCTTACGTGACCTTTTTTTCGGAGAAATGTCCGAGTGGAATGCTATGTATGGGGTAACTTTCCCAAGGGTTCGAATCCCTCTTTCTCCATTAGAGTTTTGTTTAGCTTCTATTCTCGTCTACACATAATTCACACGAAGTACGCTTGCAAATACTTTATTACTATTTTGTTTGATATACTACACTAATATTATAATTGTTGTGTGTGTGTGTTGTTCACGTGTGCGTGTGTGTGTTGTGTGTGTTGTGTGTGTTGTGCGTGTGCGTGTGCGTGTGCGTGTGCGTGTGCGTGTGCGTGTGCGTGTGCGTGTGTGTGTGTATATAATTTTTTGTTGTGTGTGTGTGTTGTGTGTTGTACGTGCAAGGTGTATGTACATGTGTGTGCAGCCGGCCCTTGCGTGCGCGGTGTGTGTACGTTTCTGTGCAGCCGCCCCTTGCGTGCGCGGTGTATGTACGTGTGTGTGCATGCCGGCCCTTGCGTGCATGGTGTGTGTACGTGTGTGTGCAGCCGCCCCTTGCGTGCGCGGTGTATGTACATGTGTTTGCACTCGCCCATTGCGTGCGCGGTGTATGTACGTGTGTGTGCAGCCGCCCCTTGCGTGCGCGGTGGATGTACGTGTGTGCGCACTCGCCCCTTGCGTGCGCGGTGTATGTACGTGTGTGTGCAGCCGCCCCTTGCGTGCGCGGTGTATGTACATGTGTGTGCATCCTTGTCCTTGCGTGCATGGTGTATGTACATGTGAGTGCCGTCGCCCCAACCGTGCATTGTGTATGTACGTGTGTGTGCAGCCGCCCCTTGCGTGCATGGTGTGTGTACATGTGTGTGCATCCTTGTCCTTGCGTGCATGGTGTATGTACATGTGTTTGCACTCGCCCCTTGCGTGCGCGGTGTGTGTACGTGTGTGTGCAGCCGCCCCTTGCGTGCATGGTGTGTGTACATGTGTGTGCATCCTTGTCCTTGCGTGCATGGTGTGTGTACATGTGTGTGCAGCCGCCCCTTGCGTGCGCGGTGGATGTACATGTGCGGGCAGTTGCCCCTTGCGTGCGCGGTGTATGTACATGTGTTTGCACTCGCCCCTTGCGTGCGCGGTGTATGTACATGTGTGTGCAGCCGCCCCTTGCGTGCATGGTGTATGTACATGTGCTTGCACTGGCCCCGTGCGTGCGCGGTGTATGTACGTGTGTGTGCAGCCGCCCCTTGCGTGCGCGGTGTATGTACGTGCGTGTGCAGCCGCCCCTTGCGTGCGCGGTGTATGTACATGTGTGTGCATCCTTGTCCTTGCGTGCGCGGTGTATGTACATGTGTTTGCACTCGCCCCTTGCGTGCGCGGTGGATGTACATGTGTGTGCAGCCGCCCCTTGCGTGCATGGTTTATGTACATGTGTGTGCAGTCGCCGGCCCCGTGCGTGCGCAGTGGATGTACGTGTGTGTGCAGCCGCCCCGTGCGTGCATGGTGTGTGTACGTGTGTGTGCAGCAGCCCCTTGCGTGCGCGGTGTATGTACGTTTCTGTGCATGCCGGCCCTTGCGTGCATGGTGTATGTACATGTGCTTGCACTGGCCCCTTGCGTGCGCGGTGTATGTACGTGTGTGTGCAGCCCCCCTTGCGTGCGCGGTGTATGTACGTGTGTGCGCACTCGCCCCTTGCGTGCGCGGTGTATGTACGTGTGTGTGCAGCCGCCCCTTGCGTGCGCGGTGTATGTACATGTGTGTGCAGCCGCCCCTTGCGTGTGCGGTGGATGTACATGTGCGGGCAGTTGCCCCTTGCGTGCGCGGTGTATGTACATGTGTTTGCACTCGCCCCTTGCGTGCGCGGTGTATGTACATGTGTGTGCAGCCGCCCCTTGCGTGCATGGTGTATGTACATGTGCTTGCACTGGCCCCGTGCGTGCGCGGTGTATGTACGTGTGTGTGCAGCCGCCCCTTGCGTGCGCGGTGTATGTACGTGTGTGCGCACTCGCCCCTTGCGTGCGCGGTGTATGTACGTGTGTGTGCAGCCGCCCCTTGCGTGCGCGGTGTATGTACATGTGTGTGCATCCTTGTCCTTGCGTGCGCGGTGTATGTACATGTGTTTGCACTCGCCCCTTGCGTGCGCGGTGTATGTACATGTGTGTGCAGCCGCCCCTTGCGTGCATGGTTTATGTACATGTGTGTGCAGTCGCCCCGTGCGTGCGCAGTGTATGTACGTGTGTGTGCAGCCGCCCCTTGCGTGCGTGGTGTGTGTACATGTGAGTGCAGCCGCCCCTTGCGTGCGCGGTGTATGTACGTGTGTGTGCAGCAGCCCCTTGCGTGCTTTGTGTGTGTACATGTGTGTGAATCCTTGTCCTTGCGTGCATGGTGTGTGTACGTGTGTGTGCAGCCGCCCCTTGCGTGCATGGTGGATGTACATGTGAGTGCCGTTGCCCCTTGCGTGCGCGGTGTATGTACGTGTGTGTGCAGCCGTCCCTTAATTGCGTGCGCGGTGTGTGTACGTGTGTGTGCACTCGCCCCTTGCGTGCGCGGTGTATGTACGTGTGTGCAGCCGCCCCTTGCGTGCGCGGTGTATGCCAGTGTGTGTGCATGCCGGCCCTTGCGTGCAAGGTGGTGTGTAAGTGTGTGTGCAGCCCCTTGCGTGCATGGTGTATGTATCCAATTGCTGCTTTAGTTCCATTGGAGTGAGGGGCTGCCAGAGAAACATGTTTATTACAAATACGTGTTAGGCACACGTCCAAGCCATTAGCTAACCTAAGAATCTGCAGTTTCTAAGCTAACTAGGCCACACAACAAGGGCCGAAACATCATACCAGTCATAAGGACCTGGGCCAGTCAAGAGGACCTGGGCTTTGTAACATCCGTCTGGCAGCAAGGGTGGGTGGGTGGGAGCTGCAAAGAGGAGTGGTTGTTGCCCCGCCACAACCCTAAGTATCCACCGTCTACCTAGTCGTAGGTGGGGTGACGGACGCCAGCCCACTGACCAACAGGCCAGTGGCGCCGCGCCGTCCCCGGTCCACAGGACTGCCCCCGGTCCACAACACAAATTGGACCCGGTCCACAGTACCGTCCCCGGTACCCCCCCCCCACAACACCGTACCCCCCCCCCTAGTACTGGCTACCTAGTCAGACCTGTCTACTGCGGCCTCCCCTCCCCCTTTGAGACTTCCGCAGGTCATAGATAGAACGAGCGTGAGCTCACAAAATCCAATTGCTGCTTTAGTTCCATTGGAGTGAGGGGCTGCCAGAGAAACATGTTTATTACAAATACGTGTTAGGCACACGTCCAAGCCATTAGCTAACCTAAGAATCTGCAGTTTCTAAGCTAACTAGGCCACACAACAAGGGCCGAAACATCATACCAGTCATAAGGACCTGGGCCAGTCAAGAGGACCTGGGCTTTGTAACATCCCGCACCCACTACCTGGCCACTTGGCCGCAAGCTGTCGTATGGCCCAGACTTCTCGTCGCCCCCCTTGTCCCCTGCCGCTACCAGTGCTTCATTAACCAGGCGGCAATACAAGGGGGAAGCCAAAAGTATCCCCGTAGGGACCCCCCACTGCGGGGGGGTTCTCACCCATGTGGGCACTGCCCTCGGCAGCCGCCCCTGCAGGCTCGGCAATTCTTTGTACACCTTTCTTCACAGGCATAGCACCCCCGGCACCCCAATGACGCAGCTGCGTCTGGGATCCGCTATCGCCCCGCCCTAACATCCTTCCCCTTTCCCCGCTGTGCACCGTCAGTCCCAACAACTCGTCCCCGCTTAAATTACGCGGCAACGACCCCGCCATTCCGCGCTGGCCGCCGGCCGCTGTCGCCTCACTTGGCACGAGGA
Source organism: Mesostigma viride (assembly GCA_009746045.1). NCBI lineage: Eukaryota > Viridiplantae > Streptophyta > Mesostigmatophyceae > Mesostigmatales > Mesostigmataceae > Mesostigma > Mesostigma viride. The sequence goes on from RPFO01000065.1 coordinate 3,867,248, forward strand.
AATGTTAGGCTGTTTAGGGTGCTGCCCCCCCTGGCGCTGGGGCTGCAGCCACCCCGCTCCTATGCTGGCCTGGGGGCTCGATTCCCCCTTCTTCCCATGCTCGTATAGCGCGCTCATGCACTATTCTTGACGATATTCATTAGCCAGGCCCAGCACATACGATACACAACGAACTTGCCTGCGGCGTATTCCCCCTCCGCCTGTAGCTGTTGCCACCCTAGCACCACGACTGCCCCGCTTTAGTTGTCCGATCAAGAGTCACTCCCGCGTCTATCCAGACCCCTCCCGCGAGCCCGGGGTGGCGAGTACAACGCAGCAAAAATAAAGCAATCTGGCACTGGCAGCTACCGCCTGCACTTCGAACGGCAAGTTATTGGGGTGCTGCCGACCCCCGTCGCGCAGCCGTCATAACCTTAAATAAAACAGGCCCCCGAATAATAATTCGGAGGCCGGTAGCTGTGATTTACATTCGGCACCGCCATAGCAGTGCACACACGCCGTCAGTGGGCCGTCGACACAGCTGCAAAGAGGAGTGGTTGTTGCCCCGCCACAACCCTAAGTATCCACCGTCTACCTAGTCGTAGGTGGGGTGACGGACGCCAGCCCACTGACCAACAGGCCAGTGGCGCCGCGCCGTCCCCGGTCCACAGGACTGCCCCCGGTCCACAACACAAATTGGACCCGGTCCACAGTACCGTCCCCGGTACCCCCCCCCCACAACACCGTACCCCCCCCCCTAGTACTGGCTACCTAGTCAGACCTGTCTACTGCGGCCTCCCCTCCCCCTTTGAGACTTCCGCAGGTCATAGATAGAACGAGCGTGAGCTCACAAAACGTGTGTGTGCAGCCGGCCCTTGCGTGCATGGTGTGTGTACATGTGAGTGCAGCCGTCCCTTCCGTGCATGGTGTGTGTACGTGTGTGTGCAGTTGCCCCTTGCGTGCGCAGTGTATGTACGTGTGTGTGCATGCCGGCCCTTGCGTGCATGGTGTGTGTACGTGTGTGTGCAGTTGCCCCTTGCATGCGCGGTGTATGTACATGTGAGTGCAGCCGCCCAAGAGTATGTACATGTGAGTGCCGTCGCCCCTAATTGCGTGCATTGTGTGTGTAAGTGTGTGTGCAGCAGCCCCTTGCGTGCGCGGTGTATGTACGTGTGTGTGCAGCCGCCCCTTGCGTGCATGGTGTATGTACATGTGAGTGCCGTTGCCCCTTGCGTGCGCGGTGTATGTACGTGTGTGTGCAGCCGTCCCTTAATTGCGTGCGCGGTGGATGTACATGTGCGGGCAGTTGCCCCTTGCGTGCGCGGTGTATGTACGTGTGTGTGCAGCCGTCCCTTGCGTGCGCGGTGTATGTACGTGTGTGTGCAGCCGCCCCTTGCGTGCATGGTGAGTGTAAGTGTGTGTGCAGCAGCCCCTTGCGTGCGCAGTGTATGTACGTGTGTGTGCAGCCGCCCCTTGCGTGCATGGTGAGTGTAAGTGTGTGTGCATGCCGGCCCTTGCGTGCATGGTGTGTGTACGTGTGTGTGCAGCCGCCCCTTACATGGGCGGTGTATGTACGTGTGTGTGCATGCCGGCCCTTGCGTGCGCGGTGTATGTACGTGTTAATGCAGCCGCCCCTTGCGTGCGCAGTGTATGTCCATGTGTGGGCAGTTTCCCCTTGCGTGCGCGGTGTATGTACGTGTGTGTGCAGCCGGCCCTTGCGTGCGCGGTGTGTGTACATGTGTGTGCAGTTGCCCCTTGCGTGCGGTGGTGTGTAAGTGTGTGTGCAGCCGCCCCTTGCGTGCGCGGTGTAGGTACATGTGAGTGCAGCTGCCCCAAGCGTGCGCGGTGTGTGTACATGTGTGTGCAGTTGCCCCTTGCGTGCGCGGTGGATGTACGTGTGTGTGCATGCCGGCAATTGCGTGCATGGTGTGTGTACGTGTGTGTGCAGCCGCCCCTTGCGTGCGCGGTGTGTGTACGTGTGTGTGCACTCGCCCCTTGCGTGCGCGGTGGATGTACATGTGTGTGCAGCCGCCCCTTGCGTGCATGGTGTATGTACGTGTGTGTGCAGCCGCCCCTTGCGTGCGCGGTGTATGTACGTGTTAATGCAGCCGCCCCTTCCGTGCGCAGTGTATGTCCATGTGTGGACAGTTTCCCCTTAATTGCGTGCGCGGTGTATGTACGTGTGTGTGCAGCCGCCCTTGCGTGCGCGGTGTATGTACGTGTGTGCAGCCGCCCCTTGCGTGGGCGGTGTATGCCATGCAGTGTGTGTACATGCCGGCCCTTGCGTGCAAGGTGTGTGTAAGTGTGTGTGCAGCCCCTTGCGTCTCCGATGGGCGCAGGTCCGGTGATGGACCCAGCAGGTGAAGGGCGACGCCTGTGGGCGTCAATGGGACAGGCTGGGACACGCGTGTGGTGGCAGCCTTTCTAGCTGCTTTGGCCGAGCTTTGGGGACGAAACAGGTGCTGATGTACATGGGCTGCTAGGGAGGGACGAAAGCAGTGATGCAGTGTGGTGGGGAGCAATAATAGCAGTGATGTAGAGCGACATCACCGGGAGCAGAGAAGAAGCTGGGAATGCTGTCTGAAACATCTTCTAATTTGTTCAGGATTATGCAGAGTTTGGGACAAGCTTCTATTTTGGTTTTTCAGCCCCGAATGCATTTTCTTAGTTTTTGTCCCAGGTGCAGTTTGGTAGTTCCCTCCTGGCTGCACCGGGTGGGCATCGCTACAGTTGGTTCTCCGTGAGCACCAGCTGTGCTTGTTGAAGTTTGTAGGCCTGCTTTTTGTCGGTTTTACCTGGTCATTGCTGTTATGTCCTCGCAGTCAGGCTACCACATATAAGAATTTTTATATCAACGTTTTCATTTTCCCCTTTTGTTTTACGTGCCTCTTTCGATCGCATCATGTATCAACTTGGTATCATGTATCAAAGAGACAACCAGCGCAGGCCAGAAGTCTGGATCGAGGAATTCGGACCATGGATATATTATTAAAAAAAAAAAAAAAGAATGTCTCAGTTGCCAGGGTGGATCGAATGTAGGATGACGAGGGGTGCCCCATCAGCCATTTTGCTCGTTTTTGGTGTCGTCCCAGTTGTCCCGCTTTAATTTGGACGGGAAGGAGCCTGTTATAATTAATTAACTCGTGCTCCCGTCGGGGAGTCACGGAGCATTAACCCCGATGGATGGATGGATGGATGGATGGATGGATGGATGGATGGATGGAGATGGATGGATGGATGGATGGATGGATGGATGGATGGATGGATGGATGGATGGATGGATGGGTGGGTGGGTGGGTGGGTGGGTGGGTGGGCCGGTGGGTGGGTGGGTGGGTGGGTGGGTGGGTGGGTGGTGGGTGGGTGGGTGGGTGGGTGGGTGGGTGGGTGGTGGGTGGGTGTGGGTGGGTGGGTGGGTGGGCCGGTGGGTGGGCCGGTGGGTGGGCCGGTGGGTGGGCCGGTGGGTGGGCCGGTGGGTGGGCCGGTGGGTGGGCCGGTGGGTGGGCCGGTGGGTGGGCCGGTGGGTGGGCCGGTGGGTGGGCCGGTGGGTGGGCCGGTGGGTGGGCCGGTGGGTGGGCCGGTGGTGGGTGGGTGGGTGGGTGGGTGGGTGGGTGGGTGGTGGGTGGGTGGGTGGGTGGGTGGGTGGGTGGTGGGTGGGTGGTGGGTGGGTGGGTGGTGGGTGGGTGGGTGGGTGGGTGGTGGGTGGGGGTGGGTGGGTGGGTGGGTGGGTGGGTGGGTGGGTGGTGGGTGGTGGGTGGGTGGGTGGGTGGACCGTGGGTGGGTGGGTGGGTGGGTGGGTGGGTGGGTGGGTGGGTGGGTGGGTGTGGGTGGGTGGGTGGGTGGGTGGTGGGTGGGTGGGTGGGTGGGTGGTGGGTGGGTGGGTGGGTGGGTGGGGGGTGGGTGGGGGTGGGTGGGTGGGTGGGTGGGTGGGTGGGTGGGTGGGGGTGGGTGGGTGGGTGGGTGGGTGGGTGGGTGGGTGGGTGGGTGGGTGCCCGCAATCCTACCGGTCTATTCTATCTAGGTACAAGACAATCCTACTCTATTAAGTTAGGCAACTAGTTATGCCTAGACGCATGGTGATCCACTACCGATTAATTAACTCGCGTTATTTCATAACGCAATTTTTGCGTTGTGAGGTTATAACGCAAAAAATTGCGTTGTTAACATGGGGTTCAAACAACTATTTCCCAATAGTTTCCGGGTCAAAGTAGTAGTTTCCAAAGAAGTTTACAACCCTAAGATCCTGTAAAAAAATACCTAGGGGCATCGGACAAGAATGCCAGAAGAACTAACAAGATGTACACCACCAAAGTTAGGGTACTTCATGAGGACGACGACGGCGATGGCGGACAGATCATGTGCGTATTTTCAACCGTAGTACGCAATTATCGCGTGCCCGCGACCTACGGAAGTGACATCGTGGCTTTATTTTCGATAATTTCGAGGCCTGATATGTTATGGCTGGTTAGATGCGCAGGTTTGGGATCTGTATAGGGCTTTCATGGCCTTGTTCTGGCGCTAAGAGCTCGTATCGACCTCCAGGGCCAAGTAGATATCTGCCGGCATTTTACTTCCACTATTATCAACGGACTTCTAATTTATATTTGCTGAAATGATATCGTAAGTCAATGTGGGGTAAATCGCAAGGATCGTGCTGCTCGGATCAACAATGTGGAACGGCGTCAGGTCTGTTCGCCGGTGGGTTGCGCCTGCACGGGGCAGAGCGGAGATCGCTTGCAACTGTGGGTCTATGACGTTGGAACTTAGTGCCACAGCGTGTCACATACTCAGTTACGTCTAATCCATCTGTTTCTCGTCTTGTTCTTGCAGCAACGCTTCCTTCTCTGGCCACCTTTGTGGGAAGAAGCACGCTCAGGTCACACGTTTAGAGCTGCTGTCAGTCCAGGCAAGCAATGTTGTCTAGTTACACGTGGGAAATAGCTTTTTTACATGAAGTGCTTTTGTTCTATGCCCATTTCCCACCCATAAAGGGGCGTTTCTGTGCAAGGTTTGCGCCATACTTGATTATCTTCTCGAGTATGACGGGCGCAGATTGCCCACATGTTACCTCTTCTTTTGCCAATAGCTTACCACCATAGGGGTAAGAAATAGCTGGCGCGCACGTTCTGGTT
>RPFO01000065.1:3897008-3967008 GCA_009746045.1 Mesostigma viride
TCTTGTCCTTGTCCTGTCCTTGTCCTTGTCCTTGCCTTGTCCTTGTCCTTGCTTGTCCTTGTCCTTGTCCTGTGTCCTTGTCCTTGTCCTTGTCCTTGTCCTTGTCCTTGTCCTTGTCCTTGTCCTTGTCCTTGTCCTTGTCCTTGTCCTTGTCCTTGTCCTTGTCCTTGTCCTTGTCCTTGTCCTTGTCCTTGTCCTTGTCCTTGTCCTTGTCCTTGTCCTTGTCCTTGTCCTTGTCCTTGTCCTTGTCCTTGTCCTTGTCCTTGTCCTTGTCCTTGTCCTTGTCCTTGTCCTTGTCCTTGTCCTTGTCCTTGTCCTTGTCCTTGTCCTTGTCCTTGTCCTTGTCCTTGTCCTTGTCCTTGTCCTTGTCCTTGTCCTTGTCCTTGTCCTTGTCCTTGTCCTTGTCCTTGTCCTTGTCCTTGTCCTTGTCCTTGTCCTTGTCCGTCCTTGCCTTGTCCTTGTCCTTGTCCTTGTCCTTGTCCTTGTCCTTGTCCTCGTCCTGTCCCGTCCTTGTCCTTGTCCTTGTCCTTGTCCTTGTCCTTGTCCTTGTCCTTGTCCTTGTCCTTGTCCTTGTCCTTGTCCTTGTCCTTGTCCTTGTCCTTGTGTCCTTGTCCTTGTCCTTGTCCTTGTCCTTGTCCTTGTCCTTGTCCTTGTCCTTGTCCTTGTCCTTGTCCTTGTCCTTGTCCTTGTCCTGTCCTGTCCTTGTCCTTGTCCTTGTCCTTGTCCTTGTCCTGTCCGTCCTTGTCCTTGTCCTTGTCCTTGTCCTTGTCCCTTGTCCTTGTCCTTGTCCTTGTCCTTGTCCTTGTCCTTGTCCTTGTCCTTGTCCTTGTCCTTGTCCTTGTCCTTGTCCTTGTCCTTGTCCTTGTCCTTGTCCTTGTCCTTGTCCTTGTCCTTGTCCTTGTGTCCTTGTCCTTGTCCTTGTCCTTGTCCTTGTCCTTGTCCTTGTCCTTGTCCTTGTCCTTGTCCTTGTCCTTGTCCTTGTCCTTGTCCTTGTCCTTGTCCTTGTCCTTGTCCTTGTCCTTGTCCTTGTCCTTGTCCTTGTCCTTGTCCTTGTCCTTGTCCTTGTCCTTGTCCTTGTCCTTGTCCTTGTCCTTGTCCTTGTCCTTTGTCCTTGTCCTTGTCCTTGTCCTTGTCCTTGTCCTTGTCCTTGCTGTCCTTGTCCTTGTCCTTGTCCTTGTCCTTGTCCTTGTCCTTGTCCTTGTCCTTGTCCTTGTCCTTGTCCTTGTCCTTGTCCTTGTCCTTGTCCTTGTCCTTGTCCTTGTCCTTGTCCTTGTCCTTGTCCTTGTCCTTGTCCTTGTCCTTGTCCTTGTCCTTGTCCTTGTCCTTGTCCCCTTGTCCTTGTCCTTGTCCTTGTCCTTGTCCTTGTCCTTGTCCTTGTCCTTGTCCTTGTCCTTGTCCTTGTCCTTGTCCTTGTCCTTGTCCTTGTCCTTGTCCTTGTCCTTGTCCTTGTCCTTGTCCTTGTCCTTGTCCTTGTCCTTGTCCTTGTCCTTGTCCTGTTGTCCTTGTCCTTGTCCTTGTCCTTGTCCTTGTCCTTGTCCTTGTCCTTGTCCTTGTCCTTGTCCTTGTCCTTGTCCTTGTCCTTGTCCTTGTCCTTGTCCTTGTCCTTGTCCTTGTCCTTGTCCTTGTCCTTGTCCTTGTCCTTGTCCTTGTCCTTGTCCTTGTGCCAGCCTTGTCCTTGTCCTTGTCCTTGTCCTTGTCCTTGTCCTTGTCCTTGTCCTTGTCCTTGTCCTTGTCCTTGTCCTTGTCCTTGTCCTTGTCCTTGTCCTTGTCCTTGTCCTTGTCCTTGTCCTTGTCCTTGTCCTTGTCCTTGTCCTGTCCTGTCCTCGTCCTTGTCCTTGTCCTTGTCCTTGTCCTGTCCTCCTTGTCCTTGTCCTTGTCCTTGTCCTTGTCCTTGTCCTTGTCCTTGTCCTTGTCCTGTCCTTGTCCTTGTCCTTGTCCTTGTCCTTGCCTTGTCCTTGTCCTTGTCCTTGTCCTTGTCCTTGTCCTTGTCCTTGTCCTTGTCCTTGTCCTTGTCCTTGTCCTTGTCCTTGTCCTTGTCCTTGTCCTTGTCCTTGTCCTTGTCCTTGTCCTTGTCCTTGTCCTTGTCCTTGTCCTTGTCCTTGTCCTTGTCCTTGTCCTTGTCCTTGTCCTTGTCCTCGTCCTCGTCCTTGTCCTTGTCCTTGTCCTTGTCCTTGTCCTCGTCCTCGTCCTCGTCCTCGCCCTTGTCCTTGTCCTTGTCCTTGTCCTTGTCCTTGTCCTTGTCCTTGTCCTTGTCCTTGTCCTTGTCCTTGTCCTTGTCCTTGTCCTTGTCCTTGTCCTTGTCCTTGTCCTTGTCCTTGTCCTTGTCCTTGTCCTTGTCCTTGTCCTTGTCCTTGTCCTTTCCTCGTCCTTGTCCTCGTCCTTGTCCTTGTCCTTGTCCTTGTCCTTGTCCTCGTCCTCGTCCTCGTCCTTGTCCTTGTCCTTGTCCTTGTCCTTGTCCTCGTCCTCGTCCTTGTCCTTGTCCTTGTCCTTGTCCTTGTCCTTGTCCTTGTCCTCGTCCTCGTCCTTGTCCTTGTCCTTGTCCTTGTCCTTGTCCTTGTCCTTGTCCTTGTCCTTGTCCTTGTCCTTGTCCTTGTCCTTGTCCTTGTCCTTGTCCTTGTCCTTGTCCTTGTCCTTGTCCTTGTCCTTGTCCTTGTCCTTGTCCTTGTCCTTGTCCTTGTCCTTGTCCTTGTCCTTGTCCTTGTCCTTGTCCTTGTCCTTGTCCTTGTCCTTGTCCTTGTCCTTGCCTTGTCCTTGTCCTTGTCCTTGTCCTTGTCCTTGTCCTTGTCCTTGTCCTTGTCCTCGTCCTCGTCCTCGTCCTTGTCCTTGTCCTTGTCCTTGTCCTTGTCCTTGTCCTTGTCCTTGTCCTTGTCCTTGTCCTTGTCCTTGCCCTTGTCCTTGTCCAGCCTTGTCCTTGTCCTTGTCCTTGTGCCAGCCTTGTCCTTGTCCTTGTCCTTGTCCTTGTCCTTGTCCTTGTCCTTGTCCTTGTCCTTGTCCTTGTCCTTGTCCTTGTCCTTGTCCTTGTCCTTGTCCTTGTCCTTGTCCTTGTCCTTGTCCTTGTCCTTGTCCTTGTCCTTGTCCTTGTCCTTGTCCTTGTCCTTGTCCTTGTCCTTGTCCTTGTGCCAGCACCTTGTCCTTGTCCTTGTCCTTGTGCCAGCACCTTGTCCTTGTCCTTGTCCTTGTCCTTGTCCTTGTCCTTGTGCCAGCACCTTGTCCTTGTCCTTGTCCTTGTCCTTGTCCTTGTCCTTGTCCTTGTCCTTGTCCTTGTCCTTGTCCTTGTCCTTGTCCTTGTCCTTGTCCTTGTCCTTGTCCTTGTCCTCGTCCTTGTCCTTGTCCTTGTCCTTGTCCTTGTCCTTGTCCTTGTCCTTGTCCTTTTCTTGCTTGATTTTCTTGCGCCTACGGCCGTTGCAATCTGGAAATTAGGGTGTTATTTTTTTTTGCCCAACGGCCGTCGGAACCTGTAAATTAGGGTGTGATTTTCATGCGCCAACGGCCGTTGGAACCTGGAAATTAGGGTGTTATTTTTCTGTCGCCAACGGCCGTTGGAACTGGAAATTAGGGTGTCATTTTCTTGCGCCAACGGCCGTTGGAACCTGTAAATTAGGGTGTGATTTTCATGCGCCAACGGCCGTTGGAACCTGTAAATTAGGGTGTGATTTTCATGCGCCAACGGCCGTTGGAACCTGGAAATTAGGGTGTTATTTTTCTGTCGCCAACGGCCGTTGGAACATGGAAATGAAGGTGTCATTTTTCTCGCGCCAACGGCCGTTGGAACCTGCATGGAAATTAGGGTGTGATTTTTCTTGCGCCAACGGCCGTTGGAACCTGGAAAATAGGATGTGATTTTTCTTGCGCCAACGGCCGTTGGAACCTGGAAATTAGGGTGTCATTTTTCTCGCGCCAACGGCCGTTGGAACCTGGAAATTAGGGTGTTATTTTTCTGTCGCCAACGGCCGTTGGAACCTGGAAATTAGGGTGTGATTTTCATGCGCCAACGGCCGTTGGAACCTGTAAATTAGGGTGTGATTTTCATGCGCCAACGGCCGTTGGAACCTGGAAATTAGGGTGTTATTTTTCCGGCGACGGCCGTTGGAACATAGTACTGACCTTCCGGCTATCTGTATGTTTTTTGCATGTGATCAGGGGCGTCCGTCCAGGCCGAGAACGGACGAAGAGCGGAGGAGGTTGGTTTACAAGATTGAACATGGGGTGGCGGAAAGGGAGGTCACAACATTTTTTGAGGAATGGCGCCAACGAGCACCGGGCACCGACTTATGGTCGGTGATTGTGAAGACCTTTGAGAGGAAGGGGCTGCTGACGACACGTGCTGGAAATGCGAAGCCCAGCATTTTGGACTCCTGGGAGCCAGCGCCGTCCTCTCAAGTGCACGACAAGAATCTAACTGACACCATACAGGCGGCGTTTCATCTGCGGCAGAAGATACGCCTAGTTCCAGACGATGTCGACATCGTGGGGGGGTCCGCGATTGCGACTCAAGTACGGGCCCCCACGGAGAACTTGTGCCAACTCCCGGAACTCATGCGGCATCGGACGGTGACGGTGCGGAATTGTAGGGGGCTCGCGCCGTGGTTCGTGGGGGCCGGCACAAGTCTGACAAAAGCAAAATGTGCCGTGCCGATCTTCCGGTTTGCGTGGCAGGTGCTGGCAGACCGTGATCCAGGTCTCTACAATTTATGGGTGCAGAGGAGTGAAAAGGTTCCTTACCACATTAAAATACTGACGGGGGACGACAGTGACCGTGCCGTGCAGAGGTTCGGATACTATCGTTCGCCAACGGCCGAGGAAGCCATGTCCATTCTCCGGACGGACTCCCTGAAGGACATGGCGGCCGCTTGCTCAGACGAGTTGATCACCATGGAGTTGGATCCGTCCGAGTGGTCAAATGAATCTGAGCGTGAGGCAGTAGTTGACCTGACGAAATCCGCGCTGGGGAGCTTGAACATCTCGGACCATGCCGGCCTTAAGGGTAAATTTCGAGACCAGACGCCTTGCGTGTTTGTGCAGTTTGCCGTGCTGGACGGCAACCACTACACACAGATGTTGAAGTCCGTGATTTTCGAGGGCTCTGACGAGCAAGTGAGTACTGCGATAGCTGGCGAGATTGCGGGTAAACAAAAGGGCAAGTTCGTGGAGACAACCGACGAGGCGTTTGATTTGTGGAGGGGGTTGGTGAGGGACGCGGAGAAGTTCAAGTACACCAATCTGGACGTGCTCAAGGGCTGGGAGGTGGAGGGGGAAGCACTGATCCCGCCCATGAAGGACATGCGGACGCAAAAGGTAAATATAACGGATCGGGTGTGGGAACGTTTTAGGCACTAGATGTTATTTTTCTTGCGCCAACGGCCGTTGGAACCTGGAAATTAGGGTGTGATTTTTCTTGCGCCAACGGCCGTTGGAACCTGGAAATTAGTGTGTGATTTTTCTTGCGCCAACGGCCGTTGGAACCTGGAAATTAGGGTGTCATTTTTCCTGCGCCAACGGCCGTTGGAACCTGGAAATTTGGTTGATATTTTTCTTGCGCCAACGGCCGTTGGAACCTGGAAATTCGGTCGACATTTTTCTTGCGCCAACGGCCGTTGGAGCCTGGAAATTAGGGTGTGATTTTTCTTGCGCCAACGGCCGTTGGAACCTGGAAATTAGTGTGTGATTTTTCTTGCGCCAACGGCCGTTGGAACCTGGAAATTAGGGTGTGATTTTTCTTGCGCCAACGGCCGTTGGAACCTGGAAATTAGGGTGTGATTTTTCTTGCGCCAACGGCCGTTGGAAACTGGAAATTAGGGTGTGATTTTTGTTCGGGAACGGCCGATCTTCCAAAGTGTAAGGACAAAATGTCAGGTCGTGTGTTGTATGACCGTTTTTTGTCTCAAACACTGATTCACATTTCATGCATGCAGGGGAGAGAGGCGCATCGGAGGGTTGCCCTGATCGGAGGGGGGCTGAATGCAGAAGACGAGGCCGTTTCCAAAAAGTCGAGGGGGACGGCGCTGCTGGAAGTGCACAACTATTTCAAGACGCACATGGAGGAATCCTGGGATAAGCCGGAGGTGCCCCTTCAGGACCAGAAAGAAATATGGAATTTGATTCATGGGGTCTCAAGCAGCACTGAGAAGGCAAGGAAGGACGGGGAGGGGGAGGAGGGTGGTGAGGAGCGGGTTGGAGGGCGATTGAACGAGGGTGGTTTGTCCGAATCGGAGAAAACCCAAGTCTACGACTTCATCTCGGCTGTGAAGGATGAAACGGTCGCTCCGAACGACGACAGTAGATGTGGAATACCGATTGAGGACAAGCTGGCCAAGGAGCTTGCAGAGTTTCTGGACATCGTGGCAGCGGACAAGCTGGACGGGGAGGGAAGGGTGATGAGGAAGGGGGGGGGATCAAACAGGAAGGGTGGAGGAGTCTAGCCCGCTTTCGATTCTGGCCGTCTATCATGGCAACCGTGAAGGCCAAACACGTTCCTCCTCAGTGCTTGTATGACCTGACATACATGGCCAAGATCTTCTGCGAGGTGATGGTCCAGCTTTTCATGATCTACAACCGCGATTTGGGGAAATACCCCGAACCACGCGACCTCGGCTGGTTGCCGATGCAGCCTTCGGAATCCGACAGCGCCCTTCAGAGGGTGGCCGATACGGTCGCTGTAGCTGCCAAGAGAATAAGGGCGGTTATCAGGCCAACGGGGAGGGACGATTCCACCTTCCCACTTGCACTGCTGGAGAGGACGGATTTTTGGACGACCCACAAGGAGGAAACGAAATGGTGGGTCCTGATTGCGCCCGAACCCCCAACCGAACAGGCTGTGGTGCCCCAACCCGTACAGCCTGTGGCGGGGGCTGTGGTGGTGACGGGGGCTGTGCCGGAGGAAGGCCAAGCCGAACATGCCGAGGCAGAGGACGTCCAGTCGGGTCGCCAAAAAAAGGTGGGGGAGAAGCGGGAACCCCCGCGGAAGTTTGGGTCGGAGGAGATGGCATCCGAAATCGAGCAGCAGGGCCCGTGGATTTCTAAGAGAGTTTACACGTCTGACGGGGAAGAGACCTGTGAGTTCATGATGAAGACTTTCGCGTGGGAGAAAAGCGATGGGCCGACACGGTTGGCTCAAGTGGTACTTAATGCAATGGAGGGGTTCGAATTTGTTGCGAAGAGGAAGGGGTTGAACCAGCCAGATATCAAGAATGGGGTAGTGCTGCTGAATTTGGAACATCACGCCAAGCTGTGGAATGATGAGGAATTGTTGAAGGGTCGAACGGGTTCGTGGGTGGAGAAAAGGGACTGGAAGGCGGCGAAGGATTGTGGAGATTTCAATGGTGTGAAGGACGACTGGTCGTCGTACCTAAGCGATTTCACGGGATTCTTCAACCCACCCGTGATCTTCATTGGGTCAAAGGAGCAGGTGGATGGGTTTAAGGTCCTTCTGAAGGTACTTGGGAAGCGGCCACAGGGGGAGGATATTTCCAATCCCAACGGCCGTTCGGGCAAGGAAATTGCGGGTGCAGCCCAGAAGCGTCAGCTGGAGACGGCAGGCGCTGGCACCAAAAAGAAACGCCGGAAGCGCGCCGCCTCGGAGACCCCCGCGGCCGAAGACGTCTCAATGGGGACGCCCTACCCTCATGATGGCGGCGTTCGGCCGGAGGGGGATGATGAGGATGTCGGGTCACAGGGGGGTGATGATGGGGAAGAGGTTGGTGATGATGGTGACGGCGGTGATGAGGGGGGCGGGAATGAGGGTGGTGATAAGGGGGGCGGGTCGAAGGACGGAGAGGGGGGGGTTCGAAGGGCGGAGAGGGGGGCGGGTCGAAGGGCGGAGAGGGGGGGGTCGAACGACGGAGAGGGGGGCGGGTCGAAGGGCGGAGAGGGGGCGGGTCGAAGGGCGGAGAGGGGGCGGGTCGAAGGGCGGAGAGGGGAGGGGGGCGAAGGACGGAGAGGGGGCGGAGAGAAGGGCGGAGAGGGGGGCGGAGAGGGGGCGGGTCGAAGGGCGGAGAGGGGGCGGAGAGAAGGGTGGAGAGGGGGGCGGGTCAAAGGGCGGAGAGGGGGGCGGGTCCAAGGGCGGAGAGGGGGGCGGGTCGAAGGGTGGAGAGGGGGGCGGGTCAAAGGGCGGAGAGGGGGGCGGGTCGAAGGGCGGAGAGGGGGGCGGGTCGACCGGCGCATCGGGGGAAGGGGGGAAGGAGGGGGGGGAGGGGAGGGAGGCTCGAAGGGGAATTCGGGGGCGTCGGGGGGGGGATGCTGGGGCGTGCCGTCGACTACTGCAAAAAGCTCCTTTCGCCTGGCGGGCACGTTCGATCAAGAGCAACGGCTAGTCATCTGTCAAAGGGTAAGTTAATCTGAGTGAATATGGTCGGTTAAATTATGATGTTTGCATATTCCCAAGTTTGATTTGCGAATGTAATGATAACTAATTGCGCCGCTCGTCATTGCTTGTCCCACCCACAGGTGACGAGTCTGAAGAGGAGCCGCCAAAGGATGTCATGCATGCCGGCCCACCCAAAGGGTTTGTGGAAGATTCGGAAGAATCGGAAGAATCGGAACCGGAGGATCCAGCGCCACAAAGACGTGTCACAGTTACCGCAACCCAGCCCAAGCCACTAGACAAGAAAGTGCCACCACCAAGTTGGCAGCCGTGGATGGAGAATCTGGAAGGTGTGTGGGGGGGGAAACGGGTCGTGCCCCGCTCGCCTGTTGGATGTCCGGTTTCGGTATTGTGCAAGCACGGCGGTGAATTTTGCCAGTATCGGAAGAACCAACTCCAGCGCCTTGATACGTTGTGGAAGCCCACGTGGGCTGCTGATTCGGTGGCTAAACTCAATGCAGACCCAATGAAGCTGGCACACATGCCTGATTTCCACGTCGACACGTTCCTGGTGCATGGAGTCGTTCGAAAGGTGGATAAAACGGGCGTGTGGTGCGTTAAATTTTGGGCAGAAGGGTGTGACGAAAAGGGAATCTGGATTAATGGGGAGAAGGGGACGATGCCCAACATAATTTTCAAGGTACAACAAGACGAGATGCGGAACTGTTTCAAGCCACCTGAGGGAACGTATTTGGAGTGGTGGATGGACAAGGGGTACCTGGCGACCAGATCTTCCCCAGCGACCAGATCTTCCCCACGACTCCAAGAGAAGGGGGGAGACCAAGCCGCAGGGCAGGGCAAACGAAAACCTCAAGGGAAGGCTGGCGCAGATGTGCGGGAGGGGGGTGTAAAGAAGCCCAGCGGACGGGCACCTGTAAAGAAACGCCTGTTAGTAGGTAGTTAGATAGCTTACTTGATCTGAACTCGTGTACATTTGTAAAGATCGATCTGTACATCTGTCTCCATCTGGAGCATTCACTTGACTATTCAAAGTTCAAGTGGGAATTACTGGTTGGGTTGTGCACAGGCTTGTGCACAATTTTGGCAATAATTATAATTCGTTCTATAAATAGAACTCGCGGGGTCGTGGAGAGGGTTGTGCAATTGTAAATAATCTACAACTTGTCTCACTTGCTTACCCTCCGAGTGCATGACACTATGACAAAAACAGCCAATTTTACCCCGACTTGAATAAATTTTAATAAATGTTAATAAATGTTAATAAATTTAAGCAATCTAGTAATGAAAAGTGCACGCGGAAAGCGCACCAGTGACCAAATGGCATGAAATGGTAATGATTTCATGTGGAAACGCATTCACAATGAGCATCAATTGTCATGTATTTGTTGAAATGGCGTCTCCTCAAGTAATAAAATTTGGCATGGGTATTGTAGATTGATTGTGGGCCCCCCGGGTGTCCACATCGTCGGCGGTGTCAGGAAGCCAGCTCCCCAACAGCTTGAAGCGGTCGCGGAACGGGACCTCCGTCCCGTCGAGCAGGCGCGGCAGCGGTGGTTTACTGGAGGCCCCAATCACCATCGCCTCGGTTTTGACACTAATCTCCAACCCCACCGCCCGCGCCTCCAGGCCCAGGCAGTCCAGCCAGGTCTGAATGTGCTCGGGACTCTCGATGAGGGTGGTATCATCCGCATAAATCAGGTCGGCAAGGCGGTAACCAGGTCTAACCCCGCCGTGCTCTTTCACGTTAAGGATGTCCAAGCCTGGCTCGAACCCCGACACCCATAGTCCGGAAAATGGGCGATATATCGCCCAGTTTGACCCCCGGTGGCGCGGCGCTTAATTCCAGGAGCGCCGCGCCACCCGTGACGGATGTAAGTTGTCCGATGGGTCTGGGAACACTTTGGGACGAAGGTGATGCATAGGTTTGGGGGTAATATTCGCCATAGCCTGGTAATTACAACGTGTATTGAGACAGTATCACGTGACTTTGGCGGGAAATTTTCACTCGCGCGCGCGCGTAACTAGATATGGCTGCCAGCGTGCCGTTGTCACGGAAATTTGCGTCTCGCGGCTTGTAACGGTTCAGAATGTTGCTCAGAATGATGATGCGTGATTTTCGTAGGTCAGGGGTGGCCAGATGTATAGCATTGGGAAAATACAGGTAGGGAATTACTGATTTCTTGGTCGCCAGTACCAGATCAGTAATGGCACGTCATGTTTCGATTTTCTTCTTATGGCCGGGCAGGCTTCGCCAGCCCGAGCACCCAGTTTTGGTACTGGACATCCGCAGCAGCGTCCCTGTGAATTCGGATGCGTTTATAGGTCATCTTTGCACAGAACATCAACCTGGTAATCATGGTGGATGCATGCATTATCAGGCTATGGCGGCCTATGCCTGGAAAGCATTAGCCAGTGTGAGATATGAGGGTCCCGGCCAGCAGAACCCGGAAAGGTCGTGATCGAGCCAGGTACGGCAACGTGTTTGCATGTCGTTTGCACGGGAATCTGTCGTTTATGCATCCTTTTTTCACGAGTGTATCAGTGCCTCCTGCAGCAGGTTTCCATGCCTGCTGTATGAGTGCTATTAGCCCCAAATCTGCTCAGTTTGTGGTGTTTCTTTGGAGGATGCCATTCCGTTGGTGCTGGTTTAGCAACTTCTTTGTTTTCCAGCACTTTTGACAGTCCTATGTGGCTGTATACAATGCATAAGTGTGTGGCATTGCATGGATAGCTGCATACGCGCGCGTAACCCACACACGTAAGTGAGCGGATTATATAGGTCAGTTGGGCTATCCGTGCGGTCTGACCCAAGGAAAGCATGGTGGCACTATCTATTGACATTGTCCAACCCCAGAATAATTTTTTAGAACCCTCCCTGCAGGGGTAAACTACTAAGGGGATTTCCCTTGCCTGAAAATGATCGTCTTTTGGCCAACTTTGACATTAAATATCTTGCAAACCACTTTATAAACTCATGATATTATTGCATATTCTGAAAGCCCTTGAAGTGTAGATATTCCTAGCACCTTGGTAGGGGGTATTTGGATTTGTGGTCTATGAGTTATGATTTTTTTCATTTTCAGGGGTCAAAAAATGCCAAAAACCCATTCCCGGACTATGGGTTACGAGCAGTAAAGCGCGCACGTGCCCGGCGCATGACGTGATCCACGACAATAATGAACAGGTATGGGGACAGGACACAACCTTGCCACACCCCGTGGTGAAGGGGGAATGGTGGGGTGGTGCCTTCCGCAGTCCGCACTACTGCCTGTGAGCCCTCATACAGTCGGCGAATGGCAGCAATAAACGCAGGCGGCACCCGATCCAGAGCTAGGATGGCCCAAAGAGCCTCCCAGAGAACCGTGTCAAAGGCTTTGATATAGTCAACAAAAAACTACGGATTAATGTATGTTATAATTAATTAACTCGTGCTCCCGTTGGGGAGTCACGGAGCACTAATGTACCTGATGTATGGATGGATGAACGCCGTGGAATTAGCACTAGGGTAGCTGTCTGAGAGGAAAGACGCGAAGGCCGCGGGAGCCGCGTGGCTATCTCTACCTAGGAAGACCTGCATGGAGGGAGACAGAGGGTAATTCATGCAAGAAAGGTTAATCAGGCGGAGCCAATTTTCGGAAGAACCGTTAGGTTCGCCAGAATTGGCGAAGCTTATAAGGCCGTACACGTGAGAAACACAACGGTCTGAAAGTGCCAAAAAACACCCATCTTACTCCTCCTAGCTGCACTAATATTCGGATGATGGTCAAACTTGGTGGCTGGCTTCTCCATGGTACCCAGATTTACTGTGCCAAGTCACACCTTGGTTGGCCACTTGGTGCTCACAGAATGGTGACGTCCAAAAGCATAAAAAACGCCGAAATTGCCAGTTTTATTCATAATTAATTCCACAAACAACACAATTAATGTCGTTTTGACCTGGAAATGGGCAGACACATTAAATATAACATATGCAGCTCAAGTACTAAGTTGCACCCGAAATAGAGATGGGATGGCCAGAAATTATGCTGTCAACCGTCACAAATACGGTCATTTGGAGCATTTTATGGATCATTAAATGCACCCAACAGTGCAAATGAGCTCAGATTAAGCTGGAAGTAAGCAAACACTTTACTTGCAACATCTGCAGGCTGGCTGCAAAGTTGCACCTTGATTGAACACCAACTAGTTACATGATTCTGCTGTCACGCGTCACTCTCGCGCAAAATTTGGATATATAATGCACCACAGGTAGCGCAAATGAGTTCAGACAGAGCTGAAATTTTTAATGCAATTTAAATAGAGCATGCTGAACATGATTGCCAAGTATTACCTCAGTCACACCACAGATGACGATGTGTCACAGTGACACGTGACAGCAGCCAACATCATATAATATTTCCTTACAAGTTCATACCCCATAACAGTACGAGCTGAGGTAAGGTTGAACTCCAACTTGGTTATCTCCACCCATACATGTGGCATGCACTTCATCATGGAAATACATGAACAGTTGTCTCTTTGATACATCAATAGTATTAACTACCAACATTCCAATGGTGGGGCGTGTTGAGAGAGAGCAACTAGTTGGCAAGTCAAATAGTGGTTCGAAGCAAACATGGCTGCACACTACATTTGCTTGCAGTTGCTATCTAACATCTCTAGCACATTAACTAGCCAGCTAGCTCGCATGCCAAACAATCTTCTAAAGGTGCATGGGCATTTTTTTATGTGTTGTTCATCGTGCACCCTGGACTACCAATCCTAGTGAAGCATGGGCTATGCACGGCAGATGGAGGATGTGGCCATGGGCATGCCATGAGCAGATGCCAGCGAAGGTGCTGGCAGCAGGCAGGTCAGGCAGCAGTAGTGGGATCTAGTGATGCAGAAGAGAGTGGCACATGTGGTAGAAAGTAATGCAGATGGCAGTAGTATGGCCAGTGGCACGAGGCAGCGATCATGAAGGCTATCGTTATGC
Organism: Mesostigma viride; assembly: GCA_009746045.1. Taxonomy (NCBI): domain Eukaryota; kingdom Viridiplantae; phylum Streptophyta; class Mesostigmatophyceae; order Mesostigmatales; family Mesostigmataceae; genus Mesostigma; species Mesostigma viride. The sequence goes on from RPFO01000065.1 coordinate 3,910,304, forward strand.
AGATAGACGTTATGGTCTAGCCTTGAGGTTATGTTGCTACTGCTGCATGATGGAAGGGAAATTTATGTGGCAGGTGGCACGGTACAGCCAACAGTGGTGTAGTGTGCAAACCAACTCATTGGGGTGGGCTTGTGGTGAAAGCTCTCCATTCAGATTTCCGTGGCAACACACCAGGTCATGATATTCTGTGGTGCTGGCAAGTGGTAGTGACAGATTGATCATGCCAGTGATTGATAGCAATGGTGAGCAGTAGGGTGCCTTCTTTGATACTACTGGCATTATCTGTTGTGCCAGGTGCCAGCTATGTCAGCTGCCGATGCTGCTAAATGTGGCCCCAGTTTCTGGTGCTACGATAGAAGAGATGAAGAGGGCCGGCAGGAACTTGTGGCTGCAATCACGATCAAGGCTGCGATGGGCGAAGTCAATATGGCAGATTGTGGCAGCAATGGTGCAGGGCCTGGCGTTATCGTTAATGGCAGATTCCATACTGAGTTGTAGGGACACTGCCAGCAGTTACACCAACAGGCGAGACTCATGGTGGTGGACGTTGCTCCTGGTGGGAGTCTATAATATCTGTCACATGGGTATGCGCACACGATGCACCTGGTGGTCCTCCATGCTAACGACAGGAATGTTGGTATTGCTATGCAATCGTGGCACTGCTAACAACGGCGTAACAGTGGTAGGTGTGTTGGGGTGGTGGGGAGTGATGTGGCAGTGGTGTGGCAGCAAGCACTTTGGTAATCGTTATTGTGATGTTGTTGTGAGCCCGTAGAAGGTGTCCTGGTGAGATTCATGCCTCTTACGCAATGCTGTAAGCCCATTGTGCACTCTGTTGTGCCCGCAACAATATTCATCATCATAGGCAGCAACCATATCAAAGACAAATCAGCCCCCTTCCATGTATAGTACTTAATTCTCAGCCTGCTTCAACATATCTGAATGTAACAAGGGCAATGAATCCTGGGTTTCCCAAGGCAGCAACAACATCTGCGCACTTCACATACCTGGGCTCCCCCCTGGTTTCTTCGTGCCTCCCAGCCCCAGATCAGAACACGCCGCCCATCATTGATAAACATGGTGCATTATAATCTGGCCAAGGAAAGAGGTTGAAATACTTACCAACAGGTCCGCTAAAGTGGAGCCCCAGCAGCGTGTTGTATGGCCTGTGAAAGCTGGATAAGCTCCAGGGTTGCACATCAACACACCTATATGTGCTGACTGTTGAATACAGGACATGTACCTTCTGTTTGTTGCCTTCAGGCTCAGCTTCCTACGCCATGAATTACACTTGGAAGAATGAACAGGCGCACATCACGCTGTTTGGGGAGGCTGGCCATGGCTTACGTCTCCCTCTCGAGCAGCGATGCTTGACGAGGCGTCCGGCGTAACATGAACGAGGCGCTTTCACGAGCCTCGGGGAAAGAGACAGGCAGAAAATCTGGAAGGGGAACGGGGCTGGCTTCACCCTACCTTGGATCCGGATGCCGAAAAAGCAGGTTCCACTGTACAGCGTCGACTCAACCAGCGCAATGCGTATTCATGCTTCATTTCGCAACGATCGCAGGCGATATTCAGTGATGAGCGCAGGTCTACACTACAGAGCCAGCAAAAAATCAGGCTGGGCTTCGCTCTAGAAGTTGTTGAAGCGCCCTGCGCAAATGGGATGACAAAAATGAAAGAAACGAGGGAGTGGCATATTTTTACGTGCGTTGCCATGATCAGCCCCGCACGCACCCTCCCGGCAGTTCCAACTGCTGCGGCAACGAGGCATTTACAATGGCAGTCGTTTTAACAAAAAGTTTTTCGGTCAAAATTTTTTGAATTAGTCATAGAACCGTGCGAGCGGCTTACCTTGAACTACACTGTCGCCGTTTTCGATAAGTTTCCGGTGTGACTTTTTGGGGGTCCACTGCAAAATGCAGCGGACCTGACCCGACCTCGCGAAAATGCCCGCCCTTTTTCTGTTTTCCTGAAAAAATGGACCGATTTCTTTAGGATAAAAAAATATCTACGTGAAGTAGATGAGTTATGAAGGCTCAAAATCAATTCGCTGTCCGTAATGTGTTCTCAGGACGGTCGCTAGGATTTTCACGGCCGCCATGGGTGCTGCGTGACTTTTTGCCTCGTCGTCACCTTCCCGCCCACCAGATTTTCGGGATCTCGCGCCAATTTGGTGACGGAGTAAGATGGTCGTTTTTGGCGGGGCTCGGACCGTTGTGAAACATAGGAATAGGGGATGAAAATCCGTCAATCCATCCATCCATCCACCGAATTTGTCCCAAATTTGCAAGCATAATAGTGAGGTTCTTCCGAAAATTGGCTCCGACGTAGAGTTTCAACGGGCAAGTTGCAAACACGCACGTTACTTGATATAGGGAAAACACACACACACACACACACACACACACACACATACAAGTCTCGAGTGGACACGTGTGTAGTACTACACGTACACACAAATCTCGAATGATTTCAGTATCTAGTACCAAATCCGAAAGGCTTGCATCATGACTCCCCGGAAAGGAGAACTTTTGCGGATGACTGTAGGTGTCAGTTGGCGATGCCTTAGGATCAGGAGACGTCCGTCCTATATAGTCAGCAAAAGTTGGTGCGAGAGGTCCCCAGTTCGATTCCGGCCTGGATTCATTTGCAGATCGCGTTTTCCGCGGACCGGCACTGAACGCAAATGGTTTTCACCTTTGCGGCGTGCCAAATCAGAATCAGAATACACACACAACAATTAATTAAACTAAAATCGTCCTTGGGGCCAGGCCAGGTCAGGATATGCCGCCCTGGTTGGCCAAGCCGCTGGGGGCCGGCCACACTGACACCAAGGGCGGCCGGTGTCTACCTGACTAGGCCGGGCGAGCAAGATGTCAGTATGAATGCTATCCTACGCTGCCTAATCGGCGTCCGACTGAAATGCGAGGCATACCCTGACGCAAAAAGACTCTAATGACCTATGTGTGGAAAACCCTACATTCAGGACCTAGTATCGAAGCATCCTGTAAAATGCGGTGCCGTCCAGCTAGTGAGCCGGGCGGCCAGCGTGTCTGTAAGCGTCCATGCCCGGCCATACGTCCTGCAAGCTGGGTAGCCGGGTGTATAAACTACACCTGCTCCAGATGGGTGCATGCACAAAGTGCACATATATTCCAGCAGGTCGTAGAGGACAACGAGCCCCCCCCTGTGGGGAAGCGCCCGCGTGTGCAAACCCGCGGGAGGCACGCCAGACAGCTCCCCTAGGGTAGCGTGCTGTTGTTTAGATAGATGTTGTAGCTCGTGATGTTGATTAGATAGATGTTGTAGGTAGCTGATGTAGATAGCTTAGACCGGTAGGACTGTTTGCACCCACCCATCCATCCATCGGGGTGAATGCTCGATCCGTGACTCCCCAACGGGAGCACGAGTCTAATTAAATCATTAATTAATATTCCAGCAGCTAATTAATCAATTAATTAATGGCTATAATAGCTAACGTGCATCGAGACCTACGTACTACGGTGTAGCTAAAAACAACCTCGCGTGAGATCAAGGCAGTACGTTGTTCCTAGCGGCCACGACCGTGTCCAGTATAGCTAATTGCATTTCTGCGGCGACGGCCTGGACGGAAAGACGTTGCTAGCTATAGAGTATTCTCGCCCTAGCTGTTGTGACCCGGATCAATATGTCGCTCAAGCCTATATGGTTTTTTCTCTTATCTCAAGAAAGTCAGGATGCATGCCTAGTAAATTTGGATCGATTATCGTTGCAATGATGCTATAATATGCTGCATGCGCATATCTTGAACCGCACCTACTATAATACTGTGCACTCTTGAGCAGTTGAGCCCTATCTTGTGCACTAGCTTGAGCCCTATCCTGTGCATATCTTGAGCACGTAGTCATGGTTGGGCATGTACTTCTGGCATCCCGCCCGTGTGACCCCGGGGCAGCCGGGGAACTCTACCAGCCTCAACTCGCCACACTTGGCCCCAAGAACCTCGAGGCTTCTGTCGGTGACCATGCTGCACCATCCCACGTCCAGCAACGTCAGCTGCGGGCACCGCTCCCCCACCATGCGGATGCCACCATCGGTGACCGCGCAGCAGCTGCGCACGTTGAGGTGGCGCAGCTGGGGGCACCCCTGCGCGACCAGCTTGAGGCCGCGGTCCGTGACCAGGGGGCAGTAGGACACGTTCAGGTGCTGCAGCTGGGGGCAGCGCGCCGCCACCGATCGGAGCCCTGTGTCGGTGATGCGCAGGCAGCGGTGCGTGATGAGCTGGCGCAGGCCCGGGCAGCACTCGGCGACCACGGCCATGCTCACGTCCGTCACGCCTAGGCACCGCGCCACGCACAGCCGCTGCAGCTGGCGGCAGCCCTTGGCCAGTAGCACGATGCTTGCGTCCGTCACGCTGAAGCAACGTGCCGTGTCCAGCTGGCGCAACTCGAGGCACCCGGTAGCCAGTTGGGCCATGCCTGTGTCCGTCACGAGCGGGCACCGCGAGAGGTTCAGGTGCTGCAGCACGCGACAGCTGGCGGCGATCGCACTCACACCGCGGTCCGTCACACGGAAGCAGCGCCAAAGGCACAGCACCTGCAACCGGGGGCAGTTCGTCGCGATCGCGGCTATGCTGGCATCGGTGACCGTGGTGCACCCACCCACGTCCAGGTACTCCAGTTTGCGGCACCGGTCCGCGACGTGCCTTAGACTGGCATCCGACACCTCCCACAGCATGTCCCGCTCCACCTTACGCGATGACACCGCAGGGAGGATGGGCGAGGGCCCGGCCGTGTTCCGCCAAGTGCTGAGTCGGCACAGGTTTGGGCAGCGGGGCGCCAGCCAGGCAAGCGCCTGATCTGTGCTGCTGCCGTCCGTCACGCCCGCCAGGTCCTCCCCGAACAGCTCCAGGGTGGCGGACAGGGACTCGTCAACCGCGGCGCGCAGGGAGGTGCTTAGGGAGCGCAGCCTCAGCCGCTGCACGAGCGGCACGTGCAGCAGCAGGTGGGAGCGCAGGCCACTGACGTCCGTCACGTCCTCCAGCGTGGCCCGGCGGCTCATGGCGTCGTCTGCTGGGGTGTTTATAGTGGGGGCAGAGGGGGGCAGGACGGGGGATAGGAGGGCCGGCGCCAGAAAGGGGGGCAGGAGGGGGACAGAAGGTGGGGCAGCAATTGTGGTAACAGCGACAAGGACAGGAAGGAAGGGTGGGCACCACGGAGAGCATCTCAGTGGGAATAATGAAACTGAAACTGATGGAAAGATGCTGGCAATGCATACCCCAACTTGGATCCAAGATGACCTGGATGGTGCCCAGGGTTGTCAAGCAGGGAGCGAGGTTGTAAAAATTATGAGGAGATTAGTACCCGAGTTTGTGGCCTGTTGCGTTGTAGGTGCCACTAGCCATCATAGATAATCCCTTAGTGACTGAGCTCACCAAACACTCCGCAGGTGGGCACACAACTGCCAGCATAAATGTTTCCCCCCTATGGCCTAGACGAAAAAAATGAAATCCTATCCTCTCCGTACAGGAGTTACGTCTGCGCTGACTCCCACTACTACAGCCCACGTCCCATGCCAGCGACATGATCGTCACAAGAAGGATAATAATTGCATCACGCCGACGCTTGTCACATTAGGGGTGAACAAGACCCCATGAAACTACTTTACACCTTACTTGCTGGGGCGGGCGGTCTCCACCCGGGGGACAAGGACAGGTTGCCGCGGGGGCGCATGCGGGGCTTAGCCTCCCTGGAGCCATGTGTGGCACCTTTCTGCGGACCAACGCGAGGCGCCGGGTCCCTCACAATGTCATAGGCTCCTGGCCCTGGGGACATAGCAATCGAGTGCACCCGCCCATGTTGCGTGCAAGGGTCCCAGGTAAGAAGACGTTTGGCGAGAGGCGCAGACATAACAAGGCTGCGACTCGGGGACGACCCAGAACTTATTCGAGTGGTTTTAATACGGGTCCCACGGTGCAGATATGGAAATATGTCGATACGCACCCGGCACACGAGGGATAGTTACAGGGGGGAGCCATTTCAATGCATTATAAAGCTAACCTACGGCCAATAATATGGCCGTTTACGCTAACGAGCGAGAAAAAAAAATCTAATCCTTCATCGACGCACCTGGCGTTTCGTTCGAGGCTTTGCATTCGAAAAACCTGGGTCCAATACCAAAACCTTTCCCCCCCTTACTCGATCGCAGAATTTTTCGCTGTTCCAAGGCAGGAGGATGCGCAATGGGTGGCATGGGTTCGCCTCAACAGTCTAACACAGTGGGCTCGGCGCCGCACCGGACCAATTGGAACGCATGCCGCACAATGGTTAAAACTGGGTCAACGCTCCCGCCTTTCAAACCGGGTTAACGCTACCACGTACAACCGCAGGCATAGCCAGCATCAGTGACTGTGAAGGCCAAGAACGACCGTTTAACAGAAGCTTGCTGGGGTTTGTCGTATCGACAAGCCATGCTTATGCCTTATGGTGCCTTGGCATTGGACGCAATTGGATACTAGCTCGACCGTAGAGGACAGAAAAGAGGGAGGGCATGGAAGGCTTTCGTGGGCTGTTTGTGTAAGAAGGCCGATGTGCCGAATTCCGAGGTTACTGTGCATTGACGGAAACGTACCCTACAGACGCAGCTAATGAGGCACCTTCTCTTGAAAGATGTTCATGCCTCGGCGTGGGACGCTGGCTCCGTGCCTCGGCAGTCGGCATCTCCGCCCCGCGTGCCAGTTGTCGCCATGGAATACAAGGTCCTGACTCGAAGCACTTGGCGCCACGTGGATTGGCCGAGTCAGGGCGCGGCGTCGTCCTTTGCCTTGGTTTTTCCGGTGAAATGGGTGTTAGTTTATTTCCATATAACAGTTAAGGTGACCCAGGTATGCCAGAAATAGCCTGAAATGCCTAGTTGTGCCTAAATTGGGTTGCCCGCATTAATAAGGCGCCTATAATTTGCCTTGGTTTTTGATTCGTACTGTGTTCGTATCTAAATAAAGACCACCAATAGACTCTTCTTCCCATGCGCGGCGTGGGATTCAACCAAGTAACTAACTATATTCTAACTTCGCCCAGTTCGTCGGTTCATCCTGTTATTCCTGTGTGTGTCATGCTGTTCAGGGCCCTCGGCCCTTTCCAAATCGCTGCTGCCGCCTGGCGCGGAGTGGCGCCTGCCATCATGTGCGTTGAGTTGAGTTGAGTTGTTGTTGAGTTTTTTCCCGCGCCGGTGGTCCGACAGGGTTATTGGCCCATGTGCGTGGCCTGCCTGGATAGCGAGCTACTAACGCTTGGCACCTGGCACGTTAGCACTTAGCAGGCTACGAGGGTATCCCACTCATATCTGTGCACCTGAACTCACAGATGAACTGCACGCCGGTGCCGATCGCGTCAGAATTACGCATGGCGCCCGGAAACCACTTTTCATATGGATAGGCTTGAAAAACTGACGTCCCTGCCCTTGCACTGTGAATCCGTGATCCTCACCAGCGTCGCACAGCTACATATTAATTTCAATCATAATCATGGGAGGCTCGGCATCAAAGAATTTGGAGGGTGTTGTCGCAATTGCGAAAAGCCCCGTTAGCTATTCCCCACCTCTCGGCCCGCCAAACCCCCAAAACCCGAAGGTCTTCTTTGATATCAAGGTAGCTGCAAGCTTAGGCTGCAAACCCCCTGCATTATCATCACGCCTATTCTTTGCTTGAGACATGCATCATTTCAGACAGCAGATGTGCGTGTTTCTTATTCTGTCGTTATCGTTTCTGCCCGTGCAATCGCCTGCAGTTCTTTCGTTTAGAAGTTGCTATCCCGACTGTTCGCTTATACGACACCTGCTTTAGCTGGCCCTGCTGTTGTAGACGCCTGAAACAGAAGCAATAATTGCCGGAAAGCCGCTGCAGTGCTATAACCGAGACATTTTTATCAGTGCGCACCGAGTGCGAGCTCATTGTGCATATTGCAATCGTTTGACAATTGAGAATTTTTTTGTGAATTTTTTTTTGTTCGGATGTCATCGTCTCGACGTGCTTGGCAGCTTGGTCGCACTGGCGAGGGGACGCCGCTCGGCCGTATCGTCATGGAGGTAAGACCTCAAAATACACCATCTTGCCGTGCTCCGTGTCGTCTGTTGCCGGGGTCAGTACCGCGTGTTGCCAGCCACGTGTCTTGCTCCTGGTTGACAATTACCTGTACAAATCTGCACCCCGCTTGGGGCGCAAAGCAGTAGGTAGTGCTTGGGCTTCACGCAACAAAAAGCTAGCTTATCAGGGGATGAGACAAATGCTCACTTCAGGGTTTATGTAATGTCGGGGTCCTACAGGCATGGGTGCTACCGCACATCCCCATCAGGCTGCTGGGGTGTGGCAGCCGCTAGAGCTACAGCACATCCCCATCAGGCTGCTGGGGTGTTGCAGTCGCTAGAGCTACCCACACATCCCCATCAGGCTGCTGGGGTGTGGCAGTCCCTAGAGCTACCACACATCCCCATCAGGCTGCTGGGGTGTGGCAGCCGCTAGAGCTACCGCACATCCCCATCAGGCTGCTGGGGTGTTGCAGTCACTAGAGCTACCGCACATCCCCATCAGGCTGCTGGGGTGTGGCAGTCCCTAGAGCCCCCGCACATCCCCACCAGGCCGCTGGGGTGTGGCAGTCGCTAGAGCCCCCGCACATCCCCATCAGGCTGCTGGGGTGTTGCAGTCGCTAGAGCTACCACACATCCCCATCAGGCTGCTGGTGTGTTGCAGCCGCTAGAGCTACCACACATCCCCATCAGGCTGCTGGCGTGTTGCAGCCGCTAGAGCTACCGCACATCCCCATCAGGCTGCTGGGGTGTTGCAGTCACTAGAGCCCCCGCACATCCCCATCAGGCTGCTGGGGTGTGGCAGTCCCTAGAGCCCCCGCACATCCCCATCAGGCTGCTGGGGTGTGGCAGTCCCTAGAGCCCCCGCACATCCCCATCAGGCTGCTGGGGTGTTGCAGTCGCTAGAGCTACCACACATCCCCATCAGGCTGCTGGTGTGTTGCAGCCGCTAGAGCTACCACACATCCCCATCAGGCTGCTGGCGTGTTGCAGCCGCTAGAGCTACCGCACATCCCCATCAGGCTGCTGGGGTGTTGCAGTCACTAGAGCCCCCGCACATCCCCATCAGGCTGCTGGGGTGTGGCAGTCCCTAGAGCCCCCGCACATCCCCACCAGGCCGCTGGGGTGTGGCAGTCGCTAGAGCCCCCGCACATCCCCATCAGGCTGCAGTCGCCCGCTGCATGAAACATGTTGCGTACGGGACTGGCACGTGCGGGCGAAACTACTGTGTTTATAATTCTCCTTATGATATGGACAATGCCTTCTCTTTGACGCACGTGGCCCAAGGCATCTGTCTGTCTGTGTGCAATAAGTTCCTTGGCTGCTTTCAAGTAGGTCACATCAAATTAGCAGTCCCCCACCGGTGTACTCATCAGCACATGGCCTTTCTGTGCGCCTTACCCCCGCCACTACTCTGCCTATCTGCATTCCTTGTGTTGCGCATGGGCTCACTCCCATCAGCTGCAGACAAACGTGGCCCCTGAAATGGGCCCCGGCCGCTATTCATAGCTCCCATACCCATTCACTGCTCACTACTCACTGCTCCCATACCCATCACTGCTCACTACTCACTGCTCCCATACCCATTCACTGCTCACATACCCATTCACTGCTCCCATACCCATCACTGCTCACTACTCACTGCTCCCATACCCATTCACTGCTCACATACCCATTCACTGCTCACTACTCACTGCTCCCATACCCATTCCCTGCTCACATACCCATTCCCTGCTCCCATACCCATTCACTGCTCACATACCCATTCCCTGCTCCCATACCCATTCACTGCTCACTACTCACTGCTCCCATGCCCATTCACTGCTCACTACTCACTGCTCCCACCCCCATTCACTGCTCACTGCTCACATACTCATTTACTTCCATTAGAATTAATTAAATACATGCTCCTGTCGGGGAGTCACGGAGCACCTGATTGCTTTTAATCCCTAAGTGTACATAGCGGGCAGGGGGCAGAGACCTCCCCCTTCCCTCATGCCACAGGGTGCAAATTGGACCCGTCGAAATGATCCGGCATCCCCTGTGGGCGCACTACAGCTTCGACATATCAAAGCATAGCAGGTGCAGTATGTCTGACCCATGGTCCAGTGGCCACAGATAGGCTGGGAACTCATTCAGAGGCGCCGGTTTGGGAGAAGATATAAAGGCCTCTCCCGGAGCCTTTAGGGGTTTTAGGGGCATATCCAGGGTTCACCCACAACACACACTTCCATTACCTATACCCTTCCCTTGTGTTTCCCATCTAGGGTGCATGCCACTATCCATCAGCCCATGCCACTATGTGAAGAAGACTTTCGTCCCTGAGACCATCTGCAAAGCCGCTGTCCATGTCCCCTTATACCATCCACTTCCTGGCCTCGTTTCTTGTGGTGCACGTTGGCCCTGCCCATGAACTGAAGCAGGTCCTCGTCTCTGAGACAACCCCCCACCGCTTTCTGTTGCTCACATCCCCACCCACATGCTTCATCCCTGCGCACATTCAGCACTCGACCAGCTGAAGGACCTGGTCCCGGAGACCACCCACCACCACTATATTTTGCACACATCCCCATCCACCTGCTCTGTCCTGCTCATACCCACCACCCCACCAGCTGAAGAAGGACATTGTCCCGGAGACGGCCGAGAACTTCCTGCAGCTGTGCAAGGAGCGCAAGGTGGGCGTGGGCTACATCGGCTCCCGCTTCCACCGCGTCATCCCCAACTTCATGTGCCAGGGGGGCGACATGACGCGCGACGACGGCACGGGCGGGCGCAGCATCTATGGCGCGCGCTTCCCCGACGAGAACTTCAAGCTCAGGCACCCTGGGCCAGGTGCGTGGCATGCACAGGGGGATTCTTGGTTTGGGCTCTGCTGCCATAACAAAACTAGTGTCATGACTGCGTTGATCGATGTCTCATTAATGGAAGCGTTGTGGCATAGGCATGTGCTGGCCAGGCATGCCGGGGCCAGGTCTGCGTATTTCCGGGTCCGCCACGTGGCACCTGGCAATATTCCAGGCGCCGTGCTTGTTGCCTTGCCATGCTTCTTTCTTCTCCATTCTTTCTTTTTTGTCGTGTATCATTTTCTCCCCATGCTTCTTGCGATGCTTCTTGTTTTGCTTTTCTTCTGGCCATGCTTCCTTTGGTGCGCTCCTCATCGCCAGCTGTCCCACTGCTTGGATGGGTGCATGCAGAAGCACAACACAATCGGTTGATCCCGCGTGATCATCGGCGCAACTTGCAGGGTGGTTACTGCCCAGTTGCAGATGTTGCCTACGGCTTCGCAAGGGGGGTGGATCGTTGGAATGTTGGCTAGACACTCTTCCTTGCACCCAGTCGTCCTAGCTTTGCCTTCTATTATCCATCCTTAAGGATTTATTTTCAGTATGCAATCAACCACCCAGCTTTGCCTGCTTGGCACTCACTCACTGGTTTTAAGCTCAACCATGCGCTTGTACTTGTGTTGTGCCCATCCAATCACCCCCAACCCCGCCAGGCGTGCTCTCGATGGCCAACGCGGGCCCCAACACGAACGGCTCACAGTTCTTCCTCTGCACCGTCGCGACGCCATGGTGAGCGCACGCACGCACGCAAGGCATAAAGTCATTGTGCCGCACCATACAGGCCTCGTGCTTTCTTTTCACATGCCCGCCCTCCATCGCAGATCCATGTGGCTGCCCCACCTGCGCGGGGGCTACGATGAGTCCTGTGTTTTTTTTTCTCAGATCAGCCAGCATTATTGGCTAGAACATTCGCCGTTGTGGACCACCCATCTACCCCTGGCCCACCTGCCATACTACCCGCGCTTGACATCCCCCGGTAGTGTGTAGAAGGTCCCTGTATGAGCCATTGCGCTTTCCCTCACCACTGCCTCCACCCTGGTACAATCAGCTTGGTTGCGTCATGCAGTTCCCACAGGTGGGGATGAGCATGCTGAGCAGGCGCTGCCCTTCATCCGTGTGGGAATGGAGGTCACAGGAGAAGGGGTGCGGAGGGGGGGGACGCGGTTGAGAGGATCTAGTAATGGGAATGCGGTGCGCTATGAGTGTATCCTGAAATTTGTGCGGTAAAGTACGCACTGCCTGGTCAGGCAGTAAAGTAAACACACCGTAAGTAGGGTAAGCTAACACAAAGTAGCCTATTTCATAGAGGTTTGGGGGGAGGTGATTCCCATGTGCTGCTTATCTCCACCATTGAGAAAACAATTTGTAGCGCGCGCACTTGCAGCATGTACTTGCGCGGCATGCACGTAACCGACACACCGTTGGATGATGGATCTACCATACAGCTACCCATAGGTAGGAAGATGTCAGCTAGCTCAGGCTAGTTGCTAGATTCCTCCAGACACAAACATGAAAGAGCTAGATAAACAGCAAGAAAGGGCTTCATTAAGGTGAGGGTCCTATGCCAGAGCCCACAAAACCATAATATGGAATAACATGGGTGCCTGGGGGCACCCAAACGATGATTTTGCCATGTAAATGGGGTGTGGGGGGGTCCATCCCAGCCACTGATGGGGGGTGTATACCCCTTTCAGTGACCGGTATAACGCAAAAACGGACAAAAGACGCTACTTTAGGGGCATATCCCCTAAAACGATGGGGGCTAAGTTACTCATGTTTCGATATATCCCCAGATACTATCGTATAAACTGAGGTTGCCTACCTAATTGGAGCCCCGGAATGTTGAGTATTGCTAAAGTTATTAAGTTTCCCCTAAAACAGCACTTTTTGAGGCTGCAATAAATAAATCAAATCATACACACGTATTTAGAGCCTGGGGAGACAAAGACCAATACTTCAGATATTGACAAGTAATGCCACGAAACTGGAGCTCATTCTGAGTACAAACGTGGAAGTTTTAACGTTTGGCAGTTGGCCACCTGTGCAAGCACTAAGGAAGGCGATTGTGAAGTTTAAGGCACGCTAACACTTCCTATGCCATCCAAGCGGCTCCAGACCATGCCCAATTCGAGCACAACGTACAAGGAGGTGGCTGGGCACCTCATGTGCCCTTGCCTTACCTTGGCACGGGCAACCTCATGGGTGTGTGCACAGCAACAAGGCAGGTAGCTCTACATGTCTAGCCAACACTAATAAAATATATCCCAGGCTTATGGTGTGAGCATCATACCAAAACCAAGCTGTCCAAATCAAATACATTCAAGAAAGCCATATCCACTGATTGCCCAACCAAGGGGAACAACAGACAGTCCACAGAGAAAGCATACTTACCATGCATGCTGTGCGCCAGGGCTTCTTACCACGGTTACTTTGCCTTGATAGCATATGATAGGTCTCTCCCATAATGCAGTGCGATAGAGGCCAACAACAATGATAATCCCTACCTACATGCAGTTGTACGCATGCAATATGCCCCTCAGAACACCCACTATCGCCTTTCTTTCCAGCGCAACTGCTTGCTAAGAAACAAGCTCAAGCTTGTGAGCCTCTAAACACAATAAGCCGTTGATAAGAAAGGCTGCGTCAATGTTCACATAAAACGTAGTGCTGTTAGCAAACTCCTTCCTACAAACCACTCAACAAATCCCTGACAACTTGCAGATATGCCACGGCTCACGCGTTGACACGTCCCAGCCATGCAGCGTACATAAAAACACTAAAAGCTGCCAGGAATTTGGCGATGAACAGCACGGAATGGCGTGCTACCTGGCGCTAACTGCATGGAAAGAAGCCTAGAACTTGCGTTGACCGCCCGTCAAGAAAGCGAAAGATTTATAAGGTGACGCTGGGCACACGTTCGTACCATTACCGGCATTGTCCTTGGGCCCAGCGGCGCAATAAATAAGACCAATATGCCATGGAACGATAAAACGCGCATCCCATGAGCCTGGAGAGTGTCTTACCGATGATGTCGGAAATCTTGCCAAGACCTGGCTAATTTGTTAAAGCTTTACTAATAACGATGTAAGCGCATGGTTTACGCTAATTGAAGCCCATAAAACCTGACAATCACCGCCGCTAGCGTGCATTCTAGTTTATTCCATGCGACGAAATTTTCTGATCGGACCCCCGTGGCGATGGTCACCAATAATACCATGGACATTGCGAAAGGCACAAACTCCGCTATGAAGTAACAACATAAACTCATCGTCTTTAAGATTCGCGCATTTTCTCTGCATTCCGCATGCTATCTTTGTCTAGTTTGCCTGAAAGCACGTCGACATGGCCAGCTCCTGTAGGGGGGCGCGCACCGTGCACCACTTTTTCACAGTACGGACGGGTACCGCGAATTTTTTCGGCGCCAAAAAAATTCGCGCCGGGACCGCCACCTTAAACAGAACATGAACTCATGAAATAGCTTTGATTTGAGCCCCAAATGACCATATATTTTTACAAGAACCGAGCAAGTTATGAAGTTTCTCGTTAGTAAGGGTTAAAATACGGCGAATGTTGCCCGGGAATATGGGTACGGATAAGGCAGTGTTGCTGTATTTTCATGTAATTTCGCAGAGTCTCACAGTAGCGGAATACACTCGAAGAAACAAGGGCCTTTTCATCTTAGCATTCTCACCCATTACGTCTTCAGATCCCAACTAGTTTGCTTCAAGCAGTCCTATTGTCCTGACCAGGCGCCAAGAGTTTCCAATAGCAGCATGCGGCCGCGTCCCTATAGCTGCATTCATTCTTTTTCTCTGGATCATGTGGTTTTCATGTTGCCTGTTTACTACTGGCGCAAAGCAACCGCTGCAACCCAGTCAGCACCCTCTGGGCTTGCAGCCAGCCTTGCTCACCACACGTCACTCCGTTTGCATTGCTTTCAAGCCTACCGAGCCGTTGGATGACATTAGCTAACCCCTTTATTAACCTGTCACCACGCCGCCCTCTGCTGTCGTATTTTGTAACCCTTTGAGGACATCATCATCCCACGGCCAGGCTGGACGGCAAACACGTCGTGTTTGGTCAGGTGGTGGACGGCTTCTCTGTTGTCAAGGCCATTGAGAGCGTCGGGTCCCGCAGCGGGGAGACTGCCGAGGTGAGGGGGGGCAGGGGAAAGGGGGGGGCGCAGCGGGCAGACCGCTGAGGCGAGAGGGGGGTAAGGGGGGCGCGCAAATACACAGGAGTTGAAGTGGCATTGGTCTGTGGTCCCTGGTGGCGGTTTGTTCGCGGATGTGCTCGCTGTCACTGCATCAATGATCACTGCCCCGTGGAGCCGTGGTCGTTTTTATGGCGCATGTCTTCACGGTGGTGGCCTCCCCTGTGGGTTATTGGCCATCGCGGTGTCGGCGTTATCCCTGCCTTGCGTTTGATGTACGACCACATGCGCACATCTCGTTTGTGCGCCGTCCTGACACATGCCGTGTACTTGTACTGCGTCCTGTCTGTGCTTCCCTGCAGGACGTCATGATCGCCGACTGCGGTGTCGTGGCGGCGGCGTCTGAGGCCGGTACGTGTCTAGGGGAGGAGAGCAACTGAGCCAGCATGCGGAGGCCGTGAAAGGATTCGACTTTTGCAGCTGAAACCATGCCTGGGGCCCCGGGCCATGTCCTGATGTATATCCCGCACATGTCGACGTGCCGCAAAGGGGGGTCATGTGGCCCCCGAGCCCTGTCGGTGCTCAACGTTTTGATTTGTCGATATGGCGTGCCGGCCTGCGCTGGTTGTCTCATTGATATGCGGCTGTACTGTGCTGATGTTGGGAAGATGCCGCAAGTCTCTCGGTGATGCCGCCGGACCCCGTCTGTTCCCCCTGTCCAGCGCGTGCCAACGTCACCCGCATGCTGCTGCCACGGTATTGTTTTGCAGTGATGTTGTGTCCGCGGGCGCAGGCCATGAATAGGCGCGCCCTTGTGCAATGCTGACCGCTGGTACTTGCTTTTAAAACGTTGGCTGGGCAAGCAAAAGCCGCCGAGTGCACCCGTACAAGCGCAGCACTTTTCAATCACCTTGGCATGCATTCCGCGGTCATTGGCATGCAATGATTATAGTTTTGAGAAGAGAATGTTGGCTTTGGATGTAACCAGGGGTTTTGAGTTCCCCTCCTTGCGTGTCCCCGATTCCAACCAGCGTGCAAAGGATGCGCCCGGCAACGGGTGCGTTTGCGCTGCTGGCAAAGACCAGGACGCAGAAGCCATACGGTCTGCTAGGGCACGGATGGATGCTGGATGGTGTTTATTTTTCCACAGGACATGTACCCATAGTGCAAGGACTGTCCCTGAGTGATGACATCCACATGGCCCCTCCCAGGATGCCATCACCTGGTTGCTGTGCCCTGATTGGCCATGTCCATCATGACGCATGGTGCTCCCAGGTATCCTTCCCCATGCCAGGACCTTCTAACCGATCACGGCATTTCTTGCCATGGCATGTGCGGTCCCTTGCACGGGCTTCTTTGCTGGTAGTCCCAGAGGCACGCCGCCTGGTGACGGGTGCCAGCCGCAAGTCCGCTTCCTCCAGCAACGCGAGCGCCTCGCTGTCGCTGTGGTCCATGGGAGGCCTCCGCCGCAACTTGGCCTGCGCGCCCTCCCACCAGGGTGCCCGCCGCCAAACACTGGCCATCGGCCACGCATCCAGTGCCAAGCCCCAGGTATGTGTGCTGATGTTTGTGTGTGTGTGTGTGCGCGCGCGCGTGCGTGCGCGCGTGTGCGTGTGCGTATGCGTGTTTGTGATGGATATGCACAACAGGGAGGAGTCCTAGCGCTGACCCTTACCATCCTGCCATGTATTTTTGTTCTACAGATGTATGTCAAGGAGACAACCAGCGTATGTGATTGATTGATATGCAAAGAAGCACTGCGTAATGGAGGGTACCGTTTCTTTCCTGCCTGTATACAAACCCTTTCTTGCCTGTTTACTCGGTATGAAGTGATGGATGTTCCTGTTGGCACACTGGTAGTATTTTTTGCCACGGTTGACTTCCATGGGTAAAAATCTTACTGCTTTGTGCTCGTCAATGTGGGACAGCATGGGATGCAGAGTAGCAAGCCTCCAACCGCTGGGGTCGCATGTAAAGGATGTGTTTCCCAGCATGGACATCATTACTGCCTTTGATCAAGTGATCAGAATGTCCAAGGCTTTCCTGTGCCTGTGGTGCCTGTGCATTTTCATCCACGCAGGTCCGCGCTCGTGCATCTATGCCTCGCGTGGCCTTGCCGACTGCTGGTGCCAGCGCATTTGCCATGTGCTAATTAACTTCTCTAGCAGTCATGTGCACAAGGGAAACCAGTCACAGGTGCTGCATCCCTTGCTAGCCAGATGAGTTGAGTTGAGTTGAGTTTATTCCCACGCCGGTGAACCGACAGGGTTATTAATAGTGGATCCAACGGCTGGTCCTGCCTTATGGGGTGGCAAACAAGGTGAGAGCGGTGAGATACTTGACCCCTACATAGACTAGGCCTAGCTACTAGCCAGATGCTTTGGCTTGATTGTAGACAACCTTTTTGCTCGATCCTTGGAGATGCCTTGGCGGCCAGATGCTGAAAGTTAGTCAGGTTTTAAACAATAATTGTACTCAATAAATTAACCAATGCAAATAAGCTCTCCTACGTATTCCATGATGTGCATGGCCAGGTGAGTTAACGCCAGTGACACGTTTGCATGACTATCGTGCACAATTTGCACATTTATAAACACACGTGAGCTTCCATTGATCAAACTAAGACAACTTCTATCACATATTTAATTAAGTAAGTAATTAATTAATTAAACGCGTGCTCCCGTTGGGGGGTCACGGAGCACCTAAGTGCTTTCAATCCCTGAGTACATGCACGTGCACAGCGGGTAGGGAGGCAGATCGAGACCCCGCCCCCCTTCGATCCCTCACGCCACACCTGGGGTGCTCAATCGGATCCGTCTACATAAACGATCCGGCCAGGGCATCCCCTGTGGGTGCATCATAGCAATGCGATGATCGCATTGTTGCTATGGAGATGTGAGCAAACAAGCAGTGCAAGGCGAGGCGCATAGCTAGGTGTGCGGTGAGGCGTGCTAGCTAGGTGAGGCGCATAGCAAGGCTGGCGGATGTCTGTTGGCTACTGGAACTTAGGCTATAGGCATGCATGGCTACGTTCTACCCTACCTTGGCATTGCACTACAGGATGGCTCGCATTCCAGACGAGATTAGGCAGCGCTCGTAGGATATAGCACTCATACGAAGGGCACCTTGCTTGCACCAGTCAGGTAGACATCGCCCTCGGTCTGGCCGCCACACGATAGATGATGCGGCAAGTTCTTTGGGTGCAATAAGACCCATGTGAGCATATCATCTGGAACAAGGAGCGTGGGCAAGTAATCTAATCATATAGCCAGGGGCGTTGCATGGCTGTACAAGGGCTAAGCTAAGGCTGTGGCTGGTTGTGTACTGTGTGTTAGCGATGCACATGACTACCTAGGTATGGTGGCACAGCTAGGCAAACATTCTAGGCATGGCTGCCATGGCGGCAGTGACTACCAATGAATACAAGCTAGGGCCATTCCAGCCCGCAGGGGGCGTCCACATCTAGTGGTTGATCATCAGGTCCCCGCCCCTCCACCAGTACACCTTGGGCTTTTGGGGGTCCTGCTTACCTCCGGCCATGCACAGGTCGCGTCGCTGCTGCTGCTGCATGAGCGGGGCCGGTCAGGTCGGACGTCGTCCAGCGTCCAGGTGAGGTCGTGCAACCTCTTGCGACGGGAAAGGAACCGCTGCTTGTCCTCAGGGGACAGTAAGTTATAGGATGGCGATGTCCAGGTTGCGTCACCCAATTAGTTCATGTTACTACATTATAGCTAGTCTAGCCCATCGCCGCAGGGCCGGGGGGCTTCCACAGCCGGATTGTTGACGATCAGGTCCCCATGCCCGGAGGGCCTCCATGCACTGAGAACACCTTATTAAATTGGGCTTCTTGGGGTCTCGGCTTGCGGCGGACTAGTACTCCGGCCACAGGTCATCGTCCAACGCCCAGCAGGAGAGGTCGTGCAGCTTCTTGCGGCACGATCGGAGGAACAGCCGCTTAATTATATTATCCTCAGTGGAACAGAAGGTATAAGCACCGGACTGGTGGGGGTGGCCGCCAAGGTTGTGCCGTATATAAAGTGCAGGGAAGGAGACCTGTGCCCAGTCGGCCCACGCAGTTCTAATTTACCTACTACATATGAGCGAGTCCAGTTGGCCGGTAAGGAGCTTGCTCGTCCAGTCACGGAGAGGTGAAATGGGATACTTGGATAATAAATATACCCATTTGGAACCCGAAAACATGATGGAGAGTTAATTGACCGTCTCCCCTGGCTGCTGGCCTGCTGCTCGAAATGATGCAGCACCACTCGGCACCGGGCGGCGTGCGCCGGGGGTCGGTGTACGTCCTCGCGCGCGCGTCGGCTTGGCGTAACTTGGGCTTCCATCTCCTGCATGCAGCTTGGTGGCGATGGCATCCGTGGTCGCCAGGTGGTCGCTGACCGCAGTAGTAGGTCTGCATAGGAGTGCTGCGAGAGGCTGCCATCTAGATCTGCCGACCGGGTGGGCTGGGCGGCGATCGATGGTGGCCTGGCCGTCTGCATGCGCTGCAATCTAGTATATGATGGGTCCTGCGGCGGCCAGGCCGGCCTCGGTTTAATTGGGCAGTGATGGCCGCGATCGACGGTTGATGAGCTTCTTTACGAGCAGGCGGCACTTGCCCTCCACCTGTTTTAGTAGGCGAGTCTGAAACAAGCTAGTGCGGCATGCACCTCGATCAGAAGCCTGCGGCTGCGGTCTAGTGCAGCGCGCCCGTGAGCTCGGGATGAAGCTTGCCACGGGCCGGTGACCTTGGAGATCAGTTCCGCGCATTGCATGGAGACGGGGGCCTCCAGTCCTCCACCGTGTTGAGCGAGGTGGTCAGTCAGCAAGGTCAGCTTCTCCGCGCCACATGCTGCCAGCGGATCGACAGGTCACAAGCTCCTCCAGCATTGCGGCACGGATGTCATCCGTTGATGAGCCGGACCTCGGGAGCGGGTGTGGCTACTGGCGTGGGGGCTGGGTTGCGTAGCGCAGTGCAACGAGGGCTGCTAGCTTCGATGAGCTGCCGGAGTCACTGGCTGAGGGGGAGAATGGCTGAGTGGTTAAAAGTGACAGACTGTAAATCTGTTGTTCAAAATTGTTTCTACGTAGTAGTAGGGGTAGTAAGAATCGTCATCCGCCGGAGCGCCTCTAGATCTGTCGTGCGGGTACCTACATCGTGCGGGTACTCACGTGAGGAGAGTCGTCACCCGTCGTAATAGCGCGTCATCGTGATTGAAAGCCTTTCCGACTTCCGTCAATTTTAAGCGTAACAATCTTGCATGAGTTCTTGAACCAGATACCGCAGGTCGCCCCAGGTGGTCGTCCTGTCCCGGTGACAGATTTTGCCAACGGTAGTAGATCATAAGGAAAAGTATTCATTGGCGGGGTAATTAAAACCGAGGGCATAGCTGGTCGTACGTGGCAGGTGCAACGAGAGTGAGAACAGCCACGCACGACCCTAGCCGGCCGGGCACGTACGTTGAGGTAATCAAAAAGAGCCATCCAATATCCGCCGTGTGCAGAATACCCCGCGTAGGTTTTCTGGTGTTTATATCGATGACTCGGGCAGGGAATGATGCAGGGGATAGGACGGACGGTGGCATGCAACCAAGGGAGTGCGCGCCCCGAGGAAGGGCGTTGTGCGGCCTGAGTGATGCGGACGGTACCTAGTAGTGCAGGCCTTCTGGATTTCAGCATATTAAGCATCCATGGATGGCGGCGATGAAAGGGTAGGGGCAGGCGGGGTCCAAGCCACCTGTGAGGTTGACAGGCGCCGCCGTAGCCAAAAGGGGAATTAAGGAGCCGACAGATTTCCGCCCACGACTTCAGGAGCGACAAAAAGGAGGCGGCGCCCAAAAACGCCGCCGGGGCCAGCCGGGCTGCGCGGCCTCAGACCGCAGTCGCCCATCAGGCCGGGCCCAGGGAAGCGATGCGGATAGAATGAGCCGGGCCGAGATCAATCAGGGCCGGGAACCAGCTGCGCCCAGCCCAACTGATGCGTTTGTCATGGCCCTCGGCGCGGCCAGCCGCCGGGAACCTGGGCGGGGAGGGCGCCCCGGAGCCAATAAACGACGCGAGGGGGAGGCCGGGATCGTCGACGCGCAAAACCAGCCAGAAGGAGCCCCTTGGTCTGCGAATCATGAAGGCGAGCAATCAATGGCACTGAGTCTACCGGCCTCGGCGATGCGCTCCTCAATGGCGGCCCGCTGCCATGCAGGGCATCGATGACGAAATCGGCCGGGGTCGCCGACTGGAACGCCCGGAGGACGTCCAACCCACGGAGACGTTCGTTCCGGCCCACCTGAGCTGCGGAGGAAAGCCCGAGCTATCACCCTAGCTGGGGCGAGTGCACCGCACAAATTTGGCCAGGGTCAGCTCGAGGTATGCTTGAGGGTGGCAACCGCCGGGTGAGCGGCGTGGACCGCACCGGCGGAGGCAAACCTGGATGGGGGCGGCAAAGTATACAGGGGCCCAAAGGGGACGCCTTGCTGGGCCGGTGCCAGACCTCGACAGCAAGTCGGCGCGCGTGCCGTCCTCCATAAGTAAGTAAGTAAGTACAAGTACTTGCGTGTCATGCGCAAAGGCATGCCACGGAGTACTATGCTAATCTCATTAGAAAAATAATTACACAGAAGTTTAAACAAATATGCACCATCCCCCAACCGTTAAGCACTAGATGGGGATGTTATCCTCATCCGAGCTGTCCTCTACTGTAATGGCAGACGAGCCGTCCTCCATAGTGTAAACCAGTTGACGTACCCGGCTGGCCGTACTGAGCACACGGCGGTCCAAGCATACAGCTAGGTCCTCGAAGTGCTCCACATCTGCCGCAAACATGCACGTGCGGGACAGGCTGTTGAAGGCGTGAACGACCTTGACAACCGCGTGGGTGGGGTGGGCCTCAAAATATGCCTGCACGGAATGGATGATCAATTCATATGGCATCGGCTCCACCTTTGGTCGTTACCCCCCAGTGCTGGGCGGCCACAGAGGTCTCACCTACCGCGAGGGGAGGGCAGAAAAATTCACGGAGCTCGGGCGCTTTTTTGGCAAATCACTTTGCCCACCAGCTTGCGGAGGACCTAGCTCGCCACTTGCGATCGGGCGCCCACGGGGGGCCGGGAGCCGGGGCGCCGCAGAACACCCTTGAGTAGAGCCAGGAGGCCTGCGCCGCGAGCCATTCGCGCGTAGCGTTGGGGACGCGACCTGCCGCGCCATGCAGGTCGGTGCATGAGGGTGTCAAAGAGAAGGTCCGCGAGGTTGTCCCCAAGCCCCACCAGGACCTCCAGGTGCTCGTATCGCCAGCCCGGCGGCCCCGGGTGGAGGAAGCCCGCGGAAGTTCACGTAGCACTTGAAGTCCAGGAAAGCATCAATTGTGGTCATGGTCCAGCAGGAGGGGCGCCGGCCGGCGGGGGGTCGGGTGCAGGGAGCTGAAACCCAGGCTCCGCGGGGTGGAGAGCCTCCAGCGCCGCTAGGGTAGATGCATATCAAGGAGACAACCACTGCATATATTCGGGTTTTCATTTACTTGTGTGTTGCATGCGCCACCGTCACCTCCGTAAATAATCATTCTCAATGAATATTGCATATTGGCAGGCGAATTTTACATATAAATCTCGGGTGTACAATTATAGAAGTTCCAGCAGATGTAAAAAGCTTCATGTACACCTAGCTCAATCTGCTAAAACATGCCCCTCAGTCACAGACATGCGCGCGTGCATGCCTGTACATCAAGAAAAAACAGAAGTGCATGCACAGAACTTTTGCATGTGCTGGTTAATTGTCTTATAAAATAAATAAAAATTGGAACGATCAAACTTGAAATGAGCCTGGCAACTTGCTCTGCACATGCAAAGATAATCTATGATGTACTGAGGCAAGAGCCTCATTCATTCATGTTCTATGGCTGTGTGCAGCCGCTGAGTTGTAACAACTTATCATACAGCTTGTTGACCTTGTCGGCTGTGTAGTGCGTGTGAACGAGAGGGAGATGCTTCGCAGCCTCAGCACGATCAAAATAGAAGGCACCGGACTTCAGCTTGTCCGCATCTTTCATGGCTGCCAACCATACAACTGTGTCTGCACCTTCTGCAGCCGTCCGCAACTTGCCCTGCAGCCTGCAAAAAACATTTCGCCACGAGGCAACGCTAGCAAGGGCAGTGACGTCAATGTCTTGAGCTAGCGCCCGCGAGCCCCGCAACATGCTTGCAGCCCTAATTCGTGGCATACAGGTCTTCATCTTGACCGCAACAGCCGGTGCTTCTGCAAATCAGTATACTACCTTGAAGGGTATGGCCTTCCTTCGGACAGATCATAAAATTGTGCACGCTATTAGGTGACTGGCAGCAGGCTGTCATGCACACTCAACAGTACGCACTCCAGGCACCTGTGTTCTCCTGCCAGACACAGCCGAGCCACCCGCACCAGCTCAACCCATCCACACAACAGCATACACCGCTATCTCTTCCAGGCATATTCTTCCATGCAGAAGCCTGGGAGTCTTCTGGACACGTAACAAATGGTCACGCGCTGGTAACACGGACTTCATACTAGAAAAAGGCCCTTGATTGATGGCGTTGAAGTTCTTCGCTCAACGCATAAAGATATGTACATGTGCAACCGCACAGACCGACGTTGGCAAAGGACTAGAACAGATACTTACTAGGCCCTCATGAGACTTGGTGAGACCAGCACCAAAACACATGGCATGGATCGATGTCCCAATAAACGAATCAAACGATGCAGCGGTGATCCATCATGAAGCACAAAGGGTGGACAGTTCTAATGCAGCTACTCATTATTCCTACTCCATATCCTTCAACCCATAC
Organism: Mesostigma viride; assembly: GCA_009746045.1. Classification (NCBI taxonomy): domain Eukaryota; kingdom Viridiplantae; phylum Streptophyta; class Mesostigmatophyceae; order Mesostigmatales; family Mesostigmataceae; genus Mesostigma; species Mesostigma viride. The sequence continues at coordinate 3,934,168 of RPFO01000065.1, forward strand.
CGATTCATCCCGAACAGCCGCTCTGCTTGCTGACATGCTTACTTTTCTCGGAAGCTCGGCATGGCCGATTGCACCACCGGCGTGTCGGCCCACCCTGGGTGCATGCTGAAGAACGAGATGCCGTCTTTCTTGTACATCTCCGCCCACTTCTCTGTCAGTGCGACCTGCAAACGGTTCGAGAATGCAGACCAGCCAGCACCCGCAGTCGAAGCCTTGCCTTGTGCCTACCAACAAAAGGTGCATTGCACTCTGACAGGGTGGCACACCATGAGCAGGCACAACAAGCCCCAAGAAAGGGGCAACAGGACCGTAACCATTTACCAGGACATCCAAGCTCGCTTACCCCTCCAGCAACACAGCCAGAGGACATGAAGCAAGAATCAGTGTTCCAACCACAACAGCACCATATAGCTAACCCCAGCAAGAAAGAAGTTGAAAGCTAAGAAAGAAGTTGAAAGCTTGTTGCGCCAGCCCTTGTTGGCTAGTTATGCAACAGCAAAACCACGCGCACCCATGCATCGCAGCGCATCCCCTGTAGGACGAGTGACACGTCAGAGTTGTGAGGTTACAGTCAAATATACGGAAGCCTATCATATGAACAAGCAAGCTTGGCCGGCCATGCAGCAGAAACTTGGGTCATTCAGATAGCGCTGGCAAAAGCATATTGCCAGGTCCCAAATCATCTAGTACGAAACATCAGATGCATCGAGTCCCGACGAAACGTGCGGACACACTCCTCACCTGCTGCCGCTTGTTGACCGCATACTGCGTCGTCCCGTCGAATTTCGACATCTTTTCCCCCTGCACATTCCGAGGCGAGAGAACCAGATAGAGCAGGACGTGGTAAAATCCGATAGGGCAGGAGGTGGTAGAACCCAATAGGGCAGGAGGTGGAAGAACCAGATAGGGCAAGAGGTGGTAGAGCCAGTTAGGGAAGCAGGTGGCAGAACCCAATAGGGCAGGAGGCGGTAGAACCAGGTAGGGCAGCAGGTGGCAGAACCAGATGGGGCAGGAGGTGGGAGAACCAGATAGGGCAGGGGGTGGTAGAACCAGGTAGGGCAGCACGTGGCAGGTCCAGATAGGGCAGGAGGCGGTAGAACCAGATAGGGCAGGAGGTGGGAGAACCAGATAGGGCAGGGGGTGGGAGAACCAGATAGGGCAGGGGGTGGTAGAACCAGATAGGACAGGACATAGTAGGCACAATGATACTGGGCACATAGAAACCTCCCTACACCTCCATGTGCCTTCTAAATACCTCATTGGCTGCTTTCACTGACATCAAGCAGTGTCCACCATTTGCCAACGCACCGTCACGATTCACCAATCGGCAAACCCAAGTTCACACAAACAATCTGGCAGAGACCCTGCCCCTTGGCATCGCCGAAATGTGGCAATGCCAACCACCACGCTTGTATCTGCAAGCTGCTCTCCTTCTGTTGAAACCTGAACGAGTGGGGGATCTCTGCGTCTGATACTCCTGATTTACAGTGTGTGTAACTTCCACGGCTCCCACACCAAGCATATGCTCCTGCCAACCGTCACACCCATGCTGGCTACTGCCATCCCTCAAACCCATGCTTCATACGAGCAATGCTGCCCCATTCTCCAACCACTGGCTGTGTTCCTAAGTCTTGTTAGGACCTCAGAAGGTATAATGCTGGCAACAATAAAGCCTGTTTTATTCGGGCATGCCATTCCAACCAAAACGTGACCTTCCGAGACTACCATTTATTGCAGAGTATTCAGCTCACCACGCCATGCGGCTCGTTAAGTAGAGTCCATAGTAAGAATACGAGTCATCCATGCCGCACATCCTACAAACTACCATTGCGGTCAGTGGGGTTGACATCAACGATCGCACAACATGATGCGACACCCGCACTTTATCGCTCTCCACGTTCGCTGGCATGATGCCACGGCCATGCCTGCAAGCAATCTGCCAGCTTTCTACATGCGAGGTCCCACCTCAAGGCCACCTTTGCGCTACTACAACCATCCTGCCAATCTTTACACCAAAATGTCCGTTACTTGCACCGTCTGTCCTGCTACGACACTCCTGCTAGCCTGCCTAGAAACTCTCCACTTTTCATCTACCCGATTGACTATCCTGCAGCTCTCCTATCCGACCTAGTCCCCGATAGATCATCTACCCGATTGACTATCCTGCTTCTCTCCTATCCGACCTAGTCCCCGATAGATCATCTACCCGATTTACTATCCTGCTTCTCTCCTATCCGACCTAGTCCCCGATAGATCATCTACCCGATTGACTATCCTGATTCTCTACTGTGCGACCTGGAAGGTCTTTCTATGGGTTCTTCATCTACACACCCCTGCGGGGTGCTCGGGGATGACCTATTCAAGCTACAAGCTTCCCCCGCGAACCCTCAAGCTCGAAGCCACTGTCTTCACCTGCAGATTTTCCACCTCCAAGTCCTCGGTGAGCATTCCCCCGGACGCCACAGTGATGACGCGTGACGGCGCACACCGGCGCAATGTGGGCACCATCAGCGTGGTCAGCACAAACGTGCCCAGCGTGTTGGTGGCAAAGTTGGCTTCAAAACTGGGGCCGGGGGAATGCGCGGCCGGATGCAAGCCGCGAGGGTGCACACGGGCAGTGGGAGGCGGAAGGGACAAGGCACAGCATGAGTCAAGAACAGCCACCACAACCAAACGTCGTTACGTACTGCAGCAACCACAGGAACGAGAGTAACACCAGTGGTAAGCAAGCGAGCATGGCAGCACAACAGGTGTCGTCCGAAATGGGTCGGACGTAGGCACCACCGTCTAAAATGACGACAATCGACGAGCCCTCTCACAGCAATATTTCTCTGCTCCATCCAGGCTCCATCCAGGCTCCTTGCTCTCAAGCACCTCTGCAAACAAACCTCGCCACAACCGCACTTGGCAAGCGGCATCTGGGCTCCAACCAAGCTCACTGCATTCCCACCTGGCCGTGTGTGCTGTAGCCAGGTCCCTCCGGCCACTATCATGGCAGTGCAACGCCACGCTCGCATGCCGGGTCAAAAGAACAAGACTCCTCGACCAACCTATGGGAAGCACAACTGGGAAAAGCACTGGGAAGACGGCTGGAGAATCCGTTGCAGGAAGAAGCCGTGGCAGAAAACCACGGAAGATTGATAGCTCTAGCACACGGAGTGCCACTTCTGACAAAGCATCATTCCATACTTGCACCGAACCCGTACTGCCCCGCAACTTCCCTGAGGGTGCAGGGGACATTCGTTTGCGGGGGATGAAGGACTGTTAAAGAGTGTGTACAAGCTAACGTCGTATGCCAAACAGTTAACTTTCTATGCCATAAGTAACCACCTCACAGAGGCCAGTTTCCGTAATTTTTAGCAATGCGGCTTGTGGCGGTGCTGCTCGACGTACCCTTCTTCTGTCAGTTGCTTCTCATGCACCATGCAGCCCGCGTTGTTGACCTGTGGGCCCAACAGTAACATGGAAAAGCGGTATCGAGAGGGAGGCAGGCACACCAATAACGTGGCATCATTCAGTAGGCCATCGCAGTAGGGCTTGCATGCAAAGCGATAGCCGCAATATGATGCTGTTCTGAAGCTGCACATATACGAAGAATTACATATATATACGATGCGGTTGCCTGATATGGGATGGCAATGTGATTGCCATGCTTCAGGACTCGATGAAGCATGCACCTCATTAGATATGGTAGGCACACTGCAATGCACACAGGCCAAACCGTGTGCCTGCCCGGGCACTTGCCTGCTGTAACCGTGCAGGAAAACCACTTCGTTGATTCCGTCGCTAAAACATTTTGAAGCGAGAGTCAATATAAACATAATAGTAGTAAACTGCTATATGTGATACGTTTTGGCAGCCACGCTTCCTAAGCAATGGGCTGCAGAACTCATGCGAGCCAAGCGGCATTGCAGATGCTAGCTTATCCGAAGGGCATCCCACCCCCCTGCTTACCCACAGCTCTCACTCACCAGCACGTGTAGAGGGAGCCCTTCTTTCTCAAAGGACGACACCATTTCCCGGATCTGCTTCATGCTGCTGATGTCGCACACCTGCCAAGCAACGTGACAGTCGCCAGTGTGCACGCGGCGGCAAGGTCCGAGTGAGCGACAGTATCCCGCATCTCTCGAGTTACAACCCACCACCACCCCGCCCGCCCGCCCGCCCGCCCGCCCGCCCGCCCGCCCGCCCGCCCGCCCGCCCGCCCGCCCGCCCGCCCGCCCGCCCGCCCGCCCGCCCGCCCGCCCGCCCGCCCGCCCGCCCGCCCGCCCGCCCGCCCGCCCGCCCGCCCGCCCGCCCGCCCGCCTGCCCGCCCGCCCGCCCGCCCGCCCGCCCCGCCTGGCCCACCCAACCACCCACTCACCCACCCACCCCGCAGACAAGCATATAAACCTTCTGTTCCTCCTTACAAACTGCCACCATACAACATGGCCTCATTCACAGCTCACATCCGCCCAGTCCCACCTGCAAGCCTGCATTTCGTGTGCATTTCGTCCGCGGGAAAAAAATTACCGCAGACACTCCATTCGAGCACATTTCTACCACGGCCACCCACTCTGCCCGCAGATACTAATTTTGTGTGAGAACAACAAACCCATCCGCGGACATGGCTTGGGAACACCCAGAGGACCCACAACTTGTCTGCGGACACAGGACACCATTTCATCTCATATCTACGTAAAACCGTGACCCCATCGTCTTCATCTTCTCGTCATGCACGCATGCCTGCATGCTTGTACATGGTCATGACTGCCCACCCGCAACGACACCCGCTGGTCCCCACCCCCCCGGCAATGACACGCGCTGGTACCTCCAATGACACGCACCCGTCCCCCTCCCCCCCCCCGGCAACAACACGCGCTCGTGCCCAACCCACCCGCAGGCACACGTTTCTATTCCCCACCCACCCACCCGCGCCACGTTGCTGTTCCCCACCCACCCACCCGCGCCACGTTCCTGTTGCCCACCCACCCACCCGCGCCACGTTGCTGTTCCCCACCCACCCGCAGGAACACGTTCCTGTTGCCCGTGTTGGCCTGTATCTCTGCCACCGCGCTCTGCCCACGCTCCCTGCTGCGGCACACCAGGTGCACGCTGCACTTGCGTGCGGCGAGAGCCTCGGCGGTGGCGAACCCGATGCCGCTGTTGGCGCCCGTCACCATGCAGCTCACGCCCGTCAGGTCCACGTCCAGCGCCTTGGGGTCAAAACTCGCCGCATGCTTGCTGCGTGTGTGTGTGTGGTTGGGGGGGGGGGGGAGAGAGAAGCGAAGGGCGGGTGATGGCCGCACAAAAAGTGGGAGACGGGCAAGGGTAGGGCAGAGCAAGGGCAGGCACAAGGCAGAGGAAGGACAAGCAAAGGGGTGGGGGAAGGGACAGCAAAGGGCGGAGGAGAAGGCAAGCAAGAGGGCGGGGGGGGGTGGGGGGAAGCGGCAAATACAAAGGGAAGGACGGCCGGAACCATGGTGAGGGTGGGCAAGAAAAGGGGTAGTGGCAGTGCCAGCTGGGCAACATTACACTGTCAAAACAGATGAAGAAGAACCAGTACGGAAGAACCAGTACAGACACATGGAAATACCCCAGATATACGGCACAAGCGCACACAGCCTGTATGACAAGATGGCACTGCAGCAAAACTAGTCAGTGAATATGCATGACTGGATATGCCAAGATATATGTGAATATGCATGCATGGATATACCTTGATGCCATAGAGAGGCAGCTATTGACCAATCATACACACCTACGCCCATTTGTCCCTTGCTATTGCTTTTCTGCGACCAGGGCACAAAAATTTTCCCCAAACACGACGTCCAGTTATCATTTATGATGCGCGTCTTGATGAACGGATTGCCCACGGTTGGGGATGTGGTCTCCAACCTGGACAAAGCCAAGACACATAACAAGGTGCACATGCTACAAGGCAATACCTTGAACGAAGACCTTAGCAGCTATCTGTCCCCCTTCATCAATACCAGCGTAAATGGTGCCCGCCCCCTGACACGCTGACAATGCTCGGATAATGAATTATTGCCAGCTGGCAAGGCAACATATCAAATGCCATCATTTGTTATACACGCCTTCTTTGTCTACCGTGAAAGCAAGACGCCTCACAGACTCCAGGCAGGTTCTGCAACATATTAATTTGCTGGTGCTTACAGATCTCATCGAGCTGGACCTGTAATCGGGATCGCTATTGGAAATGGCACTTGGCTGTGCCGCTCAGGATAAATATCAACGAGGAAATTTGAAAAGTCCTACGTCAAACATGCATTCACCTAGTGGCAGCCTGTCATGTAGCATATCGTCCATATGGAAATTATAAAAACCAACATGCTTTTCAGCCCAAATGGGACAGCTGTAAACTACACTGTCAGGAAAAAGGTCCCTCAACCCGGTGAGGATTTGCAGGTTTCCTGGGAAAGAAACGGAGAATAACATCGTAACATTACGCACCGGTACGCGTTACTTGTAAAATTCAGAAGACCATTTACGATAAACTCGGAAGCTCTAAATGCCTGTAGGAGCCAAACAGACGCGCGAAGTCCAAGCATTAAGAACATCATGCCGTAGCACTTCAAGTAATTACGATATCAATCTGTGATACGCCCTTCGTGAATTATAATCATGAAGCAACAAAAGCACGAACCCACACAAAAAACAAAAGCAGAATTCTCTCCAAGCGTGATAAGGCGTTTTAGCGTCCACTACCCCACGAAGTCGTTACCTTGAACATTCTCAGCAGCAGCGAACTTCAGAAGCGCTTCTGTACGCCAGCCTATCCACCCTATAGAAAGCGATCAGGTCACCAGCTTTTAGCAGCCACTTTTATGTTATCCTGATAAATGAGCGGCGATGTTATAGGTACCTCGATGACGATGGAAACGAGGTAATTTTGTAGCACGAAATAATTGCGACAAATCAACTTTTACAGTAGGCATTGTCCCATGGTCTTCTGCAGCCACTCCAGCTCGCCAGCAACTGCCACGTCGCCAATAACAGCAACTGCCTGCTGGTTGTTGTTGTTGTTGTTGTTGAGACTTGAGGCCCACAGGCCACAGCCCCACACTCTTGAGAGTCTCCCGCCATGTGGCATGCCTGCGCGAAGCCGCGAACCCCCTGCATTTGACGTACGTGTTGTTGTTGTTGTTGTGTGGGCGGTTCCGCTTACGGCACTGTGTTGTTGTTGTTGTTGTCGTTTGCCCACGCCGCACATGCGCAACAGAGACTTCAAGGATAGGCTACATCGTTATCTACAGCGAGGTACTAACGCGTTCGAGGTACTAACGCGTTCGGTAGTACTCCGACTCAGAACTACCACAACAATCCAATTGAAATCCTGTACATTGTAACGTGGGAATAAACTTAGCGCGTGTTGGTCTTTTGAAACATCAGAGGCCTCGGAAACCGCGGAGACCACTAACTACAGTACGACTGTGGGAATGGAGAGGAGTCACCCCGGTCTATACGGGATTTAACTTCGCGGAGTTAAAAGTGGCGGGAAACAATGGACGGTGAGATTGAGGGCCGGTTTTCATCCAACGGTGAAAAATAACTTGCGGTTTTAACTCACCGGAGATAAAAAATAACTCCAGACGGGCTTGGCCACGGACCCCTGTTATTTTTTTTTCGGAGTTAAAAGTTAAAAAGGAATAATTGGCGGGAAAACCCTGGTGGTCGGGCTGCTGCTACCGACGTGAAGGCTGGTTGCCATAGCTGTGTGTGCCATTGCTGTTGGTAATTCCGACCATTTCAGTTGCGTATTTAAAGCACGAAAACACGCGGCCATAATGTCTCGCCAGTCATACCACCTTATGCGCAAGCCCGACGAGGACAGGATTGACAGGGAGGACTGGAATGATTTGCAGGATTTGAAGATGATGCGAAGGCGTACAGGATAAAGAGGTCTCTCCAGGCGTGGTGCACGTTTCCAAGCCCTACGTAAGTCGGTTTGGCTTGCCGCGAGCTGCTAATGAGAAGCGCACTCGCAACCACGGATGATTCGGGAGAACTGTCGCGTTTGGCCGATGGTTTCGATTCAACCAGACGACCAGGGGAGTTGTTGATGGTTGTGTTGGTGCGCTCGATGGTATCGCAATCAAGATAAAAAAAACCCTTCAAGTCGGAGGTAGCGAACCCCAGGCAGTACTAGAATCGTAAGGGGTTTTATGCGCTTGTCATGCAAGCTGTGTGCGATTCGAAATGTCGTTTTCTGTATGGCTCCAACAAATGTTGCGGCAGTACCAATGACAGTGTCGCATTTCGTGTCAGCTCTTTGCACACGGAATTGGCACGTGTTGGCCTGCCAGAAGGATTCTACATAGTGGCAGATGAGGCATACATCATCAAGCCTTGGCTTGTGACTCCCTACCCAGGAAGGGGTCTCAGCGTCCAAGAGGACGCATGTAACTATTACATCTCTTTGTGCAGGCAGGTCATAGAGCGTGCATTTGGGATTCTTATTCACCGCTTGGCATCCTTCACCGTGCATTGACATGTGACCTACGACATGCAACATGCTAGCCAGTTTTTTTTACCCACCTTGGTGTATAATGCTTGAGTGTGCCACGTGTGGCATGGTGTTTGGTTGCCAGTTTTTTTTACCCACCTTGGTGTATAATGCTTGAGTGTGCCACGTGTGGCATGGTGTTTGGTTGCCAGTTTCTTTTACCCACCTTGGTGTATAATGCTTGAGTGTGCCACGTGTGGCATGGTGTTTGGTTGCCAGTTTTTTTTACCCACCTTGGTGTATATGCTTGAGTGTGCCACGTGTGGCATGGTGTTTGGTTGCCAGTTTTTTTACCCACCTTGGTGTATGCTTGAGTGTGCCACGTGTGGCATGGTGTTTGGTTGCCAGTTTTTTTTACCCACCTTGGTGTATGCTTGAGTGTGCCACGTGTGGCATGGTGTTTGGTTGCCATTTTTTTTACCCACCTTGGTGTATAATGCTTGAGTGTGCCACGTGTGGCATGGTGTTTGGTTGCCATTTTTTTTACCCACCTTGGTGTATAATGCTTGAGTGTGCCACGTGTGGCATGGTGTTTGGTTGCCATTTTTTTTACCCACCTTGGTGTATGCTTGAGTGTGCCACGTGTGGCATGGTGTTTGGTTGCCAGTTTTTTTTACCCACCTTGGTGTATATGCTTGAGTGTGCCACGTGTGGCATGGTGTTTGGTTGCCAGTTTTTTTTACCCACCTTGGTGTATGCTTGAGTGTGCCACGTGTGGCATGGTGTTTGGTTGCCAGTTTTTTTACCCACCTTGGTGTATGCTTGAGTGTGCCACGTGTGGCATGGTGTTTGGTTGCCAGTTTTTTTTACCCGCAAGCGGTGAGGATGAGAATGTTGCCTAATCCCGCTATTGTAATGTCAAAAAGGATGCATGTGCAATGGTAGTCATCACAGTTGTCAAACTTAACCCCTAAATGGGCAGAAATACTGCCGATGCATCGGTTGTAACTTCACAACTTTGAAAACCAGATGCCATCCAACCTACCCATATCCAATGGCTGTCCTTGGGGGCCAAGCATGTGCATGAGTTGCTCTTCGGGTTGATACATCACAACCTTACATATATTCAGAGTAGGCCATGTATAACTACCGTCAAAGTCAGGGCGGTCAAGACGCGCGTTTTCAGTTTTGGTAGAATGTGTATTTTGAATCATGTTCTAAGAGCTAGGCACTTACCACTTCAGGGATGATAAACAATTAGTTGCTGAGCAGTTTGAGCCATTGGGGTCATCACTTGGTTGGGTATACCAGCAGCTACGTACACCCAGTACAGCCCGTAGGGGTACCGTTGGTAAAAAGCAACCAAGGGGGTAGGGCTTGGCATACTACCTACTAATAAGGCCACCAACCATGCCATACAATACATTTCCCTTCCACAATGATGGGGAAACATAACTGCATCATCACACTGCCCTTACATGGCACCTATGTGCAGGTGCCACCTTGTCCATGCACGTAGGTAACGTGGTACGGACACCCTACGCAAGGCATGCATTCTAGGAGGCAGCCACCAACAAACTAGTGATGTGAAGCCTATTTCAGCTTGCCCTAGCAAGGATAACTAGGCCTAAGCTGCTATAGCTTGCCAGGTGATGGCCAGCACACCTGGTGGCACATGCTCACTGACAATGGGAAGCTTCTACTCACCGGTTACATGCTTGATGATGCCACAGAGACCAGCCAACTGCCTCACACTCATGCAATATGTGTGTGGGAAATGTATAACAAACATATATGGAGGTATTCAAACCCATACAGCCTCTAAAACTTATCACCATCACACTATGGCAGGTCAACTGACTGAGGGAGGCATCTAAGAATGGTGTTTTAGGAAGGGGCCAGGCCATGGTCAAGAAAGAACATGAATAATGCAAAAAGAATGTGCTACACAAGCTAGAACGTATACATAAACGTCTTACGTCGACAAGGAAACGATAACTCAGCTTTACCTGGCATGGCTGGCATTACCTTAGCCCAGGCGGTGGCCGCAAAATGGCGCATTGCGGCACACCAAAGTTGTGCAGCATGGTCGCTAGATTCGGCGATTTCTGGCCACCCTTGCAAGTTTACGACTACAAATCATCATAAAAAGTAAAAAGAAACCGATATATATCCTTTAAAATACGCTGCTCGGATGCTTTCGTCAATTAGGACATGCCCGAAACGCGCTTTTTCTCTCATCGTCCACTTCGGCGTTTTCCCATGGGCGACTCCGCATGGCACGCAATGATTTCGCGCTTCGGGTGGCAGAAATGGTCCATCTCCTTCAGCATTGTCCGCCATGGCTGGCGACCGCGGGTCATCTTCCCCTTCCCCGCCGTCAGTGTTTTGGGTTCAATTGCCTGTAATTGCCTGATTGCCCGGGCACGGAGCTGGCGCCACGTCATCGACTTGGCGGGAACCACTCTACTTGCGGTCCAGACAGTTTAGTTTCGTATAGACTGAAATTTTTACCTCCGGACCCAATTTTCAGCTAAAAATGACCGGTTCGGTTTTAACTTAAAATCCGTATAGACCGGGCCAACAGTCAGCCGTCAGCGTCATAAAAGCGTCATAACCCCGACCTCGCCTGATTTATATGACTCCGGTACCGTCGGTACGTAGCCTAGCCTAGGTATGTACTACAACCGGCCCCTGTGCCGGGATCTGAATTTGGTGGCGGAGGATGCTGGATGAGGCGTGCGTGAGGTGGACTTGAACGCAGCTGAGCCTGGCGTGGCAGAGAGAGACGATATTCGGACATGGCTTGGCGCCCTCTGGGCGGTTGAAGTGATGAATTAACAGGATTTCTTCGCCCGCCCGGCGGGAATTGTGATAGATAATTCGGAGCTCGATCGGCTGTTTTCAAGCAGCGATCAGTTTTAATAAGGGCCCCGCAGACATGCCTCCCACACGCGGGCCGTCCTCGCTGATGGTGGGGGATATAACCAGCAGCCATGCCTGCATGCATGCCAATTTGAAGCCATAACACTTAAAAAGCGGAATTGCGCTTGCCGGGGCAGTGCCCGAGGCCGGTTAATGGATAGGAACCCAGCATGAGCAAGGTTGACGTGGAGCAAGGGCGTATCGACCAGATATGCTCTGAGTTTTTCTCAAAGGCGGCTCATATCGTCCTACAGTCGCGCATACCGGCATGTGATGTACCACCTCCGCCGTCGAAGGGAGTGAAGTCTAACCGGTGGTTTAATGTGGACATCAAAGATACGGAATTCGTGCGCGATGAGGTGAGACCGGGTCCCACACCACCCGCATGCCAGTACATTCAGCGTAATCCTTCCCCATAATTGCCATTTCCTCAGATTGCTAAGCCCGCTAAGGTAGCCACTTTAATTCAGCACCCCTTCCGGTTAAGGCAGGGCTTTTTTCTGTGTCCGCGCAGCAAAAGTTACCAACGCCGTCAGTTACCAGCGCCCTTCTGGCTCCCTGCACCACTTTTTCTAGCGTGGCCTTGCACTTTTTCTAGCGTGGCTGTGTCCTTTAGATGAATTCGCGTATTGGCCAATCACGATTGGTCATGCCTGGCCCTTAAACTTGTCTTCCTTCGAGAGGAGAGAAATAAAAAATGTTTCCTAGATGCTAAGCGGGAGTGCATAGACTTTCAGGGGTCGCAGCTAGTCCGTTGTCAAACCTGATGTTGAATTTTGTACGATACCATTTTCCTGTTCTCCTATCTGTGAAACACTCCTTACCTTGCTCTTCTCTGTCTGTTGGATCATCAGTCTGGCCGCCGTCCCTGGCTGTGTCCCAAGCGCCCTCCATGTGGCATGGGCAGGTTCCACCTGCACCATGCACGCCGTGTTCTCGTGGCAATGCTTAGAGCCTACACCCCCCATGCCGTGTACCAATGCGGGGATCATGGTCCATCGAGGCTACGCTGTGTAAATTGGGCGGCATACGTCACTTTATTACAAGCTCATTATTGACCGTCCTGGCGCTCCTACCAGGGTGTTGCTTTCCTTTGGGGGGAGCTTTTGGGTAGTTTCGGCACTGGGTTCATGCCCCATGCCCCATGGCAATATAGGCCGGCGTGTATGCTGGCAAGGTGCATACGAGGTTTTACTTCATCTGGTATGGAACCCTTATGTGATAGAGTTGGTGAATGGGCAAAGACTATCGGTATTCTGAAGGATCAACATGGCTTGGTTGAGAGTTTAGCCTGCCTTGGACCAATTACAGAAGAATGGGACTACCCACCCAACCACAGATAGTGCTCGGAAATTCCTGTTTAAAGTATGACAGTGTTGTTTTTTTCTTTGATAACATTTCCTGCCCTTCTACCCTTCTTGTCCCCTTCGACGCCTGACAGTAACGCCCCTTCAATGCCCCTGATGTTGCCCCCTAACCGCCTCTTGGCCATCTGCCATTGATTGCCATGCGCCTCGCTGCCATGCGCTCGCAGATTGAGCCGTGGCGTAGGTACCCCTGGAACCCCTGCGTGGTCGACATCCTGCTGCAGCCAGAGAGCAGCAACCCCGGTGGTGGCCTCCCCAGCAACAACGCCATCGGTGGCTCTGTTGGCTTCCGCCCTGCGACCGCTGACGGCACGACCCTCGCTCCCCTCGCCCGCCAGTCCTCGGATGACCTGACGCGCCGCCGCGGCTCCTGGGATGACCGAGGAGGGGATGGGCTCGCTGCGACGGGGGGGCTGGGTCCCTACCCCGCTGATGCGGCGTGCAACAGTGGTGGCGGTGGCGGCATGCGTGCGCCTGGTGGCCTTGCAGGGGACAGACCAGCATCGGCGGACGGCCATGCGCATGACCACCACGGCCATCGACCAGGTGGGGCTGAGAGCGGGTCGGGTCGGCGCGGGGGGCTCTGCGCCGCGTGCGAGGACGGCACGGTGTCGGACGACAGCAGCCACGGGGGCGGGTCGCAGCGTTCCCGTCTCACCCTGCTCGAGCGCTGGGTGATAACGTACCATCCCAACCCGGGCACTGACACGCACAAGCCGGGGGCCGGGTCAGCCGCCGGCGGGCCGACGTACAGGCAGCCGTCTCCGCACAGCACGTCCCCTCGTGGCATGCCACCTCCTGGCCATGCTCCGCCCCCTTCCCCAGCAGGCCTCTCTGGGAGCGCCTTGTCATCGATGCGGGGGGATGACTTGGGTGCTTCTGCTGGCGGTGGCAGCAGCGGCGGTGGTCACGGTTCCTCTGGAGACCACGTCGTGGAGGTCCCTGTCATCTACAAGCGGGCGGTCATCCTCCTCCGCTCGCTCCTGTGCCTCACCCGCATGCTGCCCGCGTACGACCTCTACCGCGCGTGCTCTCGCAGCAGCCGCCCCCCTGGCTACTCCCTGGTCCACCGCATCCATGCGTGCCCGGACGCGCAGCCCGGCTTCTGCAGCTGCCCCCCCAACGTGGCGCGCGCGAGGGGCGGCGCACAGGACCTGGGCTCCTTCACGTTTGCCCCTGTGCACACCTCACAGGGGAGGCTGGAGGTGACTGTCGCCTACAGGCACACAGTGGCGCTGCCGCCGGCTGAGGATGTGCCACCGCCGTCGCCGCTCCCTCACATCATCGCCGAGTACATCGGGGGGGCCAGCCCCACGGTGGACCCGCTCCGCTACGTGGCGCAGGTGGGCTCCGTACTGTGTGTAACGTGCTGTTTCCGATGGCACATATTGGCTACGTGGCGCAGGTGGGTGCTGCGACACGTGGGGTGGTTGGGCTTCATACTGTGCACTAGTGCCTCCTGCCGGTGGATGTCTAGTTGTGCTCAGAGCGTGGTGTGCCTCGTTGCGTCATGCAGGCATGGGCAGGTGTGTGGGCAAGCTGGCAGGCGGGCGGGCTGATGCGGGAAGGCAGCGTGGCATCACAATATTTGTGGCACTCCAATGCATGCATGTCATAAGTCACTCGCCGGCTGTCCGGGTATGCTTGCCTCACCGTTGTGCCCCTTTCACCTCCTTGTATCTGGCACCCCCCCCACGTCTCTCACCCCAACCACCAACAGGATGCCAAGCCGGGCCTGCCCCCCGGCCCCACCGGCGCGAGCCCCTCGTCCTCGTCGTCCAACATGCGCGGGTTCGCCACAATGGGGGGGAATGGCGCGGTGGCGATGCCGCCCCGCCAGAACTCGATGGGACAGCTGGCGTCTCGGGGTGAGGCAGCCATCGCCCATACACTGGCCCAGTTTGGCTTTGTGTCACCGGCCGGGGGTGGGGCGGGGGGGGTTGGCGCGGGCACGGCCCCCAGCCATCCCCAGGGCAGCGCAGGTGTCGTGCGCGTTTCTAGCTGGAGCAGCACCACGCCCTTTGCCGCCGCAGCAGGGGCCACAGGGCGTTCCCTGCCCCATCAGGGCGGGCTCACCGGCGCGGGGGTGCCCAGCGGGGGGGGATGGCCGGGGGCTCCTCCAGGAGCTGGGGGCCCCTCCCCGGATATGCCCCCCAGCGGGATGTCCGGCGGGACATCAATCACCAAGGCGCACTCCCTGGGCCGCGATACCAAGAGCCGGCCACCGCCGTCCCCCTCGCCGTCGTCTTCGTACGGGCATTCGGGGGGCATGGCCATTTATGGCAGCAGCCCGCCCCCAATGCAGCTGCCGCCGCCCCCTCACGGCACTCGCCAGATCTCCCCCGTGCTGTCGGGGACCAGTCCCAATGGGGGGGGAATGGGTGGTCGGCCCGGCATGCCCCCGGATGGGGTTGGGGATGGAAGCAGCACCCGGCAGCTTGCAGGGGGCGCGCTAGGGGTGGGCGATGGGAAACGGCCCAGCAGCGCCCCCGTGCGCATCCCCTTCCCCAACAATGGCGGTGGCATAAATGGGGGGCCCTCGGCGGGGGCCCTGTTGGCCGCTCGCGGCGCGGGGGTGGCCAGCACGCACCATGCGGGGGGCGGGGCACAGCATCGTCCGTACACACCCACCGGCGGCGGTGTGGCGGCCAGTAACCCAATGCCGGTACTGTTTAGGCAGGCGTCTGCCCCCGTGGGGAGTCTGTACGCGCACGCGGGCAGCAGCGCTGGCGGTGGTGGCTACTCGTTCGGCAGCAGCCTCAGCCACGGGTCCATGTCACAAGACGGGAGCTTGGGCAGCAATGGGGGCGACGCCAGCAGCGGCGGCGCGGCTCTGATGGGGGGCGCGGGCGCCGCGCCGATGCTGGGGATGTCGCCGCACCGAGCCCTCACCAAGGGGCCAGGGTCCCTGGGCGGCGTGCCGTTCGGCGCCGCTGGCATGGCTCACCTTCATGGCGGGGGAGCAGGGCTGGGAATCCCTCATGCGGGCGGCCACCTGCTCAAGCGCACGTATTCGTCGGGCAGCGCGCCCCCCCTGATGGCCGCGTCGCCCGCGTCGGGTAGCGAGGGCTCCAGTGGCGCGCCATCTGTCCTCTCCCAGAGCCCCCAGCTGCCCTTTGCGGTCGCCTACTCGCTGTCGGCGTCGCAGTCACTGGCGTCCGACACCGGCCACGGCGCTGCTATGGGGATTGCGGCGGCCAGTAGCGGGGGCATGGGTATGGGCATCGCTGATACGTCCCCGCCCATGTCCGGGCGCGCGCATGCTCACCAGGTCATGGGCGGGCTGCGCTCCCCCTCGGTGTCGCCCGTCCGTCACCGGCCCGATGCTCCCCCCCAGCACTACCCTCCCCCGCACCCGCACCCACAGCAGCATGCGCATGGCCAGGGCAGCCACGCGGTCGTGCCGTTCTCCAGCAGCGGGTCGCCCAACGGGTACCCCTTCATGGGACACGGGGCGCCCCGCTTTCATCTGTCGGATGCGGCAGGGGTGGCAGGTGGGCTGGCCATGGGTTCGGCCCCCCATC
This sequence comes from Mesostigma viride, assembly GCA_009746045.1. NCBI lineage: Eukaryota > Viridiplantae > Streptophyta > Mesostigmatophyceae > Mesostigmatales > Mesostigmataceae > Mesostigma > Mesostigma viride. Next base: position 3,950,430 of record RPFO01000065.1, read on the forward strand.
GCAAGCTCTCGGGCCTCCCTCCCGGCATGCTTCCTCAGCCTGGCGTGCACCTGCCCTCGAGCAGCCTCATGTTTTGTAGCGGGCAGCCGGGCGGCGCGTGTGGCGGTCTCTGCGGGCCAAACGCGTGCGGCGGCAAAGCGGCCCACCTGCTGCCCCATCAGCTCGCGCCGTCGCCCATGCGGGTCGAGTGGGGCTGCTGGCTCCCGGGCACAGGTGGCACTCCCGCGGACGGCAACCTGATCATGGCGTTTGTGGAGACGTCGTCGGAGGGCGGCACGGACACCACGACCGACGACCTGGACAGCTTCCCGTTCGCGGTGGACATGGACTGGTAAGCACGGAGGGGGGCGTGGACAGTGACTGGTGAGCATGGCAACAGGTAGAGAGGGCCTGCGGGGCATGGACTGGTTGGAGGAGGGCCTTGGAGAGCAGTGAGAGAGGGGCAACCAGCGTTGTCCCTATCAGTCGTGCTCCCCTAATTATCCTGGCGTACTTTGGGTTGCCCATGGTTTTTCTTTTTGGCTGCTTGCTCTCATGCCCCTATAGTGGCCTCCACTCGTGTCATGACCGCTGCGCTCGCATAGCACCCGAGCAGCGTCCTGAAACGTGCGTTTGCAGGGGAACTGTGGCTGGTACGCATCCTCCTCATAGTTTTCGTGCTGGCCTATCGTCCACGTCATCCCTTTCAGGTCGGCTGTCAACCTTGTTAACCCTTGACGTGAGTTCCTTGATCTCCCCTTTACTACGTTCTTTAGGAAGTTGTGGGACTTGGGTCCTCAAGCATGGCCTAGCTGCTAAAACTGCCGGTATTGTCCATCCTTGCCCCCGCGCACGCGGGTCATCTACTGTATGCCCACCCATCATATGCATGCATCGAATGCGTCTCACCATGTCCCCGTGTCACGTGCATCCCCTGGCAGCGACCCCTGGGGCACCGGCGAGACTCCGGGCACAGCCATTACCCCCGCTGCTGCCGCCGGCACGCACGCGCACTCACCCCGCCGGGCCCATGGCGCGAAGTTCGGGGAGCCCATGGGCTTTGGTGGCCTGGACGCGTCCACATCTTCGTGCGCCGACTTCATGTTTGAGCGCGGACGCGGCCCCTACAGCGACATCCTCGGTGCATCCCAGGGGGGCAGGTCTCGAGAGGACCGGGACGCTGCCAACGGGGTTGCTTCGCGTGCGCCAGCAGAAGGCGCGGCCATCTCGGCCGACAGCGTGGTCGGCTCCCTTATCCAAGCGCTCAAGGCCGCGCCGCCGCTCACAGGTGCGGGGGTGCGGATGGCAGCCGCACGCAACCAGGGCAGCCGGGTGGATGGGTTTGACCCGGCGGGTGCGTCGGGTCATCTGGGGGATGCCCAGCGGCACGGCGTGTACGGGGCTCTGGGGATCGGAGACGGGGGTGGCGGCGGGGAGCAGCTCCAGCTGGGCATGGTGTTGCAGACGCTGGCAGAGATGCGGCCGTTCCGTGACAGCCTAGTGATGGCGACTGTGGCGGCGCCCACGCCAGAGGTGGGCGCCGTGCTTGGTGGCACTTCTTGACAAGGGTGTGGTGGCTGGGGACGGGAGTCCGGGAGCCTTGCATACTTTTATGCCCGAGAACATGAAAGTTTTATGCCCGAGAACATGACAGCAGTTATGCTTGCGATCAGAAGTCCTGCGCTCGAGCAAGCGGACCCCATAGGCGAGAGGGCACGGTTTCGAAATGTTGTCTGATTAAGATTGTAGACGCATCGCGAGGATCTCGAGGCGGTTGCCAACTATGCAAGTGGTCAAGTTAGCATGATGGGTGGCTATATATAGTAGCGGTGGCTATTCATGCCAACTACGTGCCGTTACGGTAGCCTTGTGGGGCATGCGCGCATGCTGTGTACATATGTAAGACTTGTGCATGCGCAGCGTTACCATGAGATGAGCTATCTCTGTTTATTGAATTGAACAATCTTGATGCAGAGCACTGAGAAGGGATGGAATGTAGAGAGAGTGGGTGTGCACAACAGAGAGTGCTGAGTAGAGATGGAGGGAGTAGAGCAAGTCTGCCGGAGAATGCAGATGGTGGTTCAAGTGCTGTGCATTTCTTGCATGGTGGTACGTATAGGTACCTATACGTCAACACTAAGTACTAGTTCATGTACGTTGCTCTGTCTAGCTGACTGGTGTATCCGGCGATCTATTTATCAAAATCATGCAACCCACATTGGTTCCATCTTGCTGGGCGCATCTAATTAACGATTAATTTAATTCAATTAATTAGCCACACAGTCCCGTTCGGGAACTGTGGAGCAAAATCACTCTTAAATATTAAGATTAAGGGGACAGGCACCCGCACGGATTTTTTGGCGCCGAAAAATTCGCGGTACGTACCGCCCAATGGAGGTACCGTCTGTATAATTCCGTGATCAACGTGGAGAGTGATTGTATTACAAACCCATAGATGCCCCTTTCTCAGGGCTATGTGTTACATATGCTCCCCACGGAGCTATGATTTTAATTGATTAATTAACGTGGAGAGTCAGCTCAAAATCTGAAGTATCTATAGGTACTTCAGATCCGCCTGAAAGACACTCAAGATTCCGTTGATTGACCTTATAGGATGGACCGGCTTTGTTCTAAGTGGCCTCCTCTAGATATGCCATGCAGCCATCTTGCCCACACAGACCAGGTGAATACCGATGTGCATGGGCCCTACATCAAAGCCCAGCTCCTCGACCTCGACCACCGCCTTCAAGCCACCGCCAACGCCCTTGAGAGCTTGCCATGACACCGCCGGCCTCACCGCCCAGGCGGTGAAGGACATCGCCGCCCAGCCGGTGCCTGCTGGCCCGGCCGGCGATGCTCCCTCCACCTGGGCGGACTTGCTTAAGCAGCACACCACCTCCACCACCTCCACCATCTCGGCACAACTCAAGCAACAAGCCCTCGACCTTCGCGAGGAAGCCGACATCACGCGGCGCAGCCACAATGTCATCGTCAAGCACTTCGACCAGCAAGCAGGTGAGACCTCCACGAGCCTTCTTGAGGCATTTAAGCGCGCCATTCTTGCCCCCATGTTACTCACTGGTGAGCTGGACATGTCGGCTGTCCGCCTCCCCCGCGCGCGGGGGAAGGCTGGCCCGGCACCCGTGCTCCTCACCTTTAAGTACATGGCGGACAAGCTGGCGTTCCTTAAATGCCGCAAGAAGCTCTCGGAGACTCGCTTCACGCTGGACGACGACTTGACCCTGGCCCAGCAACAACGGCGACGCGAGCTATGGCCGACCTACCTTCAGCTCCGGCAGAGCGCAAGGGGGAAGCCGGTATACTGGAGGGGGCGGTCATCCACGTTGACCACAAGCCCTGGCAGCCCCCTCCTGCCACCTCAGACTAGGAATATATATACCAGTAGTGTAGATTAGTAAGGCTTAGCCTAGCATGTGGCCCACGCGCATGTGCGCCCATAATGGCCCCCATGGATGATGCCTTCAACATTTAGCCATGCTTTGTCTATAATGGGACCCCCATGGATGTTGCATTAAGAATTTAGCCATGCTATGCCATGCAGAGAGATGCTCTCTGTCGAGAAGCCATGTCCTAGCTCTTGTATAGCCATGATGATCTTCCTCCCTCACAGGCATGCTCCCCCCTTACCCGGGCATAGCGTGATAGACCATGAGGGTGCAGGTGCCTTGGTGCACCTAGAGCAGGGGTAGCTTACATTCCCACCCTTGCATGAAGTAGCCTAGAATGTATTAAAAGCCATATGCCCCTTCTCAGGGCTATGTGCTACATCTACTCCCAACGGAGTGATGTTGATAATTAATTAATTAATTAATGGGCCCTAGGCCTGCGGGCGGTTTTAGGACTGGCCAACCAGGTAGCCTAGGTAGCAAGCTATATGGCCCACGCGCATGTGCTCCCATAATGGCCCCCCATGGATGCCTAATTCAATCATCTCGGAACAAGCCGCGAGCCACGAAATAGCCATGGCTGACGGCGTAGCTCATAACTTTCACGTTTGAGCACCGAATTTAGCCGTGAATATCACAATCGACGCGTCTTTCTACGACGCACATGCTGATATAATTTTCCGAAGCTATTACGCAATATACGATGAGCAAACGCCTCTCGACGCAACGCAGCCTGGCGGCTGCGCTCAGCAATGATCGAAAGTACGTCTGCAGCTCCGGCTGCAGCTTCGCCAAGGTTCCGGCCCAGAAGGCAGCGGCGCCACTAGCCAAGCTCTAGTGGTCGTCCAGCCCCCTGCTGCGCCCGCCTCGCCAGCAGCGGCGCCCGAACCCAAGCGCAGTCGTCCTGACGGGCTTTTGGATGAGTACGACTTTGACGCCAGCCAGCCTGGCTATTTTGACAAGCTTACACCCGATCGCATCCTGGCCCACGTGTTTTTCGGGACGCATGCCTCTCTTACAGAACTGTGCAAGCAGCTTTCCCACCAAGGTCGCCTTGTCAATGCCTTCCTCCAGAGGCGCTATTTCGGCAATGACGTACTCAACGCCCGCCGCCCCCACCTCCAGCAATACGCCCTCTTTTCCCTCCTTGGACGCTCCATCGAGGAGCTTTGGCCCCCAACGCCCCTCACCACCACCTTAACCGAATCCTCCATCCGCTCACTCCTCAAGGAGGCCCTCGAGCAGCACGTGGCCCCCATCGCTGCAGATGTGGCGGCCATGGGCAGCACGCTGGCTGCCGAGCTCCCCCTCCTCTCCACCATCTCCACCCGGCCACCTCCACTCTCCTCGCCTCCTCCACCGCCACCACGTACCCCCACCTCCGACGCCATCACCGCCCAGCTCCGTGACATCGACCAGCGTCTTAACTGGGACAACGCCATCGCTATCGAGGTTCTGCAGAACACCGCAGGCCTCACCGCCCAGGCGGTGAAGGACATTGCCGCCAAGCCAGCCCCGGCTGGCCTGGCCGGCGATGCTCCTCCCATCACCACCTGGGCGGACATGCTTAAGCAACATACCACCTCCACCACCTCCGCCGTCGCAGCCCAGCTCCAACGGCAGACGCTTGACCTCCGCGAGGAGGCCGAGCTCGCCAAGCGCAGCCTCAACGTCATTGTCAAGAACTTCACCATGGAGGAAGGTGAGAATTCGATCCGAGAAGCTTGCGCGTGCTTTTGAGAGAGAAATCCTTGGTCGCATATGGGCCTTACTGGTGAGATCGAGCTGGTCGCCCACCGCCTTCCCCGCGCGCGGGGTAAGGCAGGGGCGCCCCCCGCTCCTTCTCACCTTTAAGACCCCGGCGGACAAGATTTCTTTTCTCAGACGCCGCAAGCGGCTCGAGAAGACTCTCTTCACCCTTGATGACGACTTGACCCTGGCGCAGCAACAACGGCGACGGGAGCTATGGCCGACCTACCTCCAGCTCCGGCAGACCAAGGCGGGGCAGCCGGTGTATTGGAAGGGGGCGGTCATCTAGGTCGGCCACAAGCCCTGGATGCAGGCGACCCCCGCGGCCCCAGCGACTCCAAACGCCCCAGCTTAGGGGAATAGTCAGCAGCAGTAGTGTAGAATAGATAGACCGTGGCCATGTACATGTACGCCTCCTACAGGCACTATACCAGCTAAGCCACGCGCTTTATTTGATCATGTACATGCGTGCCTATGATGTGCCACACTCCAGATGATGCCTAGCTTTATTTAGTTATGTTGTGCCCATGCAGAGAGCTGCTCTCTGCTGAGATGTCACGCGCTCTAGCCTTTTGTCTCGCTATGCTGATCTTCCCGCCCATGACAGGCTCACCCTTAGCTGGGCATAGCTTGATTGATCATGGGGATGCAGGTGCCCTGGCGCACCTAGAGCAAGTGTTGTTTACATTCCCACTCTTGCAGGAAGTAGCTCAGAATGTATTATAGGCTCATATGCCCCTTCTCTGGGCTATGTGCTACATATACTCCCAACGGAGTTATGTTCCTAAGTAATTAATTAATGGATGCCTTAAGAATTTATCCACGCTCTGCCTATAATGGGACTCCCCATGGATAATAATGCATTACTACACATTAATTAATTGTGTAGCCATGATGATCTTCCCCCCCTATGTACTCTGCGCCCCGCCGCCCCCTACTAGCCACTAGGTGCTGGAATACATAGTGGTGTGCAGGTGCACTTTGTGCACCCAGAGCTGGTGTATAGTTTACATCCAGTACTACCCTTGCAGGAAGTATAGCCTTGGAAGTTCATGTATTAAAAGCCATATGCCCCTTCTCAGGGATATGTGCTACATTTACTCCCAACGGAGTTATCAAGGAGACAACCAGGAGTTATGTTCCAATGCAAGTCAATTCAATTCAACCAGGTAGACACCTCCTCGGCCTATGGCAGGCCGGGTACGTCCCCTTGTCCCGCGTCGCAACGTACCACTGGCAAACTAATTCAGTGCGCGCCCCACATGCATTCGGTGCGCGCCCCACATGCACCAACGCGGCGCGACCAGGACCTATCAGTATGTGATGCACAACTGCTTGAGGATGCAGGGCTTCTGGGATGACTATCTGTACTCCGCGCCGGCCCGCATGCATGCATGATAATAATAATAATAATAATAATAATAATAAGCACGTGAAGTCCTGCGTCACGTGGGTGCCAATACAGAGTAAAGGAACCTTCAACCCTATATATACACAACGATCGATCGAGGAGGAGGGAGGGCGCCCTAGCTTCTCTCATCACTGCCGCGAGTGGGCAGGCCTGCCACAAAGCGCGCTCTATCCACAGCATGGTGCCGGGGCGCAACACTGTGGGAGCAATTATAGCTAGGCAATGGCTACTAGGGCATGGTGTCTCAGCAGAGAGCAACTCCCTGCATGGGCAAAGCGAGACTAAATAATGCTATGCATCATCTGGTGTGATGATCTCGATCGTAATTAAGCCCTGAGTAAGCCATGAGCCCGACGAGCCTGCACGAGGTAGCCATGGCTGACGGCGGAGCTCATAACTTTCACGTTTGGCCACCAAATTCGGCCGTGAATATCACAATCGCTTCGTCTTTCTAAGACGCTTATACTGATTTTATTTTCCAAAGCCGTTTTACGCAATATATGACGAGCAAATGCTCCTCTATACGCAACGCTGCCAGCCTGGCAGCTGCGCTAAACCCTGGAAATACGCCTGCAGCTTCGCCCTCAGGCCCGGCAGCTGTGGCACTAGTCGCGCACTGGTGGTTGCCCAGCCAGCCGCCCCCCCGGCCTTGCCTCGCCATCTGCATGCATCGCCTGAGCCGGCCAAACGCAGACGCCCTGCCGAGCCGCATTGTGCCAGGGACGAGATCGCCTTTGACATCAACGCACATGGCTACTGGAATATCACAGCCCATGGCCAGGAGCCTTCATGGAAGCCGCGTGTCTTACGGCACGCACGCCTCGCTTATTGACCTGTGCTCGCACCTCATCTCCCATGCACAACCGCGGCCTCTGGCCTGAAGTGGCCAGCCTTTCAACAGCGCCGTGGATCTCCCGATCATTCTCCGCACGAATCGCCCCCGGCTCCAGCGCTTCGCCCTCTGCTCCCTCCTCGGGCGCTCGGAAGCCGAGATCTGGGCTCCGGCCCCACCGCCGCCCCCCACCGTCGCGACCGAAACCATCGTCCGCAACCTCCTTGTAAGTCCTGAGTCCTGACGCTTTCGAGCAGCACCGGTGCATGTCAGAACCCCCTACAGTAGTCGCTGCAGATGCCAGTGTGGCGGTGCCCAATGGGCGGCACGCTGGCTGCTGAGCTCCCTCACCTTTCCACCACCGTCACCTCCACCTCCACCCTCCTCGCCTCCACCTCCACTGCCACTCCCACCTCGATCTGACTGCCGCCCTCGATCACAGCCCAGCCGATCCTCGACCTCCACCAGCGCCTTGCAAGGACACCGCCATCGCCATCGAGTGCCTGCAAAACACCGCAGGCCGCATCACCGCCCAGGCGGTGAGTTAACTGAAATAGCCGGCAAGCCAGCCCCCGCTGGCCCAGGCGGCGACCGGCCCTCCCACCCAGACCTGGGCGCCGACCAGTCGGTGCTCAAGCACCACACCACCTCCACCACCTCCACCATCGCGGCACAGCTCAAGCAACAAGCCCTCAACCTCCGCGAGGAGGCCGACCGCACCCAGCGCAGCGACAATGTCATCGGACGTCAAGCACTTCGACCAGCCGGCAGATGAGACGTACTCGACGACTCTTCTCATGGCAATGGGGGCGCGACATTCTTGCCCCCATGTGCAACTCACTGGTGAGCTGCGGATGTCGGATGCCTGCCTTCCCCGCGCGCCGGTGGGGTAAGGCTGGCCCGGCCCGGCCCGCGCTCCTCACCTTAATTATTTATAAGTACATGGTAGATAAGCTGTCATTCGATCCTTACATATGCCGCAAGAAGCTCTCGAGGACTCGCTACACGCTGGACGACGACCTGCCCCTCAGTGGCCCAGCAACAACCACGATGCGAGCTTAGTACATGGCCGACCTACCTCCAGCTCATGCAGAGCGCAGGGGGGCCGGAAACCGGTATACTGGCTCACACCCAACAGTTTTGTCCTCAATTGAGGACAGTGCAATGCTGTTAATAACTCACACACACAAAAAAAATTAAATATGGGGCTTTGAACCATGATCATTTATGATGTGTTTGAGAGTTCCAATGCTTAACATCATCCATATGTGCGCATTTCCTATTTAATTATGAATTGTTAAATAGGGGGGCCTGCATCGGCAACCAAGGAAAACCCTCCACTATAATGCACGAGAGAATGAGACACAAAGACCATGCTTCCAAGGACCATAAGCGGTCACCAAACCCATAGGACACCTCCCTAACATGTGGCAGCCACCCCGGGGCTGCCCATGCTTGGCCACCCCACGGACAGCTATGACATATGGCCAGGAACCCGATACGAGCAACTGCACTTGGCAGAGCACAAGGAAAGCTAGCTATGCCAAACTAGGGTAAGGACAGGTTTTCAGTGGCCGAGTAGGGTCCTAGGTCTTCGTAGGACGCTTAGGTGACACCATGGTGCTTTAGCACCCTAAGTAGAGCCATGCATGCAATATAAAGGGCTCATTATAGGTATCGCAAAGACGAAGAGGCTATCACAGCAGCAGAATGCCAACATGACAAGGTCAACTCCTCTACCTAGCTCCCTCTAGAAAAAGGGTTATGTGTCAGAAACCAAATAGGCAAGATCCCAGAAAGCCTGGGAAAAACTTTCAGCAACAAGGCAGCAACAAGAAACTATCCACACGTACGCTTACCATAGCAAGCAAGGCATTGCTTCTAACGCCAGCGTTGGCCATGCAGATAACGATTACCTTTGCATTGACGGAACGGAAGGAAAAAACGGTGGCCAGCTAACACTCGCCTCTCCCCATTCAACAGCGGCATGAAAATGAAGGGGCTGGGCATAATACACAATCGAAATCATACAATGTAATCGAATAACAACCTACGACATGTGTTGTCGTAATTTATATGAAGAAACGGATGCGGATGATGTCCGGAGACGGCTTCTCGACGTGCTCCCAGCCGGCCAGATGCGCGGAAAGGCTCGAAAATTATAAAAGAAAGCATGGGGACGCGCGGGCAGCACCCAGCCTTGCGGCAAATGAAATCTATGGCTCGCGCCCACCGCCGTCGTCGCCAGGCGCAACGACGATCTGACGACATAAAAACTGGGTATATTTAACGCTTCCAACCGCCCAAAATACTTGTACCCAGAACTCGCCCTTGAACCCGAAAGCGTAACAATACCCACCCTCACGGTATCCGTTGCTAATGTCAAGAAAAAAGCGCGCATCACAGAGCAGTATACCGGCTTGTCATGCAATCTACGTCGCCTCCCGTTTTTCTGCAAACTAGACAAATTCCGTTCATCAAAGAATTTTTTAGAGAATCAAAAGCGACTGCCCCCAAAAACAGCTTGGGCGGAAGCTCTAGATGTCGATCTATAACTCTGTCTTGGTCCGGGGCAAAACGATCGCCTGTATAGTTCAGGCAAGCCTCGGACCTGGCTCGACCCCATAGCCGCAATTTGCGGGAACACACGCACACATTGCAACGTTCCCACCAAAATAGGTACTTTTCTCCACCACATAATTTACAGGTACGGACGGGTCCTGTCGACCCCAGTACCGCGCCGCGCCGGGTACCGAGTCCATTTTCGCGGGAAAAGGGTCAGATGACCGTTGGGACCAAGGTTTCGCGCCAATACCTGCTGCTGAAGGTGCTGTCCTTATTGGGAGGATTTTGTCCTCAATTGAGGACATGTGAGTTTGGGGCAATACTGGAAGGGGGACGTCATCCATGTCGACCACAAGCCCTGCAGCACTGGCACCCCCAGCAACCCCAGTACCTAGCTAGGGAATATAGCAGTAGCTAGTGCAGAATCATCATTAGTTAGGCTTAGCATAGCAAGTGGCCCACGCGCATCAGCGCCCATAAGGGCCCCCATGGATGATGCGCTTTCAGCATTTAGCCACGCTCTGCCTATAATCGGACTCCCCATGGATGATGCATTAAGAATTTAGCCCAGCTCTGCCTATGCAGAGAGTCACTCTCTGATGAGAAGCCATGCCCTAGCGGCCTTTGTATAGCCGGCCATGATGATCTTCCCACCTCTGTCGGCCCCCCTAGCTAGGTGCCTGAATACAGTGGTGTCCAGCACAGGTGCCCTTTGTGCACCCAGAGCAGGTGTAGTTTTATACATCCCTACCCTTGCAGGAAGTAGCCCAGAATGTATTAAAAGCCATATACCCCTTCTCAGGTATATGTGCTACATGTACTCCCAACGGAGTTATGTTCCTAATTAATTAATTAATTGATTAATTAATTAATTGATTAATTAATTAATCATCTGGTGTGGGGCCCATAATAGGCGTACATGTACAAGGCCACGTTGGCTAGGCGGCCTTCTATTCTACACTACTACTGCTACAGCTAGTCCCCTAGGCTGCGGTGGCTGAGGGTGCTGGGGCAGCGGGGGGTGGTCGCTTGCCATGGCTTGTGGTCAACAAAGATGGGCCGCCCCCTTCCAGTACACCGGCGCTTAATTCCCCGCCGCGGTCTGCCGGAGCTGGAGGTAGGTCGGCCATATAGCTCCCGTCGTCGTTGTTGCTGCGCGCCAGGGTCAAGTCGTCGTCCAAGGTGTAGTGAGTCCTCTCAAGGCGCTTGCGGCGTCTGAGGAACGAAATCTTGTCCGCCGGGTTCTCAAAGATGAGCAGCAGCGAAGGCGGTCCCACCTTACCTATATACCCCGCGAGCGGGGAAGGCGGTGGGCCTCCCGCTTGATCTCGCCAATAAGGCCCATGCGGCCAAGGATTTCGTTCTGAAACGCCTGTGCAAGCTTCACGGAGTTAGGACTGACCTTCCACCAGGTCGAACTTCTTGACGATGACTTAAGGCTCGCATGATAGATAAGGAGAAATGGGCTGCCGTCTGCGATAAGCACCTTACTGAGGGGCCGCATATATAAATTATAATATGACTCCATCGGGAGATCATGTAGCACATATTCCTTGCTGGATGGATGGAGGTGGGCGAAGCCGCGAAATGAAACTAAGCTAACTCTAATCTTTATAGTCTAGAAAATCCTAACTACGCTACTCAACTGAGGGGCATGCTGCTGTTTTATCCCCACTGGCCCCGCAGCCCATTGCCAGAATGCAGGGTAGAAGGAGGTTATTGCCCCTGAGGATAGCCGCTACAGTACCGCCTGGTCTGCTAGTACAGTAGAGGACAGCTCAGATGAGGCATACATTCCATGTGCACATGGGGTGGAAGATTATCATGGCTGAGCAATGGCTAGGGATGGCGTCTCAGCAGATTGTGGCTCTCTGCATGGGAAAAGGGAGGCAGGCAGGGAGGGAGGGAGGGAGGGAGGGAGGGAGGGAGGGAGGAGGGAGGGAGGGAGGGAGGGAGGGAGGGAGGGAGGGAGGGAGGGAGGGAGGAGGGAGGGAGGGAGGGAGGGAGGGAGGGAGGGAGGGAGGGAGGGAGGAGGGAGGGAGGGAGGGAGGGAGGGAGGGAGGCTAAGAAAGAAACGAACAAACAGAAAGAGAACCAAGATCACAATGAGACGAAGTTGATTTCAAAATTCTTAGGGTCAGGAGTGCACAGTTGAATAACATAAGACATACAGGTTGCACTGTCTTAGCAAGTTGCAAATGCGACATCGATATAGCAGCACATACATCCTCAAACATGCCGGTGGCTAGTCCTGACGACGAATGCCTTAATACTCCATATTCATAAGCATCGTTCATGCTACCCACCAGAAGCTGGAGCGGATCTATGGCAAAAATCTACAAAGCAAGCATATCTGGTCTGCACTGGTAATTTGAATGGACAATATTACATGAGCAGTGATGTGCAATCCAGTGATGCCAGCATTCACACACGGTCCAACACGGTGTGCCTTGAAAGTAAATTTATATGAGGATGTTGGAAATGAGACCATGAATTGAAGACAGGGCACAGGGCACGTTGCTTCCCCTCCAGTTTGGTGCGCCAGAGTACGCTCATCAAATGAGCAGCTCAGTCACATTTTGACCTGAGTTCAGCTACTAAAAAGGAGTCTGCCAGTGCAGCTTGACTGCCATTCTTACTATCCATAACTAGAGGGTTTTAGTACCTGATTGCGACGTGCATTCATTCTTTGCACCGAAATGCGGGGATGTGCCTTGAAGCTAGAAGTCGTGAAAGCCAATGCCGTGGAGGTATCTCGCAGCAGTAAAACCGCTCTAGACTCGGCAGAATGCTGGCAGCTGTGAACTGGAGAATTCGCAAAGCGACCTAGTCTTACGCGTCATTCCGTTTGATCTGGACTGAGGGTCATCCCATGTATATCTTGAGCGAACATGCTCAAAACGTTCATCACTATCCCGATTTCGCATGTAGACAGACTGCAGCGTTGTTAACAAGTAGGGCGGTGCATTTCAGCTGGTTATGGCGAGCGCAGCGACGAGCATAACTACCTACGCCCTTGTCTGACGTTATGGCCGGATCACACGCGACATGCCTGGCCATGAACAAGGCTTTTGCCATGGCCATTTTACGCCCGAAGTTTCAACGTCCACGCGGACCTCGTCACGATTAGATCATTCGTGCATTCACGTTTAGCTGACCTGTTCTGGGCGATGAGGATTGTGAAAATATGCTCGGAGCCTAGAGCTGCAGGATATTGCTATGGTATAACTGGCATGGCGCTTCATTATCCTATTTCGATGCTCTGACGTGGCCATGGCTCCCGAGTTCCGGCCCGATGCTGCCGAAGAACTGGGGCTTTGCTTTTTAGGGATCTGTGGCGGGAACCTTCTGAGCGGCGTGCACCGGATTACCCGGCCATCCACTCAATAGGCACTCATAAAGATGAAATGACGCATTGCGGCGTGACATTCCAGTACAGTCATTCCCGCGTTAAGTTGCGTTTCTTAAGGTTGCGTTCCCGCGTTAAGTTGCGGCGCCGAAGTTTGGGGGGCGACCGCAACTTAAGCATGGAGGCCATCGCAACTTAACGCGGTAACGACCCAATTTGTAGGTGTCAGGCCATTTTTGGCCGCGCAGGCAGGGGGGGTGGAAAAAACAAAAATATCAGACACCATGCTGAAATTTTCCAAAAGTTGGCCCTTGGACCCTGCCTACATACTTAGCACCTAGGCGCTATACCTAGCAAATGAACCCTGAGGTCCCAAGGGTTATAGGGGTCGACCTAGTGTGCAAAATGATCAGCTCCGCGAGCTCTACCGTTTGAGCATATTGGTGTATGGGAAAATTCCGGTTTTCTTAAATGGGTCGTTGGCCGGCGCGACGCGATACTCATGGCACGGCACGGCGTTGGATAGCCGAAGGCTTGTAGTGGTGGCAGACGGCAGCATACTTCCGTCCCTAGGGGCATGAGCACCATCTTGCGGGCAACCCCCCTCCCGGCCCTCCATGGTACCTGCCAAAGTTTTGACTGCAGATTTGGGTTCAGCTCGCCAAGTGCTATCAGTTTGTCCGTCAAACCGTTTCAAAATTCCGACCATCATACAGGGAGCTAGCAGAAAATCCAAGTGTTTTGTTGTAAAAAAAACATATCGGCCCGGCACCCTACCTACCTACCCTTTAAGTTAACGGTTTTTGAGGCTCTGTAACTTCTAACCTAGAGACCCCCTGGGGTTGCGACCAGTGGCAAACATGCTTGTTTTCGCGAGATCTACTCGAATCCAGCATGATGTAAATTTTCTTGTTTTTTTCCACGCCCCCTGGCGCAGGAGGCCATTTTTTGCCAAGTCCGGACCCGCTACTTGATTTTAGGGGGCAAAATACGCAAGCCCCACTGGCGCGCAAATTTCCCCGCCTGCTGGCTTAGGTGAAAAGCGCGAATGCAACCTTACAAATTCAGTTTTGCAGCCTGCGGGCTGCGGTACATAAGAATCCACGACCATGCATGGTCAGTCATCTGTAATTGAGACATCTTGCCATAAATTACCACCATAGTCATGCCGAACTTCATTGACCATAGTCATGCCGAATGCACCGCAGAAGGGCAAAGACAAGGTTGTTGAGGCCACAGGCAGTCTCGCTGCCTGTCGGTGGCCTCCATGCTGTTATTATTCTGATCAGACACTCCGCAAAGGTGAAAACCTTTGCGTTCAGTGCCGGGCCGCGGAAAACGCGGAAAACGCGATCTGCAAATGAATCCGACCGGAATCGAACTGGGGACCTCTCGCACCAATTTTGCTGACTATAGGACGGACGTCTCCGGTTACCATGGCATCGCCAACTTACACCTACAGTCATCCGCAAAAGTTCTCCTGTCCGGGGAGTGATGCAAGCCTTTCGGATTTGGTACTAGATAAATCACTCGTTATTATTGTTTACATGCAGGCCATTGACAGTAAATGAAGCTTCCCTCACGACTGTTCCCATGTTTTGTCACAGTCAAACGTGAAGCCGGCTCAGTGGCCGGCAATCAAGTAACCCGCCAAAAAAAGAGCCGAAGTCAGAGGGTTTAACACACATTTGTGTTATATAACGCAGGCACTGCGTGGCTGCCCACGGCGTGTTTTCAGTTGCAGCCCGCCTTTCAGTTTGTCCACAATATCTGGCCTGGAAAATGGACTTTGGCCGGCTTTGACGCTGCAGCTGGATCGGGCTTGACGAGAGCTGTCGAATGCCGTATAGAAGTCCGTCAGAGGAGGAGGTGGTGGGCTGCTAGCCTAATTCTGCCGTTAAGTTGCGTTCCCGCGTTAAGTTGCGGCGCCAAGTTTTGGGGGGCGATCGCAACTTAACGCGGGAATGACTGTACTGATTTGGCGATTATAAATGCAGAGCAGAATATCCCTAGCTCAAGGCTGAATCAGCGATGCACCCTTGGCCCTTGCCCTAGTTAATCCCTAGTCATAATTGTCGCAGATGCGAACGATCAGGCCAGGTGCAGGACCGGTGACATGCCCAGCCAAAATTTCACGGGTACTAGGGTCTGGCCCCAAGGCTGCCGGTGGCTGCATTGGTCTGGCCCCTAAATAAATATAGGGGCTGCGGCTGAAATAGCCTGCCGGCGGGTGGTCATGGCCCCCATACAGTATGGCGAGCCTACTGCCAAAGGGGATTTGCCACGTGGCAAGTGCTCGTCTGCAGTGTTTGGACTTCGGCGGGTGTTTCCAGCTGCACTAGGAATAAGCGGCGTTTAGGCACGACTCACATGAGGCTCGGTGAACTCCGTCGGTGAACTCTTTGTGAACTGGGTCGACGGCCGGGTCGCCACCGGCGCTTCACCGGCCCTTCACTTCGAGTTCACGCACTCACATGGGTCGCAACGACGTCGTGAACTGCTCGCCAGTGAACTCGTTTGTGAACTGGCGGAGGCGCGGGAAGACAGCCCAGATTTCGCGGGAAAGGGCGCAAACGTCAAGCAAGTGCATGATGCATCCTTGCATGCTGGCTAATAACATGCACGTCTTGTCCAGCTGTAAACCACTAACTTCTGCACCACTAATTTGATACAGTGCTGCAGAAATATGATAAAAACGCGCCGGTGACCTGTCGTGCATGTCGCTTTTCCAGCTACCTGTCTGCGTTCGAACGCAGACAGGTAGCTTTCTTTGCAAGTTTTTCCAGGTGTTGGTGCCAGTGCTTCTCTGTCGATATTGTTTCAAAGCCGGTTTGTTTATTGGCTGGGGACGACCCCAGAGCCGCCCGCCGTCACATGCACAAAACATGCCATATCTCGCTGGAGGCGTTCGGTTATTTACTGGAGAAAATCGGCCCGATCAGCGAGCCGAATCTCCAGACAATGGCGGGCGCGGGCTCCGGTTGGACGTGGTAAGACCCGAGCAAATGCTCATTGGTGCATTAGAGTGGCTTTCTCATAGCTGCGACTATGGTTCCTTGGAGCGTGCATATGGCATCGCTTCAAACACGTGGTCCAAAAATGGGGAACGCCCTGGCATTCTACGAGAACTTGAAGATGCTTTCAACAGCAAACAGCAAGCGTAGGTTCCGGTTGGACGCCTATGGTAACCTGGACTGTGTATACGCCGTCGCTCCAAACGCAATGCCCTGCCCACCCATACGTGCATGTGCACGTGTGGCATGTGGGCATGCACACGCACACGCACA
>RPFO01000065.1:3974508-4134508 GCA_009746045.1 Mesostigma viride
ATAATCGTCTATTTGGCCGCCCAGTTGCCTCCATCCAGCAGTTTGGTTTAGGCTAGGCTCGCCCATTTGGGATAGTAGTATTCTTTTTCTGATGGCTTGGCAAAGCACCCTTGCATGTGGCGATGGTTTCGCGTCACTTCTGGTGCACGACCATGCATCCCTCTCTATACTGCGTCTCTCCCTATACTGCATGACAATGAGCATGGCTTTTGACTGTGGTGGACATGTTTTCTCGGGTTTTATTAAACTTCAAACTTCAGCCCACACATACACACACACACAGCAATGTACTGACCGCTGTCCCATACAGATTTCCCGGGCCCCTTGTGCCGCCCCGTGCCTCCGCTGCCCTCTTCTGCTCCCCTATCTCTGCCCTCATGTACTTGCCACCTGTGGGCCCCCTTGCCCGCTGCAATCGCGACCTGTCACTGCGGCAGTACACGAGCTCCCCCGCACTGCCCCACATGGGCCACGCGGCCCTCATCCGGTCCCAAGCCCACCGCTGGCCACCCCGACTGGGAACCCACTCCACAAAGGGAGAAGCCACCCCCGGTGAGCTCGACGGTCTTCCGCCCGTGCTGGAGCCGAGTGCGCTGGTACCTGTGGACGCGTCCTCGCTCGAGCACGGGCCCCTGCTGGCCCCCCTGGCCACCGGCGACGACGTGCTGGTCGCTGACGCGGTCACGCTGGAGGATGAGCTGGCAAACGCCCGAAGAAGGCTCGGGGAGGCGAAAAGGGAGGCGGAGGCGCTGCAGCAGTCGCTGGTGGCGCTGCTGTGCATGGAGCGGGCCACACAGGGGAGCGTGGACAAGCTGGCAGCGGAGAACGAGCAGCTGCGGGGTGAGCTGGCGCGCGCCCAGCAGGAGGCGGTGGAGGTGGCGGTGCGCGTGGAGAAGCGCGTGGTGGTAGCCAAGGAGAGGCAGGCGGAGGTGTGTGCACTACTAGTAGCAGGGCTGCGTGTGGTGGTGGTGGTGGTGGTGGTTGTAGTAGTAGTAGTAGTAGTAGTAGTAGTAGTAGTAGTAGTAGTAGTAGTAGTAGTAGTAGTAGTAGTAGTAGTAGTAGTAGTAGTAGTAGTAGTAGTGGTGGTGGTGGTGGTGGTGCTGGTAGTCGTAGTAGTAATAGTAGTAGTAGTACTACTACTAGTAGTAGTATTCTTAGTAGTAGTAGTGGTGGTGGTGGTGGTGGTGGTGGTAGTAGTAGTAGCAGTAGTAGTAGTAGTAGTAGTAGTAGTAGTAGTAGTAGTAGTAGTAGTAGTAGTAGTAGTAGTAGTAGTAGTAGTAGTAGTAGTAGTAGTAGTAGTAGTAGTAGTAGTAGTGGTGGTGGTGGTGGTGGTGGTGGTGGTGGTGGTGGCGGCGGCGGCGGCGGCGGCGGCGGCGGTGGTGGTGGTCGTGGTGGTCGTGGTGGTCGTGGTGGTCGTGGTGGTCGTGGTGGTCGTGGTCGTGGTGGTCGTGGTCGTGGTGGTCGTGGTCGTGGTCGTGGTCGTGGTAGTGCCGAGGTGTGTGCCGTGGCATTAGGCCGAGGTGTGTGCGGTGGGAGTAATAAGACTAAGGTGTGAGCGGTAGAGTCAGGGAGTAGTGGATGATTTACAAGGTGCGGATGAGGTGTGTACCTGCACAAGGGGTAGGGTAGGAAGCGGCATTCATGCTCAAGGATCCGAGTGAACTGACCCCGCAACGACCGTTGATGAACCATGTCCCTTTACCGAAAAATTTTTGCCCTGAAGCAACTTTATCCGACCCGATTACTAGCCTTGACTTTTGACCTCTTTCTTTGACTGATACCGACGTCAGGGCCCTTCTTAAGAATAATGTCCCTTGACCCTGTCCATTGGCCGCTAATTCCATCACCCCTGCGCCCACTTCTGCTCCTGACCGTTGGCCCTTCCTTGGGGCGAATGGCGTCCCTGCAGGAGGCGCTCGTCCGCGCGGAGAAGCTGGCGCGCGACACCAAGGCGTTGCGGCTGGAAGCAGGCGCGGCGGTGGACCTCCGCATCGTGCGGGCGGTGGAGGCGGCCACGTTGGAGATCGAGGCGGACGCGAGGGAGGCCATGGGTGCGGCCGAGGCGGCGGTGGCGGCGGCCGAGGAGCGCGCCGCGCAGCTGGAGGCTGCGTACCGGCGGTACGTGTGCCAGCTGGAGCAGGGGGTGGTGGCGAGTGCCAGCAGTGTGGAGCTTGCGGCGCGGCTAGCGGCGGCGGAGCAAAGGGCGGGCGAGCTGGAGCGCCGGCTGGCACAGTCGAGGGAGCGACAGGCGCGGGCAGAGGAGGCCGCGCAGGTACTTGTGTGTGTATGCGTGCATGCATGCGTTGGTGCGTGCGTGCGTTGGTGCGTGCGTGCGTCTGTGCGAATGTGGCAAGTGGCGACCCCGGCGGTCAAAGACATTTGCAGAAGCAGAGCCTGGCCGTGTGGCAGGTGGCGGGGACGGGAGATGGGTGCTATTTTTACTTACTTTTCCTTTTTCTTCGCGCGCTCCGGCAAAAGCAGGTGCTGGCAGACATGATGGTTGCAGGGGGGGCCACTGCATCCTGGGCCCCCTGTTGTACATCAGGAGCTGGTGGGCGGATACAGTCATTACAGCTATTCGAACTTTGTTGGAAAGTGCTGGGCCTTTTTCTGGCGTGTGTTTTTGCTGGGGGGTGGCGGAGAGGTTGTTTGAAAAGTAGGGCCGGCCGGAAGTGTCTTTGTTCCGCGTGCGTGGCGCTTACTGGCCTCTTCCTGGTGCGATTCTCTCAATGAGTTTTTTTGGGGGGAGTATAGAACGGAAGATTTAGTTCATGATATGTTGGCGCACGCTGGGTACTAATACTTCATGGGGGGGTTCTTTGGGTACTTCTTGGGGCATCTTTTGTTCCGCTCACGCCATCCTTTCGTCAGGTGTGCTTGCGTGCACATACATCGGCTGTGCCATGATGTTGGCCCCCTGCATATGCCCCCCCCCCCCCCCCCGCACATCACTAGGTGGCGATGGACGAGCTGCTGAAGGTTGAAGCGGCCGCCACCGAGCGCATGGCAAAGGCAGAGCAGATGGCGCAGGGACGCATCGAGGTATACATAATGCTGGCATCCGCACGTCACCTCTATGTATGCTAACCGCCGCGCCACATGATCCCAAGTCACCGCCGCGGCATGCTGACCAGGGACCCTCACAAGGTTGCCCTGTTGTTGAGGGATGCTCCCACTCGGTTGTCCGATGCTGAAAGGCGAGCGCCCTGGCTGCCGCAGCGCGCCGTGGATGTTTCGCGCCACTGCAGTCGGGTCACAGCATCCAGCCGGGGCGGGTCACAGAAGCCATGTGGGTTGCCGGATGGAAGTGTAGCGCGCCCTGCTCCTTCCGCATGCGGGCGCTAGGGGGCGTGTCAGTGGCTGGTGACCACTGTGCCATGAGGCCTGGGCTTCCGGCAGCCCTGCACCAACCTGGTGTCGCTGTACACCGTCAACTTGCTCGCTCCCAAGTCAGTCCATCGCCGTGTACTGGCCACCGTAACCCTTGGGCGGGGCTATCTTCCCATAGCTGTTTACTGGCCACCGTAACCCTTGGGTTGGGCTGTGGGCCCCATGGATGTTTCGTGGCCACCGTAACCATTGGGTTGGGCCATCGCCGCGCATGGAACCTCTTGTCAGATGAGCCGGGGCATGAACAACTTTGGTCATGGGCTGTTGGAGCAGCACGTGGAGGTGAGCAAGCGCCACACAGGGGGTAATGCCCTGTTTTCCTCCCTGGGGGGAAACGGGCCCAGCGTTGCTGCGAGCGTGCAGGTCTCAAGTTGCCCCATCCGAAGTTGCCCCATCGAGTGATTTTACCTGCCATCCCCTGCACACCTTGTGCACATGCTAGCTGCCACGCTGACCAGTTTATCGTAAATTGCCTCAACTGCTGCTCATTGAACTTGGGTGTGACGCAACGCCGGCTAGCGTGCCTGGGCGATGCTTCCACCATCCCCCCAAGCAGGTGGTGCTTTTGTGGATGTCCCGTTCATCGCCGCGCCTGTGTGCGTGCTCAGCACAAGCGCAGTCTGTGGTTGCTCACAAGCTGTGCTGTCACTGGCAACGATTCTGAACACCGTTTTGGTTGCGGTCGCGCTTGTATCCTTGGTATGGCGGCCGCATTTGTTCCTGCAGGCGCTGACGCAGGCCGTGGGCATGACCCAGCGGTGCGCGCAGAGCAAAGTGGAGGCGGCGGTGCTGGAGCTAAGTGCCGAGGCGACCACGCACAAGCTGGCCGCCAGCAAGGCAAAGCAGCAGGCCGCGGTGCAGGTATGAAGCCGATGTGTGCGTGTGCGTGCACCGTGGTGTTCTGTGTGTGTATGTGTGTGCTGGTTTGTGAGTGTGTATATGTGTTTGTGGTCACTAAAGTGTGTGTGCGTTGTTCCCCCCCGAGGCCCATGGTAGGGTTGGGTTGTCTTCAGGCTTGGGTGGCGGAGCGCGGGTGTTGCCGTGCATGTCAGGTTGACTGCAAGGCATTGAATTCTGCAAGGCATTGAATTCGTGGCTTTGATTTTCTCCCGCCCCCAGTTTGCTGGGTTGATAGTGCCCAGATTCGTTTATGTGCCATGCAGCATTACTGAATGGACAACGTCTGGGTTAAAATAGGTGCTTTCTTGACGCGTCAAGCCATGCGGACCCGCATCTGTAGTGAGTTATTGGTCTGCCTCGGGAAAATGGGTACTAGTTAAATAGCCGGTATGTTGGCATGCCTGTCGCTGGTTGCCACCATCTCAGCCTGGGCTCTTGATTGCCAACCCAGAATTTTCCTATCTTTGTCGCTATGGGCATGTACTAGATAATCAAATGGTTTCACTGCTACAAGTATCAGGCAAATGCGCGATGTGATGGATGTGATGGGATACCGCTGCCACCATCCACTGCCGTGCCCTATTATGGCCCCTCCCACCCCCACCCCCACCCCCACCCCCACCCCCACCCCCACCCCCACCCCCACCCCCACCCCACCCCCACCCCCACCCCCACCCACCCCCACCCCCACCCCCACCCCCACCCCCACCCCACCCACCCCCACCCCACCCCACCCCCACCCCCACCCCACCCCCACCCCACCCCCACCCCCACCCCCACCCCCACCCACCCCCACCCCACCCCCACCCCACCCCCACCCCCACCCCCACCCCCACCCCACCCACCCCCCACCCCCACCCCCACCCCACCCCACCCCACCCCCACCCCCACCCCCACCCCCACCCCACCCCCACCCCCACCCCCACCCCCACCCCACCCCCACCCCACCCCACCCCCACCCCCACCCCCACCCCACCCCCACACCCCCACCCCACCCCACCCCCACCCCACCCCACCCCCACCCCCACCCCCACCCCCACCCCACCCCACCCCCACCCCCACCCCCACCCCCACCCCCACCCCCACCCCCACCCCACCCCACCCCACCCCCACCCCCACCCCCACCCCCCCCCCCACCCCACCCCACCCCCACCCCCACCCCACCCCCACCCCCACCCCCACCCCCCCCACCCCCACCCACCCCCACCCCCACCCCACCCCACCCCCACCCCCACCCCCACCCCCACCCCACCCCCACCCCACCCCCACCCCCACCCCCACCCCCACCCCACCCCCACCCCACCCCACCCCCACCCCCCCCCACCCCCACCCCACCCCACCCCCACCCCACCCCCACCCCACCCCACCCCACCCCACCCCCACCCCCACCCCACCCCCACCCCCACCCCCACCACCCCCACCCCACCCCACCCCCACCCACCCCCACCCCACCCCCACCCCACCCCACCCCACCCCCACCCCCACCCCCCCCACCCCACCCCCACCCCACCCCACCCCCACCCCCACCCCCACCCCACCCCCACCCCCACCCCCACCCCCCACCCACCACCCCACCCCCACCCCCACCCCCGCTAGGCCATGGCGGCGCAGCGGGAGGCGTCGGCCATGCGGTCGGCGCTGGCGTCCACGGATGCGGCCCTGATGATGTGGAAGGAGCGCGCGGTGGCTGCCGAGGAGCTGCTGGAGCAGATGCAAGCATACCTGGACACGAGCGGTCTGGCCATCGGCCCACCAGCCAGCGGCAAGTTGGCAGCGCGCGCGGAGGAGCTTCGACAGGCGTTGGACGAGAGCACGCTGAAGCAGCGCGCGATCAAGGTGACTAGGGGCTTCAGGGGTGGAGGTGAGAGGAATAGCCGAACGGAGGATAGAGAGCTAAGAAGGATTGAGGACAGAGGAGTGGGGGAATGACAACTCCTATTCTTAATACCACTATGTAGGAATGGACTAAATAGGCGATTTGGGAGTAATGTGAGAGTGTATTAAGTGATGTGGAAGTGGAAGGGATGCGACACAAGCAGGAAAGGCAACGGTGAAGCAGCCCAATATGCAGGTGAGAAGGGGGATGAACTTGGGAAAGAGGGCAGGCAGGAGTTACAATTTCATCAGGGATTAGGAGCAGGGGTGCCTTGTTCGGTGCGGTGTTTTTTGTTGCGGTGCTTCTGGCCTACCGTGCATTCTGTCTACACAGATTTGCTCTAGTATGACCCTGTGTGCGTGTGCCCCGCAACCACGATCATGGAACAGTGCGTGGATCCGTGTGCTGCGGCTGCCGTGGTTGTACTTGCCTGCATGTGGTCTTCACTCTCCCAGAGACCCTGTGAGCTCCCTTGATGTGGTCCATTGGTGCTTTCGGCTCCATGCTTATGCTTGTGCGGATGCATGAGCAAACTCTACCACCAACGAACCGCCACTACCCTTCCAACCCTTCGGCTTCTGATGGAGCGTTACCATCCTTATGGCACGTAGTAACCTGGTAACCTGGTAACCTGGTAACCTGGTAACCTGGTAACCTGGTAACCTGGTCGCATCCACCCCACGTGCGCGTACAGCTAGAGAGCTCGCGCCTGCGCAAGGCGGTCGGCTCTGGGAAGTTCCTGCGCCAGCTCATCGCGCAGGGTCCCCGCGCGGTGGCCCCTGCGCAGCAAGAGGAGATCGCGCGGGCCGCCTCGGCCATCAAGTACGTCCAGTTGCCGCTGCCCGCGCCGGACGAGGTGGTCAACATCGCCGCGTACCAGCCATCACCGCTTGCGGATGAAGAAACATCTCCCGCGGAGGAGCCGCTGACGATTGTGGCCGAGGTGAAGGAAGTGGAGGTGGAGGTGGAGGCCCCAGCCAGGGTGCCCACGCCGCTCATCCTCCCCCGCGAGCTGATCTCACTGCCCGAGTGGCGGCGCAAGCAGCGCGGGTTCCGGGGCTTCAGCCGCGAGGAGGTGAAGAAGCGCGAGCTGGCGGTTGGTGAGTCGCAGAGCGTGCCCTGTACATCCTGCATGCCCTACGATATAGTATGCATGCCCTACGATATAGTATGCATGCCCTACGATATAGTATGCATGCCCTACGATATAGTATGCATGCCCTACGATATAGTATGCATGCCCTACGATATAGTATGCATGCCCTACGATATAGTATGCATGCCCTACGATATAGTATGCATGCCCTACGATATAGTATGCATGCCCTACGATATAGTATGCATGCCCTACGACATAGTATGCATGCCCTACGATATAGTATGCATGCCCTACGATATAGTATGCATGCCCTACGATATAGTATGCATGCCCTACGATATAGTATGCATGCCCTACGATATAGTATGCATGCCCTACGATATAGTATGCATGCCCTACGATATAGTATGCATGCCCTACGACATAGTATGCATGCCCTACGACATAGTATGCATGCCCCTCTATAAAATCGAGAGCTTCCGGAGATTTTTGCCCTTTCATTGTGCTACGGTTATGCCCACGGTTACAAAATGAAAACGGCCGCAGCCGTAGATCGCCGTAGCGTTAAGCGCAGATTCCCTGCCCTTAAGGGCAAAAAGACTAGCGTAGTGCCCTTCCAAGCGCAGAATTTAAGCGCATTTCGCTTAGTTTGGTAGCATTTCGCTTAGTTTGGTGGCCGTTTCTTGGTAAAACTGTTGTGACTGCTCGCTGTTAGCATAGCGCAATGGAAGGGCAAAAGGCTCCGGAAGCTCTCGAATACACCATGCATGCCCTACTATATGAAATACTTCCTGCATGACCTACTTTATAATATACATCCTGCATGCCCTACTATATGAAATACATCCTGCATGCCCTACTTTATAATATACATCCTGCATGCCCTACTATATGAAATACATCCTGCATGCCCTACTTTATAATATACATCCTGCATGCCCTACTATATGAAATACATCCTGCATGCCCTACTTTATAATATACATCCTGCATGCCCTACTATATGAAATACATCCTGCATGCCCTACTTTACAATATACATCCGGCATGCCCTACTATATGAAATACATCCTGCATGCCCTACTTTATAATATACATCCTGCATGCCCTACTATATGAAATACATCCCGTTTGATCGTGCTTTCATGTCACCTATGCTTTCTTGGCCCTTGATGTCTGTCTCCCTTGTTGTCTTCCTTTCCTATTTTCCTATTTTCCCTTTTTCCACCCTTGTCTCGCTGGCTTTCCCTTCTTGTTTGGGCCATGCGGCTGTGACTAGCTAGGGCTATGCAAGGAAACAGAAAAGCGTTTCTTGCTGGTGCCTCAGGTATACTGCATAAGGGCCCTCCTTACGTATTCGGCACTAACTATACTGCATAAGGGCCCTCCTTATGTATTCTTCACTAACTATACTGCATAAGGGCCCTCCTTACGTATTCGGCACTAACTATACTGCATAAGGGCCCTCCTTACGTATTCGGCACTATACTGCATAAGGGCCCTCCTTATGTATTCTTCACTAACTATACTGCATAAGGGCCCTCATGTATTCTTCACTAACTATACTGCATAAGGACTTAGGACCTCCTTACGTATTCTGCACTAACGATGAACACCCGGGTTGAATGCTTTTTTTTAAGCGTGCATGGAATGCTGCCATATTTGTGGTGGGTGGCAGGCAAACCGTGTACTGACCTTGGGTGCTGGGCTTGTGGCCTAGCGGTCAAAACCTTCAGGAATATCTGAGCAGTGCTTGATGACAGGTGTATTTCTAGGTAGAAACCGGGTACAGCTTGACATACCTTCCACATGCTACTTGCAGCTGGGGTATGTTGACTCCACATCATCTCAAGCCTGCTCTTTACGCCCCCCCGGCCACCCCCCAGAGCCAGGCACCGGCTCGGGCCGAGAGGTCGTCTTCCAAGCGTTCCACTGGGAGTCGGCCAAGGGCTCCTGGTACCGCGAGCTGATGGGCAAAGCGGCCGATATCGCGGAGATGGGCTTCACCAGCGTCTGGCTGCCGCCGCCCACCACGAGTGTGTCGCCCGAAGGTGCGGATGCCTGCGTTTGCATGCCGTTTATTGCATGTTTCGTTGCATGTTTTATCGTGGCGCCTTGTCAGACCCTTACACAGTAGCTGGCTGTTTTTTACTGCGGCCGTGTTTCATTCAGTAAATGTTTGGAGCTGGGGTTGTTGGCGGTGGCCATCCATCCTTCATGCATTCTTCATGCATCCTCCAGCAGAGTCATGAGCTGCCAGGGTCTCATCACGAGTCGCATCCTGTGCAGGCTCTCTGTGGCGCAAGCACACCACTGGCACATGTCAGCCATTTCCATCCTCAGTCAAGTGTTCTTTGTATCAGTTGACTTCCCTATCCCAGTCACTGTATCACATTCACTTCGCGTTCACTGTATCGCATGTACTGTAGCGGGTTGCATGCCCTGGGGTGCGCGCAGGTGTACAGGCTCCACTGCTCTCGCCACGCACACCAGAAGCTTGACCCCCCAAGGGACGTGCGCAAATGCCCAGAATTTTTTTGCGAGGCAACCACGGACAGGTGCCAGCGTACCGTTGCAAGAACACATGTCGTGGCAGGTGCCTGCAAAGTGCCTCGTGAATGAACCTACTGATACGCATCACAACCATGTGATCTTTTTGGGAGCACTTTGGACACGTGGAGCCACTTTCCTATACAAGTTTTTACGAAGCCGCGCAATTACAAGCTGTCCCAAGTATGGTCCATGCCATGCCCGTCCCATGATAAGAAACCGTTTTTTAAATGTGCACCACGTGCACGTCATTAGACGGCAAATGCTGGGTAGCTACCCCGTGGAGCACCTGCCTTGATACAAAAACAGGTCCTGCCACAATAACAGGCCACAAAGCCTGCTCATGTATTAAGTGAGACAACTATTGCAGCATCCAAGAGATTGATCATAGCATGATGAGCTGCTATTCTGGCTTAGCCCTGTGGCTATAACTGACACTTGGTCTCGCTAGGAACACAGGTGCCACAAAAGCTGGCCTATGCCCCCTAGCTATACCGAGCATGCCACGCGCTGGTGACGGTAGGGCAGGATGCATGCTGGTGGACAACTACAATTGAACCCTGGCTTTGTGCTTTGCTCTGCTGCCCCCCTTCCTTCACCCCTCCCCCCCTTCCTTCCCTTCCCAGGCTACATGCCGGTGGACTACTACAACCTCAACTCGCGCTACGGCACTGAAGAGGAGCTCAAGTACTTGATCAACGAGCTTCACTTTTATGGGCTGACTGTGCTGGGGGATGTCGTCCTCAACCACCGCTGCGCGTCCGAGCAGGTGTGTGTGGGGGGGGGAGGAGTCTACTTGGCTGTGCATGGGGAGATGGTGACACCATGGGATGTCAGTGACGGCCGGGGGGGAAAGGGGTTGGGGGGGAGATGGGGGGGGACCCTGGAAAACAAGAGGGTCGAGACCTCCATGCGTTGTTGAGGTTGGGCTAGGACAGCCTTGGGAGTGATTAAGTGCAGCTTATGGGTGGTCGCAATAGTGGTTGCTAGCATGTTTCTGGAGGCAAAGGGTGCCTCGGTTGTGCTGCATTGAACTGCACCTAACGAATGAGGATGTGCGGGCTTAGTGCGACAAGCGACTCACAAAGGGACGCTACTTTCCTGTTGCAGAGTGTGGTTCCATGGTAGGAGTTGAGAAAGACTTTGGAAGGGTTTGGTTGCAATGGCTGCGGCCCCTTGGCCGCTGTTTATTGCTTTAATTTATACATTTACAGCGTCAACCTTCTAGAGATGCCTAGAAACCTTGTCCTGCACTGTCGTTACAAGTATGGCAATGCAGTATGCGTTGTGCACATGGAACCTTCTAGACACCAGACGCCAAACTTAAGTCTGCCATGGTTATATCTTAACAACCCGTGGCAAGACTGCAACCATTGTGGCAACCATTTTGGCCAACGACATGAGTCGCGCCGGATTCATTGTCCGCATCCAGGTAATCAACATCACGTGCGGCAAACTGATATATTGCATAACAGAAAACCTGGACAGAATAATGCATACGTTTATTTCAATGTGTCGTTCCGACAGTATTTTTCCGAGCCCTGCCCAGCATCATTTGTAATGCTTTACAACTCCAGCACTTTTCTTTTTCATGTGGCAAAGATGGCCAGCGTACTCTTATCAGTCATTAACGGCCGCGCGGGCCATGCCATCATGAATAGCAACTACAACACCGACATAGTCTCAGAGGGTAATGCCCACTGAACATTATTATACAATAGGTAATCACTCCCGGGGAAAACCTACCAAGGCTGAAAACCCGTGGCGCGGGGCCATTCATGGTTCAACGCAACTCAACTAGTGCGAAGACTGACCCAGTGATAGCCTATTCATCGTGTGTCGCAGAAGCGGGTACTGTGCCTTAGCTGAGCTATACAGTTTAGTAAGGGCATCGGAGTAGTTCCTTTCGCCCGGCACATGCTGGGTACTGACACAATCAGAGAACTCCTTGACCCTGAGGAAGTCCAAGTCCCGTGTGCGGGCATAAGGGTTCTCAATGAAATCAACAACCGCCTGGCTGTCCGTGCGTATCACGCGACGGAGATGCGGAGTGGTGCCGCCCACCGCGAGAATCCAGCAAATGAGCGCGTGGAAGTAGGACAGCTCGCTCGCAGCCTCGCAGTATGCGCGCGCCTCAGCGGTGTCGGATCCCACATACACGCGGCGGTGCAAACGGGAATACCATGCAAAGATGGAAGACATCGTGGGTTGGTCAGCGTTGCAAATGGTAGTGACAGCAGCGCACCTACCACGCATCTTGGT
Organism: Mesostigma viride; assembly: GCA_009746045.1. Classification (NCBI taxonomy): domain Eukaryota; kingdom Viridiplantae; phylum Streptophyta; class Mesostigmatophyceae; order Mesostigmatales; family Mesostigmataceae; genus Mesostigma; species Mesostigma viride. The sequence goes on from RPFO01000065.1 coordinate 3,986,586, forward strand.
GAGCACGCGGGCATCTAGGGAACTGTCGCAATAAGACACAAGCTCCACGGGCTTATCCCAGTCTACACCTTGTAACATCAACCCGGGTGAGGCCAGGAGGTACTGCACAATCACCGCACGGTCAATAAGGCACAGTACATTGTCAGGCAGTCGGCTAAGGACAGCCAAATCAGGGCTAGTGGTGCAGGCCAGCCAATTAAGCTTGCCACGCAATGTCCCACACTCAGACGCAAGAAGCGGCCCACTGCTGCTCATCACCTCCTTAACCAAATCCTGCACATAGCTGCCCTTGGGCTGAAGCAACATCGCCCACTTGCCGTGCTCATCGTGATCCAGACAGTGTCCATGCCCATGAACTGAACCACCTTGCCCGGCTCACGGAAAATAAGCTTGCCCACAGGGTACCTGGCATGCACAATGCTATGGAACCAGGCAATCCATTCACGCGGGCCAAAGCAATCACAGTCATCCGCATGCACGAACACAAACACCAGCTCGCCCTTCCAGACGCCCACAAACAAGGAGGGGTCCAAGTCACTGTACACCATGCGAGCTGTGTCAAGGAGAAGGCGCTCTAGGCTCAGGCGCCAAGCCCGTGGACCAGCCACGGTCCCATCAACCGCCTTTATCAACCGCATAAACTTCTTTCCTACAAGAGGCTCCCAGATTTTGGGTGTCCTAACATAGAGGGGTGTGGTTCCATCCCATAGCCGAGCACTTTCATTGGCATCCCCGTGGAGGTAAGCCTTTGAAAAATCTAGCACAGCGGACCCATGTGGCATACCCCTATTCAAGCGCCCTAGATGAAAGCACACTACCATGCGCCACGTATCTTGTTTAAACCTGGCGCAGTCAAGGCCGAAGGGGGCAGGTCAGAAGATCCAGAAAACTCTAGCACTACAGGTCTAGCAAATTCTACTTTCCTATCAGTGCCCGGGACGGGCTTCATCTGAAATGTCCACTTAAAGCGAAGCAATCTGCCATCCCTCGGTACAACGTCCACAGGCTCCACACACCCCAGCCCTAGCCATCGTTCCCCCGCAGCCAAGATGGCACCTTGGGTATTGTCTAGACCCTCCTCAGTCGAGACGTGCCTGGCTACATCAAAGAAGGACATGGGGCTCTCTTTAGCAAAGTCATGAAAATTAAGCCCCAAGCTTTCAGGGGTAAGGGCCTTAGGGGTAATGAGATCACGGGCAGGAGGCAACTCAGAATCATTGTACTCTACCCCTTTCAGGGCTGCCACCATAGGCAAGGAGAGGCCCCTAGTCGCTACATCAAGGGAGAAATTGTTTAATCTCAGGTAACCGAATCCCGCTCGAGACAACTGTGTGCTACTAACTGTGACCCCGGGTAGGGACAAGAATGGCTGCCCCAAAAGTGCTGGGCCCTCGTATCCCTCCACCACACACATAGGCGTCTCAACACCCAGGATCTCTAGTGGGATCTCCCCCAAGACCTTGTAAGACCCCGACCTAGCAAAGTCAGTGACCTGGGTCCACCGGGAGGGAAACAAGGGACAATCATCATCTACACAATACTCCCCAATAATGGAGACCTGGGCTTGGGTGTCTACGAGAAGCCCACACTGAAGTGACCAAGTGGCCGAGAGTGAGGAAATCACAGCGATGCTCGGGTCAAGCTGAGGTGGTGCACTGCCCATTGCACAGGTTGGGTTGCGAAGGGAAGCAAGCCCCATGGTATTGTCTCGGCGCCTCAGCCCTAGCACAATCTTGTTCAGCAAACCACCACGCCCCTGGCTAGGCTGACTAACGGCAGCCGGATCCTGGCTAACGGCAGGAGTAAAGCCCGCCCTACTACCCTCGCGCAGGTCAGCAGGGGGCTCGCTCATTACGCCTCGAACATCCTCCGCTAGAGCCCGCACGTCCCCATCATCATCTACGTCACCATCGTCCTCGCTATTCCCCACAAAGACATCCATAGGGTCAGAGGCAGGCAGAGAACGAGGGGGAGAGGTGGGAACATCACCTGGCTCTCGCACGAAGTGCGCCACGTCCGCGTAGTAGTGGAGAAGTCGCTCCCATGCGCTCGTGTGCGGCAGGTAAGGCTTGAGTCTGCTCCAGGGAATGTGGTGTTGCTTGCCCTGCAAGGACACAATCGCCTTGCGTACATGCACGTCCACAGCCTCCACCGTGGCTGGGCCCTCCCATTGTCCCCTCTTGCCAAAGGAGCCCTCATCATGAATCCAAACCTGGTCCCCTACGCTATAGGCGGTAACCGGCCTACGCATATCCCTTCGAACCAGATTGGCAAACTTTTGCTGCAAATGCTGTGCCCATTCCTCCTCTACTTCAGGCAGGTAGTGGCCATGCTGCAAGCCCTCTGCAGTGATAACACAATTGCGCGAAGGCACTGAAAGGAGCACACGGCGGTTTAGGCATGCAGAAATATGCAAAGCCCACACTAAACGGGAAGCATAAGAACCAAGAGCAGCCTCACCGTTCCGCCGTGCAGCTTGTTTAAATTCCTGCACAGCACGTTCCACCAAACCTTGCCCTTCATGGTCTTGACGGCCCACTGTCCGGAGGTACTCAAACCCCGGCTTGCCCTCAAAGCATGCGAACTGCCTGTCCATTTGTAGTGACTCAATAGGAGAGAAAAACGCAGAGAGAATGTCAATAGCCTCCGCCAAATCTTCCGCTGACTGACCCCGCAGCGGGATGACTGCTACATTATGAGCATACCTATCTATGGCTATGAAATAAGGGAGAAACGCCCAGAACAGTACGTCGCCTACAATCTGCCCTTTGCATGCGGAGGGATGCTTAGCATGGTGGCGGGGAAGCTTTGGCCCAGTAGCCTGACACACAGGACAATGCGCATAGCAATCTCGACATGCTGCCAAAAGCTCTGCCCCACCCAGTGCATTTGCAAATTTATAAGCATTTGTGCCATGGCCAAATAATGTGTGCAGACGAGAGGCAATTCCGTAAATAGAAACAAGCTTTTCATTACCATCAGTTACGGGTACACTGTCCGATAAATCTTGTGCTGCCCCTTGATTCTCATTTGCCAATGGCCGCTCCGCTGGGCTAGACTGCAGAACCCTATCACTGTCGAATACGCCCTGTCCTGGGCCGTCTAGTTTCCCTGCTGCGCCTGCTGCGCCTGCTGCGCCTGCTGCGCCTGCTGCGCCTGCTGCGCCTGGGGACGAACCCAGCGCATGCTCCGACGAGGCCTCCTAATGGGCCCGGCCTACCCTCGTCGGCAGTGGCATCGTTTTTCTTGTCCGGCTGCCTGCCGGACTTGCAAACCTGGCCTTGTGGCCTGGCTTGTGGCATTTGCCACACAAATTGGTCGACAGAGGAAAATTCTTGTTGGCATTGCAGCTGTCACGGTTGTGGCCAGTGCCCTGGCACCTCGGGCACTTCTCGCGTCTGTCGCCCTCCCCAAAAACAGCACTGATGCTTGCTGTTCCCGCGGGCTTGGTGGCAGATCCCCTTCCCGCCAATTCCTGTGCCGCGCCACCGAGGGCGAAGGCCTCCCGGATGGCAGTAAAGCTGGCAGCCCTGCTTTCCAGCTTTTCCTTTGTCAGGACGGGAGCCAAGCCTTGGATACTGCTGTCAGTAATCACACCACTGGCGAGGGCCTTGCCCAGGAAAAGCACGACGCTGAAATCATCTGGAAAAGTCAACGTAGTGTCTTCCAGCATCCTCTCGAATGCCAGTGTCGCCTGGACCGGGTCGCCCGACACCTCAAAAGTGAGGATCCGCATCATATCTTTGATCGACTTGAGCAGGCCCTCGGGCACCAGGAGTTCCTTCAAACGGCTGTAAAAGTCCGCCCACTCCATCTTCTTCTCGTGGGCAATCCGGATCAAATCACGGACGGCCGGCATTCCCGACGAGCCGTGTCCACTGAATCGCAACGTAGCAACGTGGTCGTTGTCCAGGAAACTCACTGTCTTCGCGTACCAGTACCCCAGGCCGTCGTAGTAGTCCTTCTTCTCCGGGTCCTTGCTGCCGGGTGGCAGCGGCTTGGGCAGCAAACGCATTGCCAATTCGTGCTGCTTTAATTTGTTCATTTCCTTCTTGTCCTGTCCAGTCAGGACAATGGCGTCAGTCTCAGCGCTTGCTGCAGCACGGCTACGAGCCATGGAAAAAAATGTGTGATTATGAGTACGAGTTGAGAAAGACTTTGGAAGGGTTTGGTTGCAATGGCTGCGGCCCCTTGGCCGCTGTTTATTGCTTTAATTTATACATTTACAGCGTCAACCTTCTAGAGATGCCTAGAAACCTTGTCCTGCACTGTCGTTACAAGTATGGCAATGCAGTACGCGTTGTGCACATGGAACCTTCTAGACACCAGACGCCAAACTTAAGTCTGCCATGGTTATATCTTAACAACCCGTGGCAAGACTGCAACCATTGTGGCAACCATTTTGGCCAACGACATGAGTCGCGCCGGATTCATTGTCCGCATCCAGGTAATCAACATCACGTGCGGCAAACTGATATATTGCATAACAGAAAACCTGGACAGAATAATGCATACGTTTATTTCAATGTGTCGTTCCGACAGTATTTTTCCGAGCCCTGCCCAGCATCATGTGTAATGCTTTACAACTGTAGGAGGTCACTGCGAGATTCTAGAGGAGTACCCTGGTTCTCAGGACGACGAGCCCAACCTCCTTTGAAGCTGATCCTTGTTGCAGCAACACTTACAGGTGGGCCCATGATTTGATTACTATAATATAAACGTATTAGCGAGGCAGGGTGGGGAAAGCCGTTGGGAGGACAAGAGAGCAGCGGGAAGCCCTGGGCATGCCCACAGGTTGGTGTCATTTAAATATCAACAACACATGTGTAGATGGCCAGGCGTTTCGGCGTTCGCCGTCTAGAATGCTCCATCAATGCTCGTGCTGTGAAGACCTCTTGCGCCTTCTACCCCCCTCGGCTTTCTTGTCTGTATGCGGGGCCCGCCCCCCAGGCTGGGTTTTCGGAGCACGTGCATGTGCTCACGGCATGCAGCAAACACACATGTGTCCTCACCCACGGCCCCTCAAAATGCACCAAGTGACCAGCAAAGCGTGCTGGTTTGGCTTGTCTCGACCCACAAGCTCATGGTGTAGTGTACCTGAAACAAATGTCAAATGAGGTTTAATGTACCTGAATTACTCTACCAACGAAAAAATGTACGGCGTATAATACGATTTGTACGCGTATTGTACGTGATACGTAGCTTTAGCGTACGAAATATGTGGCTTTCGTACGCCGCACCGTACGACCGCGTACAATACGCGTAGTGGCCTCAGTACGCCCCGGTACCGGCATGTCCGAGACTTTTTGGCACGTACGAGATGCTATCACGCGTTTGGGGGGGGTTGCGAGGCTGTGGCTAAAATTTTTTTGTTTACTTCGAAGTCCCTACGCGTACAATTGCTAGGTTACTGGCCAACGTGGTTGACTGCCTGACTGACTTTTGCCAAGCTGGCCGATTCCCGCCGCGCACTTTTTGCCAAGCTGCCCGATTCCCGCCGCGCACTTTTTGCCGAGCTGGCCGAATAGCCACATGGAGACAAGGCAGGGACGAGGGGCATTATTATGTCAGGCATGTGCATGCCGGCATTGTTGATGCTATGGCGACTCGTAGAACCTCTTAAGGGGAGGTGTGCCACAAAACCACCCTAAAACTGACACATGCTAATATAAACCTATATTCATTTACAGCAACTCGTAGAACCTCTTAAGCCATGGGCGATGAAACTGGCGATGCTGGTCATGGCCCCAACTGTGATGACGGGGACGAGATGTCTGTGCAACAGGAAAATGGTTGGACCTTTAGATCAAAGGATGGGCACCCGACAGGGAAGTATGCAAGGGCATGCCTGAGAAGATGCAAGGCGACGTTCAAGGGCATTGCATGCCACGCGAGCGAAGGCTCACATTATCGGTGGCTGCAGTACGCAAGCTTCAACTGGGTGGGCAAGTGCACGATCATCCGCCAAATGGGCGTTTCGTGGCAGGCTGCCGGGGTAGGCTGAGAAGCAGGCCATCAAGCCTGGTGGCAGGATTCTGCTCGATTACAGATTGCGGCCGCGGTCCGGGCCCTGTTTAGGGCGGTATGATGGATGAGGAGCCTGAGATCGAGGAGGGTGACGCATTTTGTTGTTGGCCATCACGGGCATGTGCAGTTTTCAGGGATGTTGGCAGTCATGCTCGACAACCATGATATTAATGGTGGCCTAGTCTGCACGACGTGCACCTTGCTGTTTTAGCCATCAAGCCATGTGCAGTAAACCCTAAACCCTAAACCCTAAACCCTAAACCCTAAACCCTAAACCGTAAACCCTAAACCCTAAACCCAGTTGTGTTCACAGCCATGCTCATCAATTATGTTAATAATGCATGCTGTACGTCCTAGTCTGTGTGCACCATGCATGTTGTTCTGCTGGCAATTGAGTCCTGAGCACGTTGTCAAAGGGGATGGCAGTCAAGCCCCATGATCATGTGAATAATTATTATCCCTAATTCTGGTGCCGCATGGTGCAGCATGCACGTTGACTCCCTGGTGTTGGAAGGGCCATCATGCCACATCCATATTTCGCTTATGACAACACTTTTGTTAGGGGAGATGTAAAGTTGTATACAGCAAGCATGATGATGTAGGTGGCTCATATATACCCAGTGGATGCCATCATGCTGTGCTCGTGTGATCACTTGTGGAAACACATCTGTTTTGTTACATTCAAAGTGATGCATGATCCAAAATTCTTAACCTACAAAAAAGTACTGAAAAACAAGCTTTTTGGCATTTTACCGTACTAATGCGTATTATTAGCTATACAGCATACCGGCGTATCCCACACACCACACCCCGGGTTTTACCGTATACTGCGCACTATTTTACTCTGATCGACCTGAAACCTTGCCGGTCTAGCTTTACGCTGAGCATGTGTCCCTGGCTCACCACCCGACCGCTTCGAGTATAGTACCAACTCCTGTTGAACACGAACCCTATGCCTTCTGTGCATCCTGTGCCCTCTGCATTGCATGCCCTCTGAATCGCCCGCGTGCTCTCTAACAGTCGCTCGATGGCACGTGGAACATCTTCAAGGGAGCCAAGTGCAGCTGGGGCCCTGAGGCGATCGTGCGCGATGACCCAAACTACCGGGGGCGGGGCAACCCATCGTCAGGTGTGCATGCAGAGAATGTTGGGGATCATCAGAGTATCATTCTTGTTGTTACCGCTGGCATCAGTTTTAGGTTGGCGGCTCAGTGTGTCGAAGCATATATGCAACGTTCTCCCATGCTTTCATAGCAAGCAAGCAAAATAGTTCAGATGCTGTGTGCAGGCAACCTGGTCACACTGTGCTTGCATCCCTCATGTACGGCTGCGCTGCACCCACTGCATGCATATGCCGCAGGCGACTTCTTCACGGCCGCGCCCAACATCGACCATAGCCAGCTGGTGGTTCAGCGTGACATCTGCGAGTGGCTCATGCACCTGCGTGACAACCTGGGTTATGATGGCTGGCGCCTCGACTTTGTGCGGTGGGTGCGGTGAAGGGGACAGGACATACCTATGCACTTTTCTGGAAATCATACCTATGCGTGAGACAAAATTCCAATGATGATTGGGGACCATAAATATGATTAAAAAAAAAAAAATCCAACCATTTGGGGGGGTTACTAGCCCCCACCATGTACCGGTAGCGCGCTAAAAATAGAAAAAGACGCTATTTTAGTCACATTTTTCCTCGGACAATGGGCACACAATAGTTCTTGACCAAATCCTATTGCGGTAGTTTCGCCTGAACGCAGTCGCCATGGCCACTCCCGTAAGGGGTGCGCGCACCTTGCACCCACTTTTCACGGTACGGATGGTACCTCGGACGGTGCCGCGAATTTTTACGGCGCCAAAAAATTCGCGCATGTCCCGTCCCCTTAATGGATGATGGATGCCATCCCTCGACATTGTGCGGTGGGTGCGGTTGACGGATGATGGATGCCATCCTCAGGCAGTTCTTTATTCTCTATCGCATGCCGCGTGGTGCAACTGCTGGCGACCTAGTAGGTATCATCGATGTGCTGTGCGGGTGGTAGCGAAAGGCATGCAGGGTGCCACACTAGTTTCCGTGCTGCTTGGGTGCGGCTGCAGGCGACCTTCCTGCATGTCATCAGCCTACGGGGCATCTGAAGCTTTTGTGCTGATAGTCAGGGCATGCATGGGTGTGGTTTGCGGGATGCGGCATGGTCGATCGGATGTCGTCTGGTCGAGATTACTGTTGCAGCCGCATGCGGACGCATGCTCACATTGCTGATGATGTATCTCCGAGTCTATCGTTTCGCAGCAAAACAATGCTCCTGACTGGTCTGCTGAGCTGCTCTGCACGTGTGTGTCAGGTTGCATCTCTACCAACAGGGTGCCACTGGCATGTCTGCGGTTATTGCAGGGGAGAAGAACTGAGTGGGCACCAGCCATTAGACATTTCCGCCCCACCAGAAATATGATAGTAGTATGTATTGTCTGCAGCACCCTGGATAGCATGTCTGCATGGACATTCTGGAGTTTCCCCCGCGGCTTCCTGCCCGCTGACCAGTGGCCGCGACAAACAGGTCCATGCAGACGGCAACTAAAGCAGCTGCTGAGTCAGCGTGAACTCGGAACCCTTACCCTGAAGCCTCAACGTTGAAGCCCTGACCTTGACGCCCTAAATTTATAAAGCCCTGACCTTGAAGCCCTGACATTGATTGGGCCTTGTGGGGGGCGCATGGCGACAATGTGGCGCCTAATGGCCTTTCTCTGCCTCTTTCTATTGTTCGAAGCGCCTCCTTACATTGTTTCGTCGTCCTACTGCATGGCACGCGTTGTTTGTTCTTCACAGGCTCAGTTACTGCCCCCTTTTGTCACATCTCACCTTTGTTTGTTTGTCGGCTCGCGCAAATGTCGCTGCTGCCATGCTTCTCCCTGTTGCTTGCGGGCACACACGCTTGGCGATCGCCGCCTGCGCAGCGGCTTCTGGGGCGGCCACACGAAGACGTACATTGAGGCATCCTCCCCCGTGTTTGCGATCGGGGAGTACTGGGACGCGCTAGCCTACCATCAGTCGGAGATGGAGTACAACCAGGGTGGGTGCCCCTTCACTTCGTGGGGGGTTTCAAGGGCGTTCGCAGGCTGCCGCTGGATGGGTGTAATAGTGGCCATGCGTTATGGGGACCGCCAGGATGGGTGGCTCGAACTGGACGGTTGGTTTGATTGGGCTGGTGGTTTGAGTGGGTGGGTCTCCGCGGATACAAGCTGTTGGTGTGAGGCCATTCATTAAGTAATCAATTAGTTAATTAGTACTAGTATTTAAGGGGACGGGACATGCCCGAATTTTTTGGCGCCAAAAAATTCGCGCCGGTACCGAAGGTCATAAATTTCACGTGCACGGTGCGCGCACCCCTTGCAGAAGTGGCCATGGCGACTGCGTTCAGGCGAAACTACCACCCTAGGGCAGGCGAAATGCAAAAATTTTACTCGAATCTAAAAGACGATGAGTTTATGATGTTAGTTTGTGGCGGAAATCAGCTGGTTTACAATATCGCTGTTGTTTTTTTATGCCATCGGCATGGGGGGTAATCTGAATTTTTTGGTCGCGCGGAATAAAATAGAATTCATGATAGCGGCAGTAAAATCGCGGTTTTTAGGGTTGTTTTGACCGTGAAGCAGGCGTTAATACCCTTTGCATCGAATTCTAAACCGAGCTGGTGCTTTTTGCCAGATTTTCGGCCATTATCGGTAAGTAATTGTTCAGACCTGCGCAGTGCGTGTCTGACCTGTCCATGGAAGAACGGCGGTTGTTGCGCGCCTGGGCGAGGGATTTACGAGAGCGAGGTACAGGTTTGTCGCGAATGTTATCTGCTATCAGTGCTTTCTTCTATGAGCTCATCGTTCGAGGTTTTTTGCGTTCTTTTTGGGCCGTTTCCGCCAGCTATCTCGCCGTCGCTTGCCGTTGTGTTGTCGAATACCTGGCAGCTTTAGATTGTTTTCGTTGATGTCGTGATCAGGGCCGCTTCAGTCGCAGCCTATAGCTCTTCGGGAAGGTATAAGGCATTTCATAAAACGTGTTCCGGCAAGGATGTTGTGCGTATGGACGCTTCTTGTTGTGTGAGAGTGACGCACCCTCTCTTCGCAGCGGCATCACAGCGCTCATGCGCTGAAGGGCCGCCAATGGTTTCTTTGAATTTTATCGTGCAGGGATGGAAGTGTTTTAGTGATGATGATGTTGGAGATATTGCATTTGTGTGACTGCATGTAGATAGCTGTCACCAATGGTTGTTTGAGCTTTCCTTTGTTATGATGATGTGACAAGACTACAATGTGCTGAGCCAACCATGGTTGACATGCATGACTGCATGCAAGCTATATATACCATGTTCCTACTTGGTTCCTTGCCCTCCATAGTCCCAGTTTGTCATCCATGCCGGGGAGGACAGTTTAGGAGGTGTTGTTGAGTTGATTAGCTTGGTTGTCATCAACCTTACACTCTAACCTAGGAGAAACATAGGAAATGCTGCTTAGGCATATTAGGGCTACCATCGTCAAGGCTATGAACATATTTACAAGGCTGGCCATGCTGGAGGGATGATGAAGACATATGAGGTGCGTGGCCACCCCTTCGTACATTGTAAACATACTCAGCATGGTTTTGGTGCATGTTGGATGGCATACGAAGTGGCACTGTGGGGTTACTAACTTACTGAGTGGTCCTTAGCGCCTTGTCAGGTGGTCATATAGGAAACCCATCAACTTGAGTAGTTCTTGTCACAATGACCCCCCACGTTGAGCATGCGTTGCCGTCAGCGTGCAAGAGTTAATTATGTGTGCTTTGGTCAGTTTGCAGATGTCCTTGATGAAGAAGGAGGTGCTAGTGTGGCTGAATGGTTACTCTAATTTCCTTGTAGAGTCTACATGGGTGGCCGTCTTGGAATGGTTGTAACTTGGGCAGTTCTTGTCAGAATGGCGTCAAACCTTGAACATAGGAGGTACCGTATGTGCAGAGGTTGGCAGCATGTGGTTTGGCCAGTTTTTGCATGGTTTGGATGGATAAAGGGGTGTTTATGGTGTAAGATACACTAAGAAACCTCCCTTAGCTTCGTCACAGGTGGCTACCTAGGAAATCCATCAACTAGAGCTGCGCTCGTCAGAATGACCTGAAAATTTGGGGCTGCATGTCCCCCCACCTGTAATATTTGGGAATATATGGTGGAGCATGATATGATGTGTTTATGATTTGATTTTTTTTTTTTGGATTAAAAAAGTACCTGTTTTGCGGGAAATCCATCAACGTGAGTAAACATTCTTATTTCTTGGTCCCAATTAGGTAGAATTTCTCAAAAGTGGGGGAACTATGCGGGAATATATGATTTGGTCCCAATATGTTTGCCCATTGTCCTAGGGAAAATGTGACTAAAATAGCGTCTTTTTCTATTTTTAGCGCGTTACCGGTGTATGGTGGGGGCTAGTACCCCCCCCAAGTGGCTGGAAAATTTTTTTTTAATCATATTTATGGTCCCCAATCATCATTGGATTTTTTGCACATGCATAGGTATGGTTTCCAGAAAAGTGCCCTTTAGGCATGTCCCCTCCCCTTAAGAGGACGTGACGGCATCGCGTGGGTACCAAGAAAGGAACCCTCAAGGCGGGGCCCACTTCGAATGTTCCGAAATGTGTGACACTTTTTGTCATTTTTCGGACTTCTTCGACGAGCGTCACTCAGCAAAATGACCCGTTGTGTGAAATCGTGCGAAATTGTGCGAAATTTGCTGAAATTGTGCGAAATTTGCTGAAATCGTGCGAAATCGGGCAAAAAGTAGTGTGCGTTCATGTTGAAAATGTCAACGGTAAAAAAATTCGATGTGCACAACTTGTGTGAATTCATGCGAAATTTTGTCAAGTGTCACTCCACAAAACGACCCTTGGTTGAAATCCATGCGAAATCGTGCGAAATTGTGCAAAATCGTGCAAAATCGTGCAAAATCGTGCAAAATCATGCAAAATCGTGCAAAATCGTGAAAAATCGTGCGAAAATGTGTGAAAATTTTGCGAAAATCACGCGAAAATCACGCGAACCCGTGCGAAATTTTTTGCGACCTCTTCAAAAATAGCGAAAAAGTGTCACACACTTGGCTTGGACGCCGGAACATTTGAAGTGGGCCCGAATTGGCCAGAATTAATTCATTAAATAACTAATAAGCGCGTAGACTGCGTCACGTGGGTACCAAGAAAGGAACCCTCAACCCCTATACACAACGAGGAGGGAGGCCAGCATATCAGCTAGCTTCGAGTCCATGCTGAGATCCCAAGTACACAACGAGGAGGGAGGCCAGCATATCAGCTAGCTTCGAGTCCATGCTGAGATCCCAAGTACACAACGAGGAGGGAGGCCAGCATATCAGCTAGCTTCGAGTCCATGCTGAGATCCCAAGTATCCGCAGGGTAAAGGGTGGATGGGTTACGGCGCCGCCGCTGCGGATGCACGTGGCCATTGAGTGTGCACCCAGGGTGGGTGATGCATGGGCCCGTGCAAGCGGCGTGTGGGTGGTGGTGGATGCTAAGCTTGGCGCATGGACGTGACGCGGAGTATACAGCGCCGGGGGTGGCTATGGCACATGCGCACCCGTTGGCTGCGTTGTGTGAGTGTGCCCACTGGGACGTACACGTGTGTTCAGTGCTCAGGAGTAGAGCCACTGGGTGCATGTGTGATCTTATGAGCGTGGAAAGGGCAAAATGTGGGTGCCAGGGTAAGGGACCCGCTCCTGGAAGAATGTCGGACCGCACGTGACCCACCATACAGGAATAGCGCAAAGAGCAGGACCGACAGTGAGGATGTGCGGATTCCTTGAGCATGTACGAAAGGTGCCTGCTGGCGTGCTGGGTTTCTGCGGGTGTGCGGGTTCTACTGTGCCTGCAGTGCCCCAAAGTACACAGTTGAAGCAAATTTGGGACACGCGGGATGATAAACTACTATGTAAAATTATATCCGGTGTGGTGTATTTTCCACACTGTAGTCTTCATAGTTGCATATATATGTGCCCCACTGTGGTGTTCAACACACGAGGGAGAGCGGCATGCCCTACGTGCTGGATGAGTGCATGGTGGGCCAGCGTGAACCTCAGCATGGCCATGCACGCTGACATCTGACGAGGACCTGCGGATGTGTCCACCTGCGCATGTGCCTACTCCCCTCTGTCACAGACGCCCACCGGCAGCGCATAATCGACTGGATCAATGCAACCGGAGGGCTCGCGTCCGCGTTTGACGTGACCACCAAGGCAAGCCAACACTTGTTGTGTCCTGACGGCCGGCCCTTTATGTTGCTCGCGCGTGGTCTGCGTACGCGTAGGCCGTGGGCATTCGCAGTGTATGTATCCCGGAGGGTTGCTCGCCTCATGCAGTGGATCCAGGAGAACGCAGCGCTGTAGTCTGCCAGTCCTCCGATCATTCTGCTGATCTTTGAGAAATGTGTATGGTCATGTTGCCGCCGTGGTCTTTCCCGCCGATGGTGCCTGACACAGACCACCCACTGCCGCTCGCATGTACTGGCATTAGTTTAAATTTATGGTACGCCACTGATCATTCTCCAACGGAAAGCTAATGAGCCTGGATATGTTCGTGCCCTCTCGATTCCATATGCATGCGATGGCTCTGCTGCATGCTTAATTCTCCAGCCTTTGCCCCCCTAGCTTCTCTTTCCCCACTTTCCCCTAGTTCCATCCCCCTCTCCCTTCCCCCCTCCCCCTTCCCACCTCCGGCTCCTCTGCCGGGCATCCACCCTCCCCTAACCCCCCCCCCCTCTTTTCCTTTCCTTCCTGCATCCACCTTCCCCTCGTGGTCGAGCAGGGCATCCTGGGCCAGGCGCTCGGTTCAGGGGAGTACTACCGCCTCAAGGACGCCAACAACCGGCCGCCGGGCGTGCTCGGTTGGTGGCCCTCGCGTGCGGTGACCTTTCTGGAGAATCACGACACGGGCTCCACGCAGGTGGGTCAGGCCACCATACAGTATGTCGTCTGTTGTGGGCTGATACTGTCGTATGCTACAGTGAACAAGATACCGGTTCGATGAAAACCCAAAACACAGCATCTGCATAAAGGTGGGTGTGCAACTGCCTGCATGAAGGTGGGTCGTGTGCGACAGCAAGTGTCGTGCCCGGTGATGTACGCATGGGGCTGTCTGGTTCCCGGCCAGTGGGCATGTATAGCGTGTGCCAATGTCATGCATGTGCCCAGCTCATTGCGGTGGGCCCTTTGATGTGGATGTGAGTGTGCGGGGGAGTGGAGGGGGAGAGAGAGAGAGAGAGAGAGAGAGAGAGAGAGAGAGAGAGAGAGAGAGAGAGAGAGAGAGAGAGAGAGAGAGAGAGAGAGGGGGGGGGGGGGGGGGGGGGGGGAGAGGGGGGAGAGGGGGGGGGGGGGGGAGAGAGAGAGAGAGAGAGAGAGAGAGAGAGAGAGAGAGAGAGAGAGAGAGAGAGAGAGAGAGAGAGAGAGAGAGAGAGAGAGAGAGAGAGAGAGAGAGAGAGGGAGAGGGAGGGAGGGAGAGAGGGAGCGAGATAGTGTGTTGTGCAGGTGTGCCGGTGCGAGTGTGTGCGTGTGTTTGGTAGTGACTTTCTGGGCAGGCACAAGGATACTGCAGACTCATCAGTGCAGGTGTCGATGTGCACAACACCCACAGTACGCTCGCATTTCTTATTCAAAGTCGCTGTGCACATAGCATCCGCCAACGCTGTGCGCACAGCATCCGCCAACGCTGTGCGCACAGCATCCGCCAAGTGCGCGTTGTATCCAAGCAATATGCCGATGGGACAGCGTACAGCATGCAGCGGCAGTGGCTGGCACGCTACTAACTCGGTAACTGTCAGGGATCCTGGCATTGCATAACTGGGGTCACTGCGGATGTGATGCAGCAACCGGTGTCTCATGCATGCTTGGGTTCCGGATGGTGGGCATTGTGCAACTGACGTGCTGCATCGGCGGGCCAAGGGCATGGCCCGTTAGTTAAATGGTTTGACATGGCACTCTTAGGTGTGGCATGTGGAAATGTGCGGCTCGAGTTGCATGGACCTCTTGCGTATATGTTTAACCATGCGGCAAACCAAACACGAGAGCTGATCGCAACCTTGCGTACTACATCTATGATCTTTGTTCCTTTCAGATCTGCATATTTGATTCTGTTGAGTCAACTCTTGTGTTTGGTTCGGCAGCATGGTTTTGGTCCGGCTACAGGTCTGTGCGCATTGAAGCCAAGCCCACTTAAACTGCGGCACTTAAAATTCCTGCCGGTGCAGTCTTTTCCTTCTGCATGCGTCCACTGTGGTGCATCCGCCCCCCTCGGCCATTACAAACTTGATCACTTGCCTGCAGAGGCACTGGCCGTTCCCTGACCACAAGGTGGCGGAGGGCTACGCCTACATCCTGACTCACCCGGGGACGGTGCGTAACTTGCAACTTGAATGCATGGCTGGACGCGAGCTGCCTCCAGTTATGTACACTCAATCCCTTCTCGACATCTTAACATCGGTACCAGCAAGCTGTACTTCATATGGGTCTGCTGAGTACGCTCACATATATGCTGCCAGGGTGGCCGGAACGGAAAATGTGCTTACTCCTAAGGCAGATACCATGCATGCGTACCAGTTGCAAGCACAGATTTGTCTGGTATTTTTTGTCATGTTTGTCATACTAGTATACTAATTGGATGGATGGATGGATACTAATTGGATGAATGGTGGCACTAAGCTCGCTAATCCATGTTTCTGGGTGGTTACGCAAACTCAATTACACACATTCCTTTTTTTTACTGGGTAACAAAATAACATCGGTAGTGGTCATGACTGAGGAAACTCATGGAAACTGACTGGTCTTGAACCTATCTGGGCTCAGTGACTCTGGAATAATGTTATGGCGTGGATATGATCTAATTTGATGTGCATGTCCACGGGGGATTGTTTGATTTAACGCATGCCACAGCCGACGGTGTTCTTCGACCACGTCTACTTCTGGGGCCTGCACGCGACCATAAAAAAGCTGATTGCCATACGCACGCGCGCGGGCATCCACTGCCGCAGCAAAGTCCAGATCATCTTTGCGAACCAGACGGGCTACGTCGCCTGCATCAACGACAAGCTCTGCGTACGGCTCGGCCCCAGCAACTGGGCACCCAACGACCTGCTGGGTGCGCAGTGGAAGTACTCCCTTGGTGGCCATCCCGACACGTTCTGCGTCTGGGAAAGGGCAGACTAATTTGCAATTACTCATCCACATCTAGCTAGGTGCCATCACCCTAACCTCAGCGTCCAGGCGCCATCACTAATCACCGAGATCAGGTCAGAAACGTTTTGTAACACTTTAAGCAGGAGGCTAGTTCTAGCCTGATGCTCATTACTGGACACACGTGTCTGCAGTGAGAGAGAGCCACTATTATACAGAACGTGCATGTCATGCAGATATATTTTCCTGCAGTTGATCATGGCTTCAGGCAGGTACTAGCCAGGCGGCCGCGAAACTCAGGCGAAAATAGGGGCGGTTGAATTGAATTGAATTGAGCTGTAACATAACTCCGTTGGGAGTAAATGTGGCACATATCCCTGAGAAGGGGAATATGGCTTTTAATACACTATGGGCTACTTCCTGCAAGCTGGGTAGAGTGTAAACTACACTTGCTCTGCATGGGTGCACAAAGTGTACCTGCACACCACTAGCTATGTAAGTTCCAGCACCTAGGGGCGCAGACATGCATAGGGGGGAAGATCATCATGGCTAAACAATAGCTAGAGCATGGCTTCTCAGCAGAGAGTAGCTCTCTGCATGGGCACAGCATAACTAAATAAGGCGGCTAGAGGCATCATCTGGGGTGTGGCACATCATAGGCACACGTGTACATGGCTAAATAATTAATTAATTAATTAATAGACACGTGACTGCGTCACGTGAGCATAAGTCCTCAGTGGGAGGGGAACATGGGATGGAATGGATGGTATAAGCTATCTAGGTCCTTGTTACAGGGGTGTGGGCACCGCGGCCCGAATCGCTATGAATGCCATACTTGCATGGTCACACGCGGAGCCCCCACAGGCGTGGGGGTGGTCTCCTTCATCACTACTTGCCATCTATCCTTGCGCACCATCTGCCTCCATGCATATCACAGACAAACCAGGAGGCTGCCCGGGGATGAGCCCGTCACGTCTAGTGTAGCACATGTCCATGCCGAGTCTATCACGAAAAGTCCACGGGTGGCGTCCCTGCCGCACGCGGCCGGGGGCACGCCAGGTGAGGACATATCGCCCAGGCTGGGCGGGCTTGGTGCCAGCTAGTCTATCTGATGTATCTACCTGATCTGTGCGGGCCAGGTGCCCCGGCTAGGCCCATGCGCCTGTGCCTAATAATGTGGGAAACATAGGGCAAATCAGCGTACAAATCCTCATTACTAATGTGCAAACCAAAGGGGATGTTAAGAGCCTTGCGCTGACAGTGTTTTTGCTAACGTACCGGAACCGGTAATTCTCCGGTAAATACCGGTGCCCCCCCGGCCGACCGGTAAGCCCCCCCCGGCCGACCGGTATGCTATATGCCAAGCAGGAACCCCCCCCCGGCCGACCGGTGTGCTATATGCCAAGCAGGAAACCCCCCCCGTTCGACCGGTATGCTGTGTTCAGAGCAGGAAACCCCCCCCGTTCGACCGGTATAAGCCATTGTGACTTGTCCGGGCTGCCCTGGTCGACCTGGAAGCTTTAAATGCCGGCCGGGGTTCCCCGGTTTCCCCGTCAGACAGAACCGGTACTTATATACTGACTATAACACAATATCAATTTCTATTAGTAAAGGTTGACTATTCCCGGCATTTACAAAAAGTTTGCAGATTGCTGCCATGCTAACACCTCCACGAAATGTAAACGCCGACACAGCAGAGCCCTGCTGAATGCCCGACAAAAACCAGGGTGCAAGGGAATGAAATCTCGCAATGGTCCGATCGCAGCTAGAACATACCTTACTGATCAACATAAAATAGTAGTGCCTGACCCTCAGATGCAGTATTTAAAAAATAATCATGGGCAACGGCTCGTCAAGGCCAGGCGATTTTGCACAAACATCAACATTGCTTGCTCGCGACTTCATCAGCTGGCGTTCATGTTGCCCACTTAAAATACCGGTGTGAGCTTGACCAGCACAAATGTTGTTGCTGTTGTTGTTGCCACGCAATGGGCAGCAGAGATTTGTAGACTGTTGTTGGACGTACTACAGTAACAGTAACTGTTGAGGACGGGCTACAGTTTCAACTTCAACCTGTGAGTAAATCGATGTTCCGTACCCAAGTAACAAAAGGCGTGGGGCGGTGCAGCTCTGACCCTACAACGAATGGGTCAGCACTGGGCAGCCGGCAAGTCCAGTCTGTCAAATGCGTAGACTAGACTGGTACAGCGGGCCGGGTAACAAATGCGCTGCAGACTGCAGACCTGTAGTAGGTACGCAACACGATGTGAAGGTGCTGAGCCGCAAAACGTTGATGAAGTTCACGGCAGTCGAGCCAGCTGACTTTGTTTTGCGTGTTTTCTAATCCTGCATTATTCGATAGTGCGCTAGAGAAGCGAATCATGACAAAGAAGAAAGAGCCCCCGATTCCCCTGGGCTACAAATTCAAAGACCATTTCTCACGAGGCGGTGGCATTTTAACCTTGGCCGGCAGTGCAAGCGGTCGGCGGGCTTTGGGCACGGTCGTTACAGACCAGGCGCAGGCAGGCATCGAGTTAGAAGGGGACGTTAGAAGCGAGCGCATGTGAAATGGACGGACAGGAAGCTGCGCCGGCCCGGCGGTAAAACTGAGAACCAACATACAAAGAAAGCCAAGATGGCACTACCTAGCGGTGACGAAGAACCTGGTCCTCGTTTTTATAGAGGAACCCGGGTCTCCTGAGGTAGCTTTTCCAACTTCCAATGGCCTATGGGTGTAGGGTGCATGCAAACAGGCGGCATCATGTTTAATAACTTACTTTGTCAGGCCGCGCCATGTATGGGTGAGCCAATGTGAGAGCTATACACTGCCTACCGGCAATGCGTACTATGTTTTGTAGCCTCCTATTGTTACCATGTGCACATGCTTGTATGCATGCTAAGTTATCATCGTCGCGTGTCTTAGTAGGGCTGCTGGCTGCCGGCTGCGTATACCCCGGTATGAGAATCAGGGCACAAGCAGCCCACTAGGGGCCTATGGCAAGGCTTCAGAGTTTAGGATAAATTATATAACTGTATAAGAAATCCTATTGGGATTTTGTTAAAAAAAAAAAAAAAATCGCCACCATCCGGGGGGGCTCCGCCCCCCCGGACCCCCCCCCCCGGCCTCGGCCGCTTCGCGGCCTCGGCCGGGACCCTTACCGGAATTACCGGAACCCCCCCACCCCTTAGCAAAAACACTGCTTGCGCAGCATCTTGATGACGGCGCCGTCGAGTTGTTGCTCCAGCTCCTGCGTCAGTGTCCACGTCTCGGCGCCGTAGGTCAGGATCGTCAGAATGACGACCTTGAAGAGGTCACGCTTGACGATCCGGGGTAGGGCGGGGTTGCTCCACCACTCGGCGGCGGTGGTCAACTGGTCATGGAGGTGCGCCCACGCCATGCCGATCCGTGTCGTCATGTCGTCCTCGCAGTCGGGAAGCCAACTGCCGAGCAGCTTGAAGCGACCTGAAGGAGGGTAGTTGACCTCGGCATCGTCTAAGAGGCGGAGTGGGGGTGGGGGCCCTGCCATGCCGAGGGCCAGGGCCTCCGTTTTGGGGCTGATTTCTGGACCAACCGCCCGAGCCTCGAGCGCCAGGCAGTCCAGCCAAAGTTGGGCAGACTCCGGCTTCTCGATGAGCGTGATGTCGTCGGTACTAATTGAGTAAATGAGGTCAGCTAGTAAATTCTGCTTGTTAGTCGGCCCCCCTTCCCCAAGCTCGTTCATGATCGCTAGGCCAGGGGCACGGCCTGCAATGCTAGCAAAGCGAGCACGTGCCTGGCGCATAACATCAACATATATACTAAAGCTTGTAAAACGCAGCCTTGGCACAATTTTAGCTAACACTCTTTCGAACGGCTTTCGGCTCCAGCCACTCAGCGGCGCGACTTACAGTCCGCTTGACGAACCAGCTGCGCGAAATTTCGTTGCGACCAATCACGAAAAGGTCAAACCACGGCATCCATATTATCAGGGTTTTTGTGCGTTACATCCAGATGAGCCATTTGGCAGAGGTCCGTATGCCCAGATTGCGCCAGGAGCCAAACTCTGCGATGTCCTGTGTTTGTGAGCTCCAGATATAACCGTCGCAAACTTTTGGGCTGTTCGACCAAACTTTCTGTTAAGGAAATCCCGTTACAAACGCGCAGGAAGCTCACACGTGGATTTTCCTCTGCTCCACCGCCTGTAAGCGATTTTTCCCTGCTGTCTGCGGCGAGGTCACTCATCCCCGCGCGCATCGCGCTCCCGTGCAGGGGTAGCAGTCAATCTGGAGCTAGTTGAACTCCGCAAGACGTAATTCGCGAGCTCCGTCCACTGCGCGGTTGCGCAAGTTTTCCCTTTGTAGACATGTACATATTGTTCAACTTCCGCGAAAGTTGGTTGCGTTGACCAAGGTACACTTCATCATTAGTCTCACGACCGGGAGGCTTCGGGTTCGAATCCTACCAGCTCTTTCATTTTTCTCGGGGTTTTGTTCTTCACCCTTTTGCCAACCTCCATGAATCTCGTGGTCGAAACCCTGAAGCTAGCGTGCGCTCCTTGGCGGGGCTAGCGCCACTTGGCACTCGACGGAGGTACGTGGTGACTCACATCTCCCTAGCCGGGGCTCCCTGGCCGGGGACCGGCCACAAAAAGTACAAGCTCTAATGTCGCGGGCGAAGCCCGCAAAACTTGTAATCCACTACAATAATAAACAGGTACGGCGACAGGACGCAAACCTGCCAGACGCCGGTCTGCAGTGGCCGGCATGGCGGGGTAATGCCGTGTTGGATGCGCACCGAAGTGGTCGACCCCTCATACATGCAGCGTGCGGATGACTGACGGTAATCAGGGGATTGGGGACGCGAGCGCGAGCAAGTACAGCCCATAGAGCGTCCCAGAGGACAGAATCAAAAGCCTGGATGAAGTCGACGAAGATCAGGATGGCGGGAAACTCAACCAGCCGTTGCAGGAGAGCG
This sequence comes from Mesostigma viride, assembly GCA_009746045.1. NCBI lineage: Eukaryota > Viridiplantae > Streptophyta > Mesostigmatophyceae > Mesostigmatales > Mesostigmataceae > Mesostigma > Mesostigma viride. The sequence continues at coordinate 4,007,748 of RPFO01000065.1, forward strand.
ATTTCCTCGAAGAGGCGACGCGCGACGAAGATGGCCATGACGGTGTTGCGCCCAGGACGGAAGCCCATTTGACTTTCCCCAAGGTGACAGTAGAGGACAGCTCGGATGAGGATTACATCCCCATCTAGTGCTTAACGGTTGGGGGATGATGCAGACGATATTTGCCTAAACTTTTGTGTAATTATTTTTCTAATGAGATTAGCATAGTACTCCGTGGCATGCCTTTGCGCATGACACGCAAGTACTTACTTACTTACTTAAGGTGACAGTCGAGAGCAGAACGAAGGCGGTTGAGGATCATGCGCATGAACAACTTGAGTGCGGCGCTCTGGATGCAGACTCCTCTGTAGTTGGCGGGGTCGTCAGGGGAACCTTTGTTTTTGTACAGCATAATACGGTTACTATATGTATGTTATGTACAGCATAATACGAGCCACGAGGTAGCCATGGCTGACGGCGGAGCTCATAACTTTCACGTTTGAGCACCGAATTTAGCCGTGAATATCACAATCGACGCGTCTTTTTATGACGCACATGCTGATATAATTCTCCGAAGCTATTACGCAATATACGATGAGCAAACGCCTCTCGACGCAACGCAGCCTGGCGGCTGCGCTTAGCAATGAAAATACGTCTGCAGCCCCGGCTGCAGCTTCGCCAACCGGTCCAGAAGGCAGCGGCGCCACTAGCCAAGCTCTAGTGGTCGCCCAGCCCCCGCTGGCCGCCTCGCCAGCAGCGTCGCCTGAACCCAAGCGCAGTCGCCCTGCCGAGCCGACCTGGGAGGAGTTCGACTTTGACGCCAGCCAGCCCGGCTTTTTTGACAAGCTCAACCCCGACAAGATCCTGAGCTACGTGTTTTTCGGATCGTATGCCTCGCTTCTCGAGATGTGCAAGCAACTCTTCCATCAGGGCCGCCTCACCGATGCTTTCCAGAGACGCACCCACAACTTCGACCAAATCCTCAAATGCCGCCGCCCCCACCTTCAGATTCGCGTCCTTTTCTCCCTCCTCGGCCGCTCCCTCGAGGAGCTTTGGCCCCCAAAGCCCCTCACCACCACCTTAACCGAATCCTCCATCCGCTCACTCCTCAAGGAGGCCCTCGAGCAGCACGTGGCCCCCATCGCAGCAGATGTGGCGGTCATGGGCAGCACGTTGGCTGCCGAGCTCCCCCTCCTCTCCACCGCCACCTCCACCATCTCCACCGCCACCTCCACCCTCCTCGCCTCCTCCACCGCCACCACCTCCACCTCCGACGCCATCACCGCCCAGCTCCGTGACATCGACCAGCGTCTTAAGGACAACGCCATTGCTATCGAGGTTCTGCAGAATACCGCAGGCCTCACCGCCCAGGCGGTGAAGGACATTGCCGCCAAGCCAGCCTCGGCTGGCCTGGCCGGCGATGCTCCTCCCATCACCACCTGGGCGGACATGCTTAAGCAACATACCACCTCCACCACCTCCGCCGTCGCAGCCCAGCTTCAACGGCAGACGCTTGACCTCCGCGAGGAGGCCGAGCTCGCCAAGCGCAGCCTCAACGTCATTGTCAAGAACTTCAAGATGGAGGAAGGTGAGAATTCCGAGAAGCTTTTGCGTGCGTTTGAGAGAGAAATCCTTGGTCGCATGGGCCTTAACGGTGAGATAGAGCTGGCTGCCCACCGCCTTCCCCGCGCGCGGGGTAAGGCAGGGCCGCCCCCGCTCCTCCTCACCTTTAAGACCCCGGCGGACAAGATTTCTTTTCTCAGACGCCGCAAGCGGCTCGAGAAGACTCTCTTCACCCTTGATGACGACTTGACCCTGGCGCAGCAACAACGGCGACGGGAGCTATGGCCGACCTACCTCCAGCTCCGGCAGACCAAGGCGGGGCAGCCGGTGTACTGGAAGGGGGCGGCCATCTACGTCGGCCACAAGCCCTGGCAGGCGACCCCCCCCCCCCCGCGGCCCCAGCGACTCCAGACGCCCCAGCTTAGGGGAATACAGCAGTAGTAGTGCAGAATAGATAGACCGTGGCCATGTACATGTACGCCTCCTAGAGGCACTATCCCAGCTAAGCCCCGCGCTTTATTTAATCATGTACATGTGTGCCTATGATGTGCCACACTCCAGACGATGCATAGCCTTATTTAGTAATGTTGTGCCCATGCAGGGAGTCACTCTCTGCTGAGAAGCCATGCCATAGCTCTTGTATAGCCATGATGATCTTCCCCCTCACAGGCATGCTCCCCCCTTACCCGGGCATAGCGTGATAGACCATGAGGGTGCGGGTGCCCTGGTGCACCTAGAGCAAGTGTTGTTTACATTCCCACCCTTGCAGGAAGTAGCTTAGAATGTATTATAGGCCCATACGCCCCTTCTCAGGGCTATGTGCTACATATACTCCCAACGGAGTTATGTTCCTAATTAATTAATTAATTAATAATACGGTAGGCGCTGTGCTGCCACTCAGGAATCGGCGGCGCGTCGGCAAGCAGGATCCGGTTGCAGACGTCTAGCTAGCAGGAACCCCGTGAGCGCCGTCAGCTTAATCACCGGGGCTGGGAGCTGGTCAGGTCCAACGGCGGCATAGAAGCGGAGTTGCTTGGCGGCGGTGCTCAGCTCGAGCTCGGTGAACGGCGGGAGCTCGTTGGGGTCAGCCAGGGGCTCCGTCAGGGCTGCCCAGGGTACGTGTAGTACGTCCTGCTCAACGGCGGGCGGCGTGGGCGGCGCAGGGACGTCCGCATGCGCTACTGCCAGGCGTGCGGCCGCCAGAGGGCCAAGCGGCGGAGGCGGCGGGGGGGCGCCGAGCAGCCGGCCGGGACTGGGAGGATATGGCTAAATAATGCTATAAGTCATCAGCTGCCGGGTAGGGGGTCCATAATAGGCGTACATGTACGTACAAGGCCACGGTGGCTCGGCCTGACTATTCTACACTACTACTGCTGTATTCCGGCCCTAAGCTGGGGTGTCTGGAGGTGCTGGGGCCGCGGGGGTCGCTTGCCAGGGCTTGTGGCCGACGTAGATGGTCGCCCTCGTCCAGCCAGAACACCGGCTTCCCCGCCGCGGTGTGCCGGAGCTGTCCAGAGGTAGGTCGGCGCCATAGCTCCCGTCAGGAGAAGTCGAGCCACGAGCCACGAGGTAGCCATGGCTGACGGCGGAGCTCATAACTTTCACGTTTGAGCCCCAAATTCAGCTGTGACTATCACTATCGCTTTCTAAGACGCACATGCTGATATAATTTTCCGCATCTAAAATGCAATATATGACGAGCAAACGTCCTCTGACGCAACGCAGTTTGGCGGATGCGCTCGCCCATGAAAATGCGGCAGCTGCGGCTGCAGCTTCGCCATCAGGTCCGGCAGGCAGCGGTGACACTAGTCGTGCACTGGTGGTCACCCAGCAACCTCCCGGGCTTAATGCCTCGCCATCGGCATCGCCTGACCCGAAACGCACCCGCCCAGCCGACAAAACAGGATGGTCCCGCCCCTCGGAACCGCGCTTTCGGCCCCACCCTTTCAAGGTCGATGATCACGACTGGACCAACATGTCTCCGGACGATGCTATGGACTGCATCTTCTTCGGGGACTACGCCTCGCTTTACGACCTGTGCATCCATCTCTACGACCAAGGTCGCCTCCTCTGCAGCAACGGCAGCCGCTGGCAAGCCCACGGTGCCATGCTTGGCTGCCCCCGCCCCCAGCTCCAGCACGCCATCCTCAACTCCCTTCTCCAGCGCTCTGACGGCGAGATCTGGGCTCCATCCATCTCCGCCTCCACCCTCCGTTCCATCCTCACGGAAGCCTTTCAGCAGCACGTGACCCCCCTTGCTGCTGACGTCGCAGCAATGGGTGGCACGCTGGCTGCTGAACTTCCCGATCACACATTTCCATCGCCCAGTGTATAATCATACGCAATACGCTATCGTACGCGGCCCAGGTGTATAATGTATAATACGCTTCATACGGTGTATTATACGCTAATCGTACGCTAACCCCTTGAAAGTCTGTTTTTGCATGGTTTTGATGATCATTCATCAATCTGACCAACCCAACATGTTCTCCAGCATCACAAGTTTGGCTTTATATGCCACATTATCACATGGCCTTGCCAATGTCGTCACTACCTAGAACAACAAGCGCTGTCCCTAATGAATAGTTACTCAATAAAAGCACAACAAAACGTCAAGTTTATATTCAACTAGGGGTACTGAATAAGACATTTTGCCAGAAATAAGACACATTGCCTACTCATCGTAGGCCGGCCATTACTAATGGTTCTGCATGAAGCAAGGATACAAAAGGCTTTATGGCTGGCATGCAGGCAGTTGTAAAGCATTACAAATGATGCTGGGCAGGGCTCGGAAAAATACTGTCGGAACGACACATTGAAATAAATGTATGCATTATTCAATCCCGGTTTTCTGTTATGCAATATATCTGTTTGCCGCACGTGATGTTGATTACCTAGATGCGGACAATGAATCCGGTGCGACTCATGTCGCTGGGCACAATGGTTGCCACAATGGTTGCAGTCTTGCCACGGGTTGTTAAGATATAACCATGGCAGACTGCAACCATTGTGGCAACCATTGTGCCCAGCGACATGAGTCGCACCGGATTCATTGTAACAAAGCCATGTAACAAAGTGCACCGGATGGCCCAGCAGTAGTGCGCCCAGAGCCGGCCATGCCGGAGGAGCTGGCATGAGCGGACTGCCACTCGGAGGCGTCGGTTTCTACAAGGTCAGTAAGCTTGCCTTTGGCTGCCGCCCGCGCGCATCAGCCTGCTTCCCGGCGTCACTACCCGCCTTTCTCTTCCTGGCCTTGTCATCCTTCTCCGCCTGCTCTCTCAACAGCTTGAGACGCAATGCCTTGGGCGGCTTCGAGCATGGGCACACTTTCGCATCCTTGGCATACGTGCCGCCCATGATATGGCACCTTCCTCGGGTAGAAGAACCCTTGAAATGTGCCTTGCATTCTGAGCCCGTCATTTGGTAGTTATTTGTCTGCTGCCCATCCTTGAAGACACGCTCTTTGCTAACATATGTCCAAACATCCTCAGAATCAGCCTCTAACTCGTCGGCCCCATCATCATCATGGCCCATCTCCTCACTCTCCGTAGCCATGGCGCCTGTTGATATGCTACGATAGGTGACCACCGCGATCTTGCTGGCAGACCGCGATCTTGTCTTCTTGAACGGTGCCTTCTTGTCCTGCCAATACACGCAGCCATATGCATTGATCTTGGCCAAGTGGCACCTTGCTGCTCACTTGTTTCTACTACTCGGCGCGCCGCAGCCTAGTCTAGAAACTTCCGCTTCACCCGAGCTGTAAACTGATGCCGGAGCCAAAAATACGCAAAAAATACGCAAAAAAATACGCGATACGCAAGAAATACCCTAAAAATACGCGGCGCGTACGAAAGTACCCCATTTTCGTACGCGCTGCTCGCGTATCGCGTATAATACGCGCGATACGGCGTATAATACGGCGTATGATTATACACTGCCATCGCCGCCGCCTCCACCTCCACTGCCATTTCCGCCTCCGTCCACTGCCGACATCAAAGCCCAGCTCCTCGACCTCGACCAACGCCTTCAAGCCACCGCCAACGCCCTTGAGAGCTTGCATGACACCGCCGGCCTCACCGCCCAGGCGGTGAAGGACTGACATCACCGCCCAGCCGGCTCCTGCTGGCCCGGCCGGCGATGCTCCCTCCACCTGGGCGGACTTGCTTAAGCAACACACCACCTCCACCACCTCCACCATCTCGGCACAGCTCAAGCAACAAGCCCTCGACCTTCGCGAGGAAGCCGACATCGCCCGGCGCAGCCACAATGTCATCGTCAAGCACTTCGACCAGCAGGCAGGTGAGACCTCCACGAGCCTTCTTGAGGCATTTAAGCGTGCCATTCTTGCCCCCATGTTACTCACTGGTGAGCTGGACATGTCGGCTGTCCGCCTCCCCCGCGCGCGGGGGAAGGCTGGCCCGGCACCCGTGCTACTCACCTTTAAGTACATGGCGGACAAGCTGGCGTTCCTTAAATGCCGCAAGAAGCTCTCGGAGACTCGCTTCACGCTGGACGACGACTTGACCCTGGCCCAGCAACAGCGGCGACGCGAGCTATGGCCGACCTACCTTCAGCTCCGGCAGAGCGCAAGGGGGAAGCTAGCCGGTATACTGGAGGGGGGCGGTCATCCACGTTGACCACAAGCCCTGGCAGCCCCCTCCTGCCACCTCAGACTAGGAATATATATACCAGTAGTGTAGATTAGTAAGGCTTAGCCTAGCATGTGGCCCACGCGCATGTGCGCCCACAATGGCCCCCATGGATTATGCCTTCAACATTTAGCCATGCTTTGTCTATAATGGGACCCCCATGGATGTTGTATTAAGAATTTAGCCATGCTATGCCATGCAGAGAGATGCTCTCTGTCGAGAAGCCATGTCCTAGCCCTTGTATAGCCATGATGATCTTCCTCCCTCACAGGCATGCTTGTTACGTCGCGTAACAATTCGTTGTAGTTACGGACGTAAATTAGGTCCTTGGCCTCGGTTGTTCCTAGGTTACGTGCAGTTCTAGTTTGGACATGATTGTCCCCGTAACAGTACTGTGGTATAGTGGGTGCCTTTGGGCGCCGCGCCGCGTACTATATTAGTGGTCCTTATCCTTTTGTAGAATGTAGTGGACAGGCGTGCATCTGTGCACCTGCTTGTGTTTCTGTGTTTCTGCAGGCGAGGGCCAGGTCGGCCCGAGCCTGTTGGACCGTTGGTGACCATTTATGCACGTTCCACTCCTTGTGTGGTCACTCGGCGTGTGTTAAATGAATTAGCACATATTAGCTTGGGTCACGGCAGTTTAGTTGTGTTTCCTTCCTCTTTTCCTGGAGTAAACGGGTTTGATTAAATGGCCTATGGCGTATTACAGTAGTACATATGTAAATGCATTGAGATCTGGTTCGTCTCGGTCGTCTTTCGCTAGGGGTGTAAATAGAAGCAGCCTCACTAGTTTAGGTAGTATCAGGACAGGTAGAGGTAGAGGTGGCGGCCGAGGCTTGCGGCGTAACAATGGACTCGGAGGTAGTTTAGATAGAGAGCGAGACGACGATCCTTTGCAACATACGTCATTGAATCAACCCTTCCGCGGCTGGGAAAAAGAAGACGACACGTACTTGACAGGTAATGGGCGGGTCGCCGTCAAGCTAGGAGGATAGTGCTGCCTGATTCAGGACACGCCCTGCCTAGACGTTAGACCTGCTCGAAGCGGAAAATCCTTTCGTATATAGCTCCTGCTCCTCGTCTTGTTTCCTTAGAAAGATGGTTTACTGCCGTAGACAGTTGCTGGTTTTGGTTCGACGATAGAGAGACGGCTAGCGTCTCGTAGATTACCCTTTTTCTGCATCGTGCCTGCTTCGTATTTAGACGACCCTTCGCCGGACGCAGAATTCTTGAAACCGGATACTTACGACCACCTGGCGCTGGAAACATCGTCCCTACGTGCGTCGTCAATCTGGTTCGGTTTCAGACACCCGAGATAAGTCGCCTTCTCCTCGTTCTCCTCATTTGACTGCTCAAGACCTACCAGGTGCGTTACCATGAGCCAACGGCGATCTTTTACTGCTCCTTCCCATTCTTCTAGCGATAATAGTCTAGCTAAATATTACGTAGTGATTACGCCTCAATGGTCCTCCATTTTCCTTTCTTGGTCCGACGCTAGGAAGATCGTTCAGAATCGTGAATATAACGTAATTAGGTATAAGAAATTTATGTCCTTTGAAGAAGCTCAGCAGTTCCTTATAGATCATAGCCAAACAGATTTAGGCCTGCATGTACGCCCTACTCCTCATGGTCGCCCTCCAGTAGAAGCTCTAGTCTTTGCTACCCCTCCTTCTTCTCCCCCTAAACGGGCTGCATCTGCATCTGCTTCAGATACTCCTCTCACTTTGGAGTTTGGTTCCCTATCCATTACTGTTGTTAAAAAGGATTGATTTTAATTTTGTTCCTGCTGCAGACCTTCAAGGTTTTTCCTTTTTCTTTTGTTGCTTTCTTCTTTTGATTCCTATTCCTTTACGTAATTAAAGATGGATCCAGTGGGTGGAGATATGTCGCCTATACCTACCAATAATAATAATAATACTACTACTAATAACATTAACAATAACAATACTCGTGGTAACCGACGGGACTCCTTGGAAACGGTACACCATCTCACTCCTCAAGGTATTCTGCGTACCTCACCGCCTTCTCCTGTTGCTGGTGGTCGCCGTCGTCCCTCAATTACCCCACCTACCTATGAACAACGTATTTCCCAAGTCAGATTTAGTGAGGAACCTTCTTTCGTTGTGAACCAGGCCCCTGCCCCTTCTGCAACCTTGGCTCACCCCTCCAGCAGGTCCTCACACACTAACAATGCTCCTAGGCCTCCTTCCCACCCTGTGCCTTCAATGCCTGCTATTAACACGGGTCGTACCTCGGCCCCTGTCGGCCCTTCTGGGCGCCCTAGTGCAGTTCCCTTTTCCCACCTGCTTCCTGGTCCTACCCTGAGACGGCCTATGAGGCTGCCCAGGTTCCTACCCGTGTGGCTGATTTAGAAGTTAATAATGATTTCAGTACCATGCCCCTAGATGATAGGAATTATGATCATTTTGCCTATTCCTCTCTTCGTGAGCAATATACTGTCCCCTTCTCCTATGGGCACCATCCGGAAACGGTGGCTCCCTCTAGACCCCTACCCAAGACTTTTCCTATCCCTTCCTTCTATCCCGCTTATGTAGCAGTGGAAGATAGTGGCCCTATGGGAAAAACTGATTCTTCTAATCCCCCTAAGCCTCCTGCTCTTCCCCTCTTTGCCAACCTTCCTAAGCTGGATGTCAAGTCTACCCCTCAACAGTTTTTCACCTTCATTATGTTGCTCACCCAGAACACAGAGTCCTGGCAGAACCACAATAGGTGGCGCCTCTCTGATGCTGTACTAGTTCCTCATTATCTTACTACCTGCATTACTCCTGAACTTGCTAACCTCATCCAGTGTGAGTCTCTTGCCTCTCATGCCTACCCAAACTCTGTAGCAGAATTGTTCAAGCGTTTAGAGAACCATTTAGTCCCTCCCGATGCAGATTGGCAGGATAGATTATCCTTTGGCACCTTGCAGCAGGGTACCAAGTCCTTCAAAGAATATATGAAAGAGTTTGATGCTCAGATGGTACGAATTAGGGATTTGTCGGGTGCAGAAGTACGTGCTCGCTTCCTTCAGGGCCTCAGTAGACCCTTATTGCGTGAAGTCAAGCGCCAGTTCTCTGCCTACCGTTTTACTGACCTGCCCCTCAAGCATGTGCGTCAGCATCTTTTACGAGTAGCAGATTTCTTCTCCACACCTTCTCTTCCTACCCGTTCCCGTATTAATAATATAAGCCTTACCCCTGAGGAGGAGAACTCCTATGTAGAAGAATTAGATATCTGTGTGACTGACCTTTCAGCTCTGGATGTCTCTCATATTACCTGCTATCATTGTAAGGAAGTAGGTCACCTTAAACGTGAGTGCCCCAAGTTCCTTTCGGGTGCTCCCCCTCATCCCGACGCTCGCCCTCCTCGTACCCCTCAGCGTGCTCCTATTCGTCCCACTTCAGGACGCATTCCTTCAGCTACCCCTAGTAGGCTGAATGCTGTGCAGACAGGATCCCCAGGGTTCCCCTATGATAATCAGGCTCCCGCACCCTCTTCAATCCCTCGTGACCCTCCAGCAGTGGCTTTTCCGCCAGGGTCTTCTTCGGGGTTCGTTCCTATGGATTTGGGGGGGAGGGGGAACAGTAGGCCTGTCAGCCGGGGGTAACCTGGACAGGTCCTTAGATAGTACCCCAGATATTAATTTTTGCTTGCCTGTTTTTATAACCTCTGTAGGAGCTGAATCATCCCTACCACTACGTGTGCGTCCTCTTATGTTCTTGAATGGTGGTTTAACCGTCCCTCACACTGTTGTAGACCCCTTCTTGCATGCTGATGAACTCTTGAATGTCTCTGTGTTGGTAGATAGCGGTGCGGCTAGCTCCTTTGTGAGCGAGGCCCTAGTTAGACGTTTAGGACTAGTCCCTACCCCTCACACCAAACCCGTTACTGTTCATTATGCTGATGGTCGCACCAGTCATTCCCCGGGTACGGTGTCCCTTCCCATGGTTATACAAGGACGTACTGTCAACCTGACGGCCACTATAGGCCCTATCACTACCGCTGATGTATTACTAGGATTAGATTGGCACCAGGATAATAAGATTACTATTAATTATGATACCATGGTCATTTGGTTTCCAGATAGCTCTTACTGGGTACCTGAACGTCATTATAGATTGGAAAATTTATCCTTGGTAGATATTACTCCTCCTACACCTGTTGATCCTCCTGTAAGACCTATACCTGAAGTAATAATGTCAAATGACGAATTACGTTCTGAATTAAAGCAAAATGGATACCTATTATGTATGTTCCTTCAGTTAGAAGTACAACAGATACCTATCACTAACAATAGTGTGGATATAGATGTAAATACAGTGGATACAATAGGAGTAGGATTTACTGAAAATGAAATAGTAAGATACATGGCTGTGATAGATTCCTCAAAAGTATTTGAAGAAAAGACTCCTTCTTATCCTCCTCCTCGTTCTGTTTTACACCGTGTAGTTATCAAGGACGGTGCAGTTCCTACGCACTCTCCGATGTATAGAATGGGCCCTACCGAGTTAAAGGAACTAAAACAGATTTTAGTGTCATTATTAGAAGCAGGATTGATAGAGCCTAGTAACTCCCCCTACTCAGCTGGTGTCCTGTTAGTTCCTAAGCCAAATGGCAAGTTTCGCCTAGTTACTGATTATAGGAAGTTGAATGATATTACTGTGAAATCTAAATACCCTCTACCTCGTATTGACGATATATTTAATAAGGTTAAAGGTTCCACTTGTTTCACAGTACTGGATTGTGCGGATGGTTTTTGGCAGTTGCGGATAGCTCCTGAGGATTGCCATAAAACCGCCTTTGCTACCCCTTTTGGTCATTACCAGTTTAGAGTAGCGGCTATGGGACTCTGTAACTCGCCTGCCTCTTTTCAAATGTTAATGAATGAAGTGCTTAGACCTGTTATGGGAAATTCTCATCTTCCTCAGGTGTCCTCTGATCTAAAGGATCCCTCCTTCTCCTCTGTTTCTTTATCTGAGCATGACCGTTCTTGTGCTCAAGCTTACTTAGATGATATTCTTATTTACTCTCCTGATTTTGAAACGCACCTACGTGATTTAAAGAAAGTATTAGAAATAATGGCTGAAAATTCTTTGTGGGCGCGCCGTGCTAAAGTGCGTTCGGGTAGGAGTGTCCCATTTTTAGGGCACGTTCTGTCAGATGCCGGGGTCGCTACCGACCCGGATAAAACTAAGTCAATTCAGGAATGGCCTACTCCTACCGACGTTAAAGGTGTACGTAGTTTCCTAGGAATTGCTTCTTACTATAGGCGTTTTATCCCGCGTTTCGCCACTATAGCAGCCCCTATTAATCATTTATTAAAGAAGGATATCCCCTTTGTTTGGAGTAGTGAGTGTCAGTCTGCTTTTCAGTGCCTAAAATCCCTACTCCTTTCCCCTCCTGTACTCATCCTACCGGATACTACTAAACCCTTTGTTGTGGCTACAGATGCTAGTAAAGTAGCTATAGGTGGTGTCCTTCTCCAGGATCAGGGTCAGGGCTTACAGCCAATTGAATATATCTCTAGGACAATGCTCCCTGCGGAGCGTAACTATCCCGTCCACCAGCAGGAACTCTTAGCGGTGGTGTATTGTTGCCACGCGTGGCAGCACTTCCTTAAAGGTGCTCAATTTGATGTCTGCCTGAATGAACCCTGTGAGCTAGATCCTTATAGGTTAGTTATCCAAACGGATCATCGTCCCCTTACCCATCTTCTCTCCCAACCCAACCTTACCCCTCGGCAAGCGCGCTGGATGGAATTTTTAGCACAGTTTTCCCCTTTTAAACTTCAGTATGTCAAGGGTGTAGATAACATAGTACCAGATGCACTCTCTCGTCGTGCAGACTATTCCTTCTTCGAGGACCTTGATGTTCTCAATATTACTCTAGTTCCTACTACTATGGGTGTAACCCCTTATGGTGAACTACCTGATGATGATTCCTATGCCTACCTCTTTCATACAGCTGTTCGCATGCCTGATCTCCTTTCTCACGTAGGACTCTCTCTCCCGTGTGAGGCCCTTCCTGTGGCCTCGGTGGGGGGGGAGGGGAAAAATAAAATTTCTATACCGCTTAGCCATATAGCGACTAGGTCAGGAAAGTCTTATGAAAACGTAGTCCCCTAGGACCTCCCCTTCTCTTCGGCAAGGCGGTAGGAGATCTCTTTAAACCTGTTCTGGATACTTCTGTAGCGATGCCTACCTCTGATCTTGAACGCCTTATTAGTAGATTTACGGCCACTGAGCCGGAAGCATTAGCTGCCATTGCTGCACATCCCCAACAATTAGGCAAGCACCCTTGTAAATTTGTAGGTGGGTTTTTATATGTGCAGATAGCAGATTCTCCCCCTCAATGGCGCCTGTATGTCCCTCCTATCTGTCGCTCCTCCTTGCTCTTTGAGTTGCATGACTTAGCTGCTCACCAGGGTGGTAAACGGGTACGGGACCTAGAGTTAAAGCGCAATGTGTAGGGATAGATAGATTCCAATGCGCGCGGATAGATTCATCATGAGAATGGTTGGAATGGAGCTTGGTTAAAAATATAGGCTTACAGCACTCGTGCACGTGAGTGCTTAGACACGAGTTTGCCAAGTCAAGGCAACACACGTGAGACGGGCTCGCAAGAGATCTAACCAGTTGGCACTGGCCTATTCTTTACATACTTGTGCACTGTGCTTTGCTAGGCCTGAGCAGCCTCGTAGGCCTGCTCAGTATTAACACCCCCGGTACAGTATTAACAACCTGTACAGCGTCCAGATCCTATACAGTAGGTCTGCCATACAGGCACAGTGACCACAGAGTACAGTCCACAGTGATTATTGCGTCTGCACCCACCAATAGTCCAGGACTAAGCCTGCGGTACCAACAGACCACAGGTTAAGGTTCCTATTTCCTGCGTACGACGTATTAATCCAATACCGTCGTAGGTTCAGCACCTAATTCCTGTCAGCCCAGGAATTACTGTCGACCCCATATGCCGTCGGCACATATTCACGCACGACTTAGAAGAATAGCCGGCTCGCGCTCGCGCGCGACCGGGAAGTCGGAACACCATAACTTTCTTGATACTTGTCGGAATGAACTCGTTCCGGTGCCGCTGGAATCGTAGAGATATGCCGAATCAGGAACACGCCAATGCGCTTGGCGTTAACTCCAATCCTTTCTTTTTTTTGAGCTGTAGCAGCTCACACAAGTCTACATACAAACACACACAATGGGTACTGGACATCCTCCCCGACTACAAGTCACAACCCACTGGGCATGACAGTCAGCTTGGATTCCTGGACATCCTCCCCGACTACAAGTCACAACCCACTGGGCATGACAGTCAGCTTGGATTCCTTATTATATGTACATAGCACCCATACTGGTTCAGGAGCACAAACAAATTACAATGAGTCCCTATCCCTTCCCGGGAGGCTCGTTGTGTTACCCATGTACAAGAGGTTGGCCAACTGTGGCAGCCCATAGGTGTTCAGTGAAGAACTTGAGAAGTATGTACAACCTTCAGGACCTTAGGCGAAACCCCACAGATCACCCACAACAGCTCATCAGAAAACATTGCTGACCCCCAGACGGGAGTCGGCGCCGGTCTGCTGCCCCTTATCGAACCAGACACAACATCTACGCGAAGCACATGCAAAACACAAGCTCCTATACTCAAATGTTCCAACCGTGGAAAATCAGGGGACCTGTCGCCACCTCACCAGCATGGTGGATGGGTCAGCCAGTCCGTGAAACTCCGCCTTAAGACGGCACCAGGGAATCGAACCCCGCCCACAAACCACAGATCTGGGGAAACCTCAGACTGAGATGAAAACCCCAGATAGACATCTCTCCATCAGAGACAATGTCAGACATTCCCACACCAGAGACATGTCTCACCCCTCAAGGTGTGCTCAGGATTATGTACAATCAAGCTCCCAGCCTGATATCCAGAGACTTAAGCACCCAGCTCTCAGCTTTTAGACAGATAGACCGACTTGACAGTCAGCATTCATGAGCTTCCTCAGTACATTGTACTGGGCTGGGGCCTTGTGTGGCAGCTTGGTCAATGCATCAGCAGGGTTCTCCTCGCCAGGGATATGCTTCAAGTCAACCAAACTGGCCAACTCCTTCAGCAACAAATAATCCAGGTCCCGGCTTCTGGCCAGCTGCTTGTGAACAAACTGGACTCCATACCCATGCTGTCTGTTAGCAACAACGTCTCCATCTGCAAGGACCAAGGGGTAACTGAAGCCAGCTCCAGCATTAACTCCTTTATGTACAAGCTGGACTGGATCCCCTCACATATGGCCCTGCATTCTGCCACATCTGAACTGATACAGACCCTCTTCTGCAGTCTGCTGTACCAGCTGAACAAACTTGCCCTGCTCTGATAGAAAGCAAACAGAGCAGCAGATCTCCCCCTGACCTTAGTGACCTGGCGAGCATCCATGGAACTGTCAACAAAGATCTCCAAGGTGTTAGGCTGGGCAAAGTCAATCCCAGACAAAATCAGATCAGGGGTACTCTCCACCAACTGGGCTATGACGATCGAGGCTTCTCATCCTTAGCACCTCATCAGGCATTCTGCTGTGCATCATCAATGATAGGGCCCACAGGTGGCAGCTAACAAACCACGCCCACATGCCTCTCAACTTGGGACATGTCGTGATAAGCACTAACATCTCTAGTGGCAAGGACCAAGGGATACATATCTGAAGCAAATCCAGCAAACAACGTAATGTGATTCTTAGGCTAGATTGTCCAGATCCCCTCTCGTAGGTCCTTCAGCCTGCCACATATGCCCTTATCCAGAGCACAGATCAACCCTCACATACAAACTGTACATGTCAGGCTGAAACTCATTCAGGAACAACCATACTGATAACCATGAAGCAACCATCAGTGCAGGGTACACATAAGCATCAGATGATAGAGGCACTGAGAAGAAAACCCCACCCAGGCTGAATAAGGCACCACACCGTGGAGCCAACCTTGGGCTACCTCGTGCACAGATCCATATCACATCTGACAGTGTAACACCCCGAGGTCAAACATCAGTAAGGTTTTTCAGTCCCTGAAACATGTCCTCAGACCAGCCAACTCCCATATCACCCTGGGAGAAACCAAATCCTAGGTTTTACAGCAAAACAGTCGTGGACAGAGTAAATCATCCCAAGACCAGCCAACTCCATAATGAGGAGACAACCAAACTATGTGGTTTCACAGCATCACATCTGGGATCAATCATAACTTCCAGGCCAGCCAACTCCAAACTAGGAGAAACCAAATCATATGGTTTTATAGCAACACACCTGGGAACCATCACAACTTCCATATGCTGATTGTCATACAGCAATCAATCTGAACATGCACAGGCCAGGGACAGGGTCAACTGGAATCACACATCCATCATCAGCAACTCACGTATGCAGATAGCTGATCTGTATATACCCTCCACAGTCGGCCTTCAGCATTCAGCAGGTTTCAGATTGCTCTTGAAGCATCCTCTGCAGGCTCCATAGTCCCGGACCTTGTAGACTGGAAATTTTCTTCAGGAAGCTTGTGCCAACCCTTCAAACATAATCTGGTTTCTTCTCCATCTGGTAGCCAACTTTAAACATGCTGCACTGTTCCAACATTTTCTTTCTTTTTGAGGACATAATAATTCCCCAAAGCAGCATGGTTGCTACAAGAAACCATATATGTAAGCAACTGCCAAAACGGGAGACAAATATAAATCTGGCACTCAGCCATGTATGTATCCCCTGGCAACACTCAGGTAGTGACCTCGTGCCACTCTGACAGCCTGAACTCAACAGGAAAATCTGGATCCACTTCACAATATTATTAGCCCCCTCAGGACACTGGTCTGCATCTCTGGAAACTGGAATCTCTGGAACTCTCGAACTCTTGAATTCTGGAAATCTGGATTTCTGGATTTCTGGTTCATCACCTTCAAGCTCGACAGGTATCACTGGGCAGCTGAAGCTGACAGCATCTCAGGTTCACTTGCAGACACAGAACTCTGGACCCAGCAACACTCCAACGTACCACATTGGAGAATCCAGGTTTAGGAACCCCCTTGCAACAGACCCTGCAGGTCTTGTACATAGTATGGGGGAACACTATTATGGATAAACTGTAAATACAGGAGTGATATTGCAGAATATACCATGAACACTGCTTGGATGAGGAGCAATGCTGCCAACGGTTATATTTTCTGGCAACCTGCCAGTGCATATCGGGTATCATCAGTTTTCCATTAACACTGGAAAGTTAGGGTTTATTAACCAACTGTTAATTTTCCCCTAAGGCATGTTGAGGCCCTTTCCACGTGTGTCCCAACACAAAGCTAGACACCCAGGGGCAACTTGGCTCACCGACCAGCAGTTCTCCTGTATGCTGACCAAGATCCCATGACAGAGACCTGAGCATTGGTATCCACTTTAATGTTAGCAGCCTCAGGACGTAGCACCTGGATGAGCATGCTAGCCATCTTGGCACCGTCTTGTGCTTTGCCTAGCCAAGACCACAACATTAAAATCTCTCTGGGAATCCTCCCAACGCAGTTATAGGCGCACACCCGATCAGGCCTGGTGTTTGGCCGATCAATCCAGGGGTGCAGCCTGCCTGTCTGCTTGCCCAACCACCGTATATGAAGGTATCCCAGGGGCCTGGCCAGGGTCACCCTGGGGCCTCGATACAGCTGTAGCAAACTGATCCTCTGCATTACACCTGCAGCTGGCAAAGCTCAGGTACCCAGGTATAACTGACTCCCATCAGCTTACCTGTCCTTGAATGGCTGATCACAGAACAGG
The DNA here is from genome assembly GCA_009746045.1 of Mesostigma viride. Lineage (NCBI taxonomy): Eukaryota > Viridiplantae > Streptophyta > Mesostigmatophyceae > Mesostigmatales > Mesostigmataceae > Mesostigma > Mesostigma viride. The sequence continues at coordinate 4,024,746 of RPFO01000065.1, forward strand.
CATATTATTGCTAAGGTGATGTTTCCAAAACCACTCAAAGCATTTATGGCCAACTGGTTTCCACCTGGCTCACCACGCCAAGCCCAGCTGCCTAAACCTTGAAAATCAGATGCAAATGCTTGACTTCAGATTGTTGGCACAAATCAAAACATCAAACCGAACACTTGTTAGACCCTTCCCACACTTCAATCCAGAAGAGGTACTTCCTGGGTCTCGATCACTAATTACACACCAGCACATGGTGGTAACGGCCAACCGCGAGGCCCTTATCCACACCCTTATACAACTGTAATAAGGGTGCCCTTCCCTGTCATGCACTAGACCAGGGGCATTCTGCACAATGCTGTGAGTTGCCCACCCTCACACATCAATACAGAGATCACATGGGAGCTCAACCTGACCCTGTGCAAACAGGCCAGTCACCAACAACCGTCAAATTATTGCAGTAATTTTGGAAACACATTCAGAACGCAACCAATGATCTCGATCGACTCGATCCATGCCGAACCGCACGCGCAGTTGACTCTTGATAAGTCTGGATAACTCGATCCATTAAAACCCAGCAACCCACAAGGATCACTAAAAGCCGATTCCGCAACATCTTGTCATCAGGAAATGCGAAACAGCCAGGAGCGCTCGTCAACACGTAGCAGGCCAGCAACGAAACTCATTCGTCGCCAATAACGTGCCCGCAATCTGGATAGCTCAGGAAACCTTCACGCAGCCAATCCAGCTAGTCCTGGCGTACAAACGCCCACCAACAACCTCCACGATAAACTTAGCCCTGGCCGTCGTTGGGAACTCAACCATTCCCGGAACGCATCATAAACCGATAATCTGCTACGCCCTTAACGAGACTAGCTTCTATCCGCTAGTCTCGATTCCGCGAGTATCCGCAGCAGTCCAGCGCAGGATTAAACTCGACGATTAAGCCCAGGCAGTAAACCGCCTTGATGGAACCGGAACATCGTTGTAATTTGAGTTAAAGCGCAATGTGTAGGGATAGATAGATTCCAATGCGCGCGGATAGATTCATCATGAGAATGGTTGGAATGGAGCTTGGTTAAAAATATAGGCTTACAGCACTCGTGCACGTGAGTGCTTAGACACGAGTTTGCCAAGTCAAGGCAACACACGTGAGACGGGCTCGCAAGAGATCTAACCAGTTGGCACTGGCCTATTCTTTACATACTTGTGCACTGTGCTTTGCTAGGCCTGAGCAGCCTCGTAGGCCTGCTCAGTATTAACACCCCCGGTACAGTATTAACAACCTGTACAGCGTCCAGATCCTATACAGTAGGTCTGCCATACAGGCACAGTGACCACAGAGTACAGTCCACAGTGATTATTGCGTCTGCACCCACCAATAGTCCAGGACTAAGCCTGCGGTACCAACAGACCACAGGTTAAGGTTCCTATTTCCTGCGTACGACGTATTAATCCAATACCGTCGTAGGTTCAGCACCTAATTCCTGTCAGCCCAGGAATTACTGTCGACCCCATATGCCGTCGGCACATATTCACGCACGACTTAGAAGAATAGCCGGCTCGCGCTCGCGCGCGACCGGGAAGTCGGAACACCATAACTTTCTTGATACTTGTCGGAATGAACTCGTTCCGGTGCCGCTGGAATCGTAGAGATATGCCGAATCAGGAACACGCCAATGCGCTTGGCGTTAACTCCAATCCTTTCTTTTTTGAGCTGTAGCAGCTCACACAAGTCTACATACAAACACACACAATGGGTACTGGACATCCTCCCCGACTACAAGTCACAACCCACTGGGCATGACAGTCAGCTTGGATTCCTGGACATCCTCCCCGACTACAAGTCACAACCCACTGGGCATGACAGTCAGCTTGGATTCCTTATTATATGTACATAGCACCCATACTGGTTCAGGAGCACAAACAAATTACAATGAGTCCCTATCCCTTCCCGGGAGGCTCGTTGTGTTACCCATGTACAAGAGGTTGGCCAACTGTGGCAGCCCATAGGTGTTCAGTGAAGAACTTGAGAAGTATGTACAACCTTCAGGACCTTAGGCGAAACCCCACAGATCACCCACAACAGCTCATCAGAAAACATTGCTGACCCCCAGACGGGAGTCGGCGCCGGTCTGCTGCCCCTTATCGAACCAGACACAACATCTACGCGAAGCACATGCAAAACACAAGCTCCTATACTCATTCCAACCGTGGAAAATCAGGGGACCTGTCGCCACCTCACCAGCATGGTGGATGGGTCAGCCAGTCCGTGAAACTCCGCCTTAAGACGGCACCAGGGAATCGAACCCCGCCCACAAACCACAGATCTGGGGAAACCTCAGACTGAGATGAAAACCCCAGATAGACATCTCTCCATCAGAGACAATGTCAGACATTCCCACACCAGAGACATGTCTCACCCCTCAAGGTGTGCTCAGGATTATGTACAATCAAGCTCCCAGCCTGATATCCAGAGACTTAAGCACCCAGCTCTCAGCTTTTAGACAGATAGACCGACTTGACAGTCAGCATTCATGAGCTTCCTCAGTACATTGTACTGGGCTGGGGCCTTGTGTGGCAGCTTGGTCAATGCATCAGCAGGGTTCTCCTCGCCAGGGATATGCTTCAAGTCAACCAAACTGGCCAACTCCTTCAGCAACAAATAATCCAGGTCCCGGCTTCTGGCCAGCTGCTTGTGAACAAACTGGACCATACCCATGCTGTCTGTTAGCAACAACGTCTCCATCTGCAAGGACCAAGGGGTAACTGAAGCCAGCTCCAGCATTAACTCCTTTATGTACAAGCTGGACTGGATCCCCTCACATATGGCCCTGCATTCTGCCACATCTGAACTGATACAGACCCTCTTCTGCAGTCTGCTGTACCAGCTGAACAAACTTGCCCTGCTCTGATAGAAAGCAAACAGAGCAGCAGATCTCCCCCTGACCTTAGTGACCTGGCGAGCATCCATGGAACTGTCAACAAAGATCTCCAAGGTGTTAGGCTGGGCAAAGTCAATCCCAGACAAAATCAGATCAGGGGTACTCTCCACCAACTGGGCTATGACGATCGAGGCTTCTCATCCTTAGCACCTCATCAGGCATTCTGCTGTGCATCATCAATGATAGGGCCCACAGGTGGCAGCTAACAAACCACGCCCACATGCCTCTCAACTTGGGACATGTCGTGATAAGCACTAACATCTCTAGTGGCAAGGACCAAGGGATACATATCTGAAGCAAATCCAGCAAACAACGTAATGTTATTCTTAGGCTAGATTGTCCAGATCCCCTCTCGTAGGTCCTTCAGCCTGCCACATATGCCCTTATCCAGAGCACAGATCAACCCTCACATACAAACTGTACATGTCAGGCTGAAACTCATTCAGGAACAACCATACTGATAACCATGAAGCAACCATCATTGCAGGGTACACATAAGCATCAGATGATAGAGGCACTGAGAAGAAAACCCCACCCAGGCTGAATAAGGCACCACACCGTGGAGCCAACCTTGGGCTACCTCGTGCACAGATCCATATCACATCTGACAGTGTAACACCCCGAGGTCAAACATCAGTAAGGTTTTTCAGTCCCTGAAACATGTCCTCAGACCAGCCAACTCCCATATCACCCTGGGAGAAACCAAATCCTAGGTTTTACAGCAAAACAGTCGTGGACAGAGTAAATCATCCCAAGACCAGCCAACTCCATAATGAGGAGACAACCAAACTATATGGTTTCACAGCATCACATCTGGGATCAATCATAACTTCCAGGCCAGCCAACTCCAAACTAGGAGGAAACCAAATCCTATGGTTTTACAGCAACACACCTGGGAACCATCACAACTTCCATATGCTGATTGTCATACAGCAATCAATCTGAACATGCACAGGCCAGGGACAGGGTCAACTGGAATCACACATCCATCATCAGCAACTCACGTATGCAGATGCTGATCTGTATATACCCTCCACAGTCGGCCTTCAGCATTCAGCAGGTTTCAGATTGCTCTTGAAGCATCCTCTGCAGGCTCCATAGTCCCGGACCTTGTAGACTGGAAATTTTCTTCAGGAAGCTTGTGCCAACCCTTCAAACATAATCTGGTTTCTTCTCCATCTGGTAGCCAACTTTAAACATGCTGCACTGTTCCAACATTTTCTTTCTTTTTGAGGACATAATAATTCCCCAAAGCAGCATGGTTGCTACAAGAAACCATATATGTAAGCAACTGCCAAAACGGGAGACAAATATAAATCTGGCACTCAGCCATGTATGTATCCCCTGGCAACACTCAGGTAGTTACCTCCTGCCACTCTGACAGCCTGAACTCAACAGGAAAATCTGGATCCACTTGACAATATTATTAGCCCCCTCAGGACACTGGTCTGCATCTCTGGAAACTGGAATCTCTGGAACTCTGGAACTCTTGAATTCTGGAAATCTGGATTTCTGGATTTCTGGTTCATCACCTTCAAGCTCGACAGGTATCACTGGGCAGCTGAAGCTGACAGCATCTCAGGTTCACTTGCAGACACAGAACTCTGGACCCAGCAACACTCCAACGTACCACATTGGAGAATCCAGGATTAGGAACCCCCTTGCAACAGACCCTGCAGGTCTTGTACATAGTATGGGGGAACACTATTATGGATAAACTGTAAATACAGGAGTGATATTGCAGAATATACCATGAACACTGCTTGGATGAGGAGCAATGCTGCCAACGGTTATATTTTCTGGCAACCTGCCAGTGCATATCGGGTATCATCAGTTTTCCATTAACACTGGAAAGTTAGGGTTTATTAACCAACTGTTAATTTTCCCCTAAGGCATGTTGAGGCCCTTTCCACGTGTGTCCCAACACAAAGCTAGACACCCAGGGGCAACTTGGCTCACCGACCAGCAGTTCTCCTGTATGCTGACCAAGATCCCATGTCAGAGACCTGAGCATTGGTATCCACTTTAATGTTAGCAGCCTCAGGACGTAGCACCTGGATGAGCATGCTAGCCATCTTGGCACCGTCTTGTGCTTTGCCTAGCCAAGACCACAACATTAAAATCTCTCTGGGAATCCTCCCAACGCAGTTATAGGCGCACACCCGATCAGGCCTGGTGTTTGGCCGATCAATCCAGGGGTGCAGCCTGCCTGTCTGCTTGCCCAACCACCGTATATGAAGGTACCCAGGGGCCTGGCCAGGGTCACCCTGGGGCCTCGATACAGCTGTAGCAAACTGATCCTCTGCATTACACCTGCAGCTGGCAAAGCTCAGGTACCCAGGTATAACTGACTCCCATCAGCTTACCTGTCCTTGAATGGCTGATCACAGAACAGGCATATTATTGCTAAGGTGATGTTTCCAAAACCACTCAAAGCATTTATGGCCAACTGGTTTCCACCTGGCTCACCACGCCAAGCCCAGCTGCCTAAACCTTGAAAATCAGATGCAAATGCTTGACTTCAGATTGTTGGCACAAATCAAAACATCAAACCGAACACTTGTTAGACCCTTCCCACACTTCAATCCAGAAGAGGTACTTCCTGGGTCTCGATCACTAATTACACACCAGCACATGGTGGTAACGGCCAACCGCGAGGCCCTTATCCACACCCTTATACAACTGTAATAAGGGTGCCCTTCCCTGTCATGCACTAGACCAGGGGCATTCTGCACAATGCTGTGAGTTGCCCACCCTCACACATCAATACAGAGATCACATGGGAGCTCAACCTGACCCTGTGCAAACAGGCCAGTCACCAACAACCGTCAAATTATTGCAGTAATTTTGGAAACACATTCAGCATCTGATCCCCCAGTGTGTTCATGCTTCAAGGAATAGCAACACCATGCTAGACCGAGCCTGGGGCTGTCCCTCACATATCCCTTAACAGGAATGATGTACTCAACACCCGCTCGGGGACACACTCAACATACAAGCGGTGGAGAAAACGGCATGTTACTTGGCCCTCAAGCCCCTTCACACGCAGAACAGCACAACTGTGCTTCGGCTACTGCATACATGACCCAGAAACAGCACGTCTTCAGCGAGACCTCCGGCTATGGGAACCCTTCAGCTCTCGCCTTATACGTTATCTGGCTACCCCCGACCAACAAAACCATCCCTGCCTGCCAGTCGCTGACTCAGGAAATGCTGACCTTGTAGGAGCTGCCTGCCAGTCACGTACACGCGCGCCAACTAATGATGGACGCACCATCCATTAATTCCTTGCAAACTCCACGAGTTCTGCAATCACGGCCTCAATGCCATGATTCTCATAGCGCCATACCACATATAGCAGTGGAATGCTGAGAGCAAATATGCAATTAACTGCAACCGGCAGCCATCATTTGCCATCGCTCTACATACTCTAGATCTGCCGCCTGCGACATACCCGGTCGCTCGCGACATACCCAGTCGCCTGCGACTCGCGCCAGCATACTCGCGTCTCGCCAGGTCGCCTGTGACATTCTAGTCGCCCCGCGATACTTCGCCTGGCCATCCGCTCTTCTTGCTGCCGTCTCTCGCCGCAGTCGATGCCCGACGTCCTCGCGTCGCAGCAATGCAATCATCACGTCGCGCAGCACTGCCATTATTAATTTCAACAACACCGCCGACCTTGCCGCTTGTCGACATTGTCACCCGCGACTCGGAAAATTAACCAGGAACAACTTCTTCTCGCTGCTCCCCAGATGCCGACGCTCTCTCGTCGCAGTCGACACAACTTCACCCTCTAGCTGCCGACACGCCCACACCAGCGCCGTTCACAATCGCTCATCAAGCGGTATAAAGAGAACTCGACAGCAATCTGCAGCTTTGCAATATAAATCTGGAAAGATTGACGATGGATAACTCCACACCGCACAAACTGCAACCTTGCAGATGACGCCTCGCGTAGCTCCTCGAGCTCGCGACCAGCACAGCTCGCAGCTATGTCGACTACATGCGCGAAAACTCGCCATGGCCAGCATACTCGACAGTCAACACCAGCCGAGCTTGTCGTAGCCAACACTGCAGCAACATGCTTGACTGCCACCCATGGCAGCGAAACGCCTTCGCTTGACGACAAATCTCGAACGCTTGAAACTCGTAGCTTCACTCAGGCTGCAAAGCATAGCCATGCCGCAAACCGGAACGCAACCAATGATCTCGATCGACTCGATCCATGCCGAACCGCACGCGCAGTTGACTCTTGATAAGTCTGGATAACTCGATCCATTAAAACCCAGCAACCCACAAGGATCACTAAAAGCCGATTCCGCAACATCTTGTCATCAGGAAATGCGAAACAGCCAGGAGCGCTCGTCAACACGTAGCAGGCCAGCAACGAAACTCATTCGTCGCCAATAACGTGCCCGCAATCTGGATAGCTCAGGAAACCTTCACGCAGCCAATCCAGCTAGTCCTGGCGTACAAACGCCCACCAACAACCTCCACGATAAACTTAGCCCTGGCCGTCGTTGGGAACTCAACCATTCCCGGAACGCATCATAAACCGATAATCTGCTACGCCCTTAACGAGACTAGCTTCTATCCGCTAGTCTCGATTCCGCGAGTATCCGCAGCAGTCCAGCGCAGGATTAAACTCGACGATTAAGCCCAGGCAGTAAACCGCCTTGATGGAACCGGAACATCGTTGTAATTTGAGTTAAAGCGCAATGTGTAGGGATAGATAGATTCCAATGCGCGCGGATAGATTCATCATGAGAATGGTTGGAATGGAGCTTGGTTAAAAATATAGGCTTACAGCACTCGTGCACGTGAGTGCTTAGACACGAGTTTGCCAAGTCAAGGCAACACACGTGAGACGGGCTCGCAAGAGATCTAACCAGTTGGCACTGGCCTATTCTTTACATACTTGTGCACTGTGCTTTGCTAGGCCTGAGCAGCCTCGTAGGCCTGCTCAGTATTAACACCCCCGGTACAGTATTAACAACCTGTACAGCGTCCAGATCCTATACAGTAGGTCTGCCATACAGGCACAGTGACCACAGAGTACAGTCCACAGCGATTATTGCGTCTGCACCCACCAATAGTCCAGGACTAAGCCTGCGGTACCAACAGACCACAGGTTAAGGTTCCTATTTCCTGCGTACGACGTATTAATCCAATACCGTCGTAGGTTCAGCACCTAATTCCTGTCAGCCCAGGAATTACTGTCGACCCCATATGCCGTCGGCACATATTCACGCACGACTTAGAAGAATAGCCGGCTCGCGCTCGCGCGCGACCGGGAAGTCGGAACACCATAACTTTCTTGATACTTGTCGGAATGAACTCGTTCCGGTGCCGCTGGAATCGTAGAGATATGCCGAATCAGGAACACGCCAATGCGCTTGGCGTTAACTAGCTGTGGACTGTACTCTGTGGTCACTGTGCCTGTATGGCAGACCTACTGTATAGGATCTGGACGCTGTACAGGTTGTTAATACTGTACCGGGGGTGTTAATACTGAGCAGGCCTACGAGGCTGCTCAGGCCTAGCAAAGCACAGTGCACAAGTATGTAAAGAATAGGCCAGTGCCAACTGGTTAGATCTCTTGCGAGCCCGTCTCACGTGTGTTGCCAACTTTATACCGCTGGATGAGCGATTGTGAACGGCGCTGGTGTGGGCGTGTCGGCAGCTAGAGGGTGAAGTTGTGTCGACTGCGACGAGAGAGCGTCGGCATCTGGGGAGCAGCGAGAAGAAGTTGTTCCTGGTTAATTTTCCGAGTCGCGGGTGACAATGTCGACAAGCGGCAAGGTCGGCGGTGTTGTTGAAATTAATAATGGCAGTGCTGCGCGACGTGATGATTGCATTGCTGCGACGCGAGGACGTCGGGCATCGACTGCGGCGAGAGACGGCAGCAAGAAGAGCGGATGGTCAGGCGAAGTATCGCGGGGCGACTAGAATGTCACAGGCGACCTGGCGAGACGCGAGTATGCTGGCGCGAGTCGCAGGCGACTGGGTATGTCGCGAGCGACCGGGTATGTCGCAGGCGGCAGATCTAGAGTATGTAGAGCGATGGCAAATGATGGCTGCCGGTTGCAGTTAATTGCATATTTGCTCTCAGCATTCCACTGCTATATGTGGTATGGCGCTATGAGAATCATGGCATTGAGGCCGTGATTGCAGAACTCGTGGAGTTTGCAAGGAATTAATGGATGGTGCGTCCATCATTAGTTGGCGCGCGTGTACGTGACTGGCAGGCAGCTCCTACAAGGTCAGCATTTCCTGAGTCAGCGACTGGCAGGCAGGGATGGTTTTGTTGGTCGGGGGTAGCCAGATAACGTATAAGGCGAGAGCTGAAGGGTTCCCATAGCCGGAGGTCTCGCTGAAGACGTGCTGTTTCTGGGTCATGTATGCAGTAGCCGAAGCACAGTTGTGCTGTTCTGCGTGTGAAGGGGCTTGAGGGCCAAGTAACATGCCGTTTTCTCCACCGCTTGTATGATTGAGTGTGTCCCCGAGCGGGTGTTGAGTACATCATTCCTGTTAAGGGATATGTGAGGGACAGCCCCAGGCTCGGTCTAGCATGGTGTTGCTATTCCTTGAAGCATGAACACACTGGGGGATCAGATGCTGAATGTGTTTCCAAAACCACTCAAAGCATTTATGGCCAACTGGTTTCCACCTGGCTCACCACGCCAAGCCCAGCTGCCTAAACCTTGAAAATCAGATGCAAATGCTTGACTTCAGATTGTTGGCACAAATCAAAACATCAAACCGAACACTTGTTAGACCCTTCCCACACTTCAATCCAGAAGAGGTACTTCCTGGGTCTCGATCACTAATTACACACCAGCACATGGTGGTAACGGCCAACCGCGAGGCCCTTATCCACACCCTTATACAACTGTAATAAGGGTGCCCTTCCCTGTCATGCACTAGACCAGGGGCATTCTGCACAATGCTGTGAGTTGCCCACCCTCACACATCAATACAGAGATCACATGGGAGCTCAACCTGACCCTGTGCAAACAGGCCAGTCACCAACAACCGTCAAATTATTGCAGTAATTTTGGAAACACATTCAGCATCTGATCCCCCAGTGTGTTCATGCTTCAAGGAATAGCAACACCATGCTAGACCGAGCCTGGGGCTGTCCCTCACATATCCCTTAACAGGAATGATGTACTCAACACCCGCTCGGGGACACACTCAATCATACAAGCGGTGGAGAAAACGGCATGTTACTTGGCCCTCAAGCCCCTTCACACGCAGAACAGCACAACTGTGCTTCGGCTACTGCATACATGACCCAGAAACAGCACGTCTTCAGCGAGACCTCCGGCTATGGGAACCCTTCAGCTCTCGCCTTATACGTTATCTGGCTACCCCCGACCAACAAAACCATCCCTGCCTGCCAGTCGCTGACTCAGGAAATGCTGACCTTGTAGGAGCTGCCTGCCAGTCACGTACACGCGCGCCAACTAATGATGGACGCACCATCCATTAATTCCTTGCAAACTCCACGAGTTCTGCAATCACGGCCTCAATGCCATGATTCTCATAGCGCCATACCACATATAGCAGTGGAATGCTGAGAGCAAATATGCAATTAACTGCAACCGGCAGCCATCATTTGCCATCGCTCTACATACTCTAGATCTGCCGCCTGCGACATACCCGGTCGCTCGCGACATACCCAGTCGCCTGCGACTCGCGCCAGCATACTCGCGTCTCGCCAGGTCGCCTGTGACATTCTAGTCGCCCCGCGATACTTCGCCTGACCATCCGCTCTTCTTGCTGCCGTCTCTCGCCGCAGTCGATGCCCGACGTCCTCGCGTCGCAGCAATGCAATCATCACGTCGCGCAGCACTGCCATTATTAATTTCAACAACACCGCCGACCTTGCCGCTTGTCGACATTGTCACCCGCGACTCGGAAAATTAACCAGGAACAACTTCTTCTCGCTGCTCCCCAGATGCCGACGCTCTCTCGTCGCAGTCGACACAACTTCACCCTCTAGCTGCCGACACGCCCACACCAGCGCCGTTCACAATCGCTCATCCAGCGGTATAAAGAGAACTCGACAGCAATCTGCAGCTTTGCAATATAAATCTGGAAAGATTGACGATGGATAACTCCACACCGCACAAACTGCAACCTTGGAGATGACGCCTCGCGTAGCTCCTCGAGCTCGCGACCAGCACAGCTCGCAGCCATGTCGACTACATGCGCGAAAACTCGCCATGGCCAGCATACTCGACAGTCAACACCAGCCGAGCTTGTCGTAGCCAACACTGCAGCAACATGCTTGACTGCCACCCATGGCAGCGAAACGCCTTCGCTTGACGACAAATCTCGAACGCTTGAAACTCGTAGCTTCACTCAGGCGCTGCAAAGCATAGCCATGCCGCAAACCGGAACGCAACCAATGATCTCGATCGACTCGATCCATGCCGAACCGCACGCGCAGTTGACTCTTGATAAGTCTGGATAACTCGATCCATTAAAACCCAGCAACCCACAAGGATCACTAAAAGCCGATTCCGCAACATCTTGTCATCAGGAAATGCGAAACAGCCAGGAGCGCTCGTCAACACGTAGCAGGCCAGCAACGAAACTCATTCGTCGCCAATAACGTGCCCGCAATCTGGATAGCTCAGGAAACCTTCACGCAGCCAATCCAGCTAGTCCTGGCGTACAAACGCCCACCAACAACCTCCACGATAAACTTAGCCCTGGCCGTCGTTGGGAACTCAACCATTCCCGGAACGCATCATAAACCGATAATCTGCTACGCCCTTAACGAGACTAGCTTCTATCCGCTAGTCTCGATTCCGCGAGTATCCGCAGCAGTCCAGCGCAGGATTAAACTCGACGATTAAGCCCAGGCAGTAAACCGCCTTGATGGAACCGGAACATCGTTGTAATTTGAGTTAAAGCGCAATGTGTAGGGATAGATAGATTCCAATGCGCGCGGATAGATTCATCATGAGAATGGTTGGAATGGAGCTTGGTTAAAAATATAGGCTTACAGCACTCGTGCACGTGAGTGCTTAGACACGAGTTTGCCAAGTCAAGGCAACACACGTGAGACGGGCTCGCAAGAGATCTAACCAGTTGGCACTGGCCTATTCTTTACATACTTGTGCACTGTGCTTTGCTAGGCCTGAGCAGCCTCGTAGGCCTGCTCAGTATTAACACCCCCGGTACAGTATTAACAACCTGTACAGCGTCCAGATCCTATACAGTAGGTCTGCCATACAGGCACAGTGACCACAGAGTACAGTCCACAGTGATTATTGCGTCTGCACCCACCAATAGTCCAGGACTAAGCCTGCGGTACCAACAGACCACAGGTTAAGGTTCCTATTTCCTGCGTACGACGTATTAATCCAATACCGTCGTAGGTTCAGCACCTAATTCCTGTCAGCCCAGGAATTACTGTCGACCCCATATGCCGTCGGCACATATTCACGCACGACTTAGAAGAATAGCCGGCTCGCGCTCGCGCGCGACCGGGAAGTCGGAACACCATAACTTTCTTGATACTTGTCGGAATGAACTCGTTCCGGTGCCGCTGGAATCGTAGAGATATGCCGAATCAGGAACACGCCAATGCGCTTGGCGTTAACTCCTAGTAGCCCGCTCTTATTACTGGCCTTCCCTTTATAAGGATGTGGATGAGTATGTTAGAACTTGTCAATCTTGCCAGGAAATGAAACCCAATAATGTAGGACAGATAGCAGAACCTAGGACCTTGCCTGACCCTATCATGCCTTGGGATTCTATCATGATGGATTTTGTAGGACCTTTTAGAAAGAATGATAGGGGCAATGCCCAAATCCTTGTGTTCATAGATCGTTTTACTCGTATGTGCCATCTTGTGCCGTGTCCTTTAGAACTCACCGCACGTGATTGCGCACGCCTATACCTCAATAATGTATATAGATATCATGGATTGAGTAGGCAGTTTATTAGTGATAAGGATAAATTATTTACCTCAGATTTTTGGCAGCAGTTTTTCGCTGCCATCGGTACCAAGGTTACCTACGGTACTGCCTACCACTCCTCCTCCTCTCATTTAGTAGAGCGTCTTAATAGAGTAGTAGAAGAAGCGCTTAGGCACTATGTTAATGGCTCGGGTAGTGATTGGGAGGATTATTTATGTTTGGTAGAGTTCTCCCTCAACAATTGTCCCCAAGCTGCGCATGGATATACGCCCTTCTTCTTAGATACTGGGAGACAGCCCCTTACCCCTACCTCTCTCTTAGCTAGTCCTCTACGGGACAAGGATGATGTGTCCCGAGATACTGTAGAAGGTGTACAGTCCTTACTAGATAGAATGAAAACTGCTCATGACCACGCGATCTCAGGGTATCAAAAAGCTCAGGCTAAGTACCTTGCTAGGTTGCGTGCCTCCTTAGATAGACGAGCACCTGAGATAGAAGTAGGAGATCTAGTATTAGTAGAAGGCCCCCGTGTTGGCCGTTTTGCTCATAAGTTTGAAGCAGAACTGAAGGTCAAACTTAGGCCTGCCTTCTTAGGACCCTTCCATGTGTTGTCTAGGGTAGGAAATTTCTTGTATAAGGTCGATATCCCTACCTCTTGGCAAACGCATTCAAACACCTTCCATAGGAGCCAGCTTAAACTGTACCACCCTAGTACGTTCGCTGGCAGGGAGTTAGCGCCTGCCCCTTTAGAGCATAATCCTGACACTGGGGAAGTAGAAGACGAAGTAGAAAGCATCGTGGCCCATCGAGATATCAAAAAGGGCCGCGGTACCCAGCGTCAGTATAAAGTGAAGTGGATGTATGCTCGTAGTGAAGTAGATAAGGTTTGGTATACGGAGAGTGAGCTAGATGGGTGTAGTCGCCTGCTGCAGGAATATAAAACCCTGCACAAGCTCTAGTCGTAGGCCTTCTCCTCTCTTATGTTATGTCTGCTGTCGACGGGTGGTTGGTTGTCCCCTCCCCTCCGCAGCCGTCATGACAGAGCCTACCCCTCCGGCTGAGAGCCCGCTGCCGTCCCTGCCCCTACCGGACCCTGAGCTGTATTTCGAGGCCCTTCCGGGCCGTTGGGTGTCGCGATCATGTTACCGGGGTGGCGTTGTGCAGCCGGCCCTTCAGGCCCAACATGCGAGCTTAGTCAGGGCGGCCCTCTTCGGGGTCACGTGGTATGGTCCTTCCCCTGATGAGCCGCACCAGCTTGTCCTGCACGGTTTCGATGATGCCGGACACTGTTTGTTGGGGTGTGGTTCCAGCTGTCCCGCCTTGGGGCAGATAGATGCGGTTCTCCGGTGTTGCCGTGTGTTCTCCTACCTCTCCACTCCTGTGGGCCGTACCTGCCTACGGGAGGTGTTCCCGTGGCTTCCAGCTGAGGGTGATGCTGAGGTAGACGAGAACCCCTGCGACCTTTTACGGGCCGTAGAGTTCATGGAGATAGCTGATCAGTCGGCGGGACTAGCGGTTAGTGGTCCTACCCCTTCGGGCGCCCCAGCCGAGGTACATTATACTCCAGATTATTCTGCCTCGAGCGCTGCGTCCGCCTCCTCGGTGTCTGTCCCTCCCTCTCCGGTCCCGTCGTCCCCTCGGTCGACCCGGGATGTCGCAGTGGAGCCTACCCCTTCGGGTTTGCCTGATCCTCTTTCGGCGACGGTCTCGGCTATGCAGGCTCAGATCCAGTCTTTGACCACGGCGTTTGGGGCCTTCCTTGCGGCCCAGGCGCAGGTCCCGGCCACGCCGGCTGGATCCGCGCCCCCTACCCCTTCTGTCGCCCCGGCGACTACGGCTTCGCCCGCGCCCCCGCCTGCGCCCGCGGTCGCTGTGGTTCCGGCGGCTCCTGCGACTCCTGCTGCCTCTGCGCCTGTTACCGCTCTACCTGCGCCTACGCGGGAGTCTCCTGCCCCTGTTAGCTCGCCCTCCGTCGCTGCTTCCGAGCCTCCTCCCGCTCAGGCGCAGACGTCGCGGGGTTTCTTTGGCGATACTAGCGGGCTTCCCAGACTTTGGGAGGGTGGTCCTCCGCAGAGGATTCCGGTTCCTGACTGGGGCCTGGATGGTAGTCAATCTTATGCAGGACTGCCTGTCCCTACGGGCCCCATTTTCAACATGTGGCCTGAGGGTGCACCGGCAACGGAGACCGGCGCGCCTGCGTCGTTGGTGGGTCCGTCACGGCCCTCTCTGGCTTCAGGTCCGGCGCGACCTCCTGTTTTACCAGTGCCCCCTGCGTCGGTGTCGGCTCCTGCCCCTGCGTCAGCCCCTGCTCCGGTCCCTCCTCCTTCGGCCTCGCGGTCTTTGGCCGCGGTTGTTCGGTCCACCGGTCAGGATCCTCGCGCCACCCGCGCTGCCGATTCCCTCAGGGAGTTGTCCCAGGGTGATCGGGACAGGGCTCCTTCTGTGGTGCACGCGACGCCGGAGTCGCGTGACACGCCCATTCCGGGGTATGGTATGTCCGCACTCGCCTGCCGACAGTGTGACCTGCCGCGCGCCTCTGCTGAGCTTGCCATCTCTCCCATGTCCTATGGGTTCTCCCAGGTGTGTCGGGCGCCCCGGGATCGTGGCCTACCCATTGAGACTGATCGGCCTCCGTTCGACATGGTTATTTTAGCTGATCCGGTGTTCGAGGGTGAGATCCTGGTCCGGCGCGTCCTGTATCGCTGGGCGAGGCGCCACAACGACTTGGACACCTACGGTGGGTTTCAGTGGGCTTACCCTCCCCCTCTGGGCATTATGGCTTCGGATGCCCTTACAGTAGAGTTTCCTGCGGTGCCGGGTGCGGCGTACACTACGGTCCTCCAGCCCATCCTTGAGTGGGATGCCCGCCGCCCGGCGCCTATCCCGGGCCAGGGTCTAGACTCCCGCGGTCACCCTCCTCCTCGTGCCAGCGACTACCTAGAGACATTCGGGTCGCGACAGTGTGTTCGTCGGTGGCGCTCCCGCGAGGTTCGGCACATCCGGTTGTGGCCGTCCAACGTGGAGCCCCTGGTGGACCTGTTCTTCCCGACGGGTCTGCGCCCTCGGATTCGGTATCATTGCCTCCTCCTGCGGGCCCTTTGCCTGATCGCGGTAGAGCCTTTCCTTCGCCTCTTTGCCTGTGGCTTTCTGGACTGGGCCCGTGGCCAGGTCGTCCTCACGCAGCATAGGTATTACTGGGCCTTCCTGGGCCTCTTTCCTGACGGCGTGTGGGCCGATGTTTTCCTCACTGTAGATAGGCATGACAATGTTGAGGATGTGGCTCACTACCAGGCCTACCTGGAGGTCCTGCTGGCCTCTCGTGGCACTTACCAGACGGATGGCCACTAGATAGAGGGCCTTAGGCCCGACCTGAGGGTGTTGTCCCTCCGGTATGTAGAGTCGCCCTCATATTCTGGCCAGTTGGTTGGCTGTTCTTGGTCCTTAGCGCTGATGTGTTTACTCTGTGTGTCCTGCCCAGTGCCGTCCCCCCCGGCCAGGACTCCGTTCCAGGCAGTTAGGGGAACCTACCACCAGGCTTGGTGCTGGCTAACCCTACACCACCCGGCGTGGTGGTGGAGACCGTGTGAACTATTGGTGCTTTGTATCTGGGATGGTCTATCGATTGTGTTGGTGTGTGCTGGGTGCGTTAGGATTATTTTCCTACCCCTCTGGTTCCCTCCTCTCTGCGTAGGGAGAGGGCTCCCTACCTTTTGTGGGGGGGGAGGTGTTACGTCGCGTAACAATTCGTTGTAGTTACGGACGTAAATTAGGTCCTTGGCCTCGGTTGTTCCTAGGTTACGTGCAGTTCTAGTTTGGACATGATTGTCCCCGTAACAGTACTGTGGTATAGTGGGTGCCTTTGGGCGCCGCGCCGCGTACTATATTAGTGGTCCTTATCCTTTTGTAGAATGTAGTGGACAGGCGTGCATCTGTGCACCTGCTTGTGTTTCTGTGTTTCTGCAGGCGAGGGCCAGGTCGGCCCGAGCCTGTTGGACCGTTGGTGACCATTTATGCACGTTCCACTCCTTGTGTGGTCACTCGGCGTGTGTTAAATGAATTAGCACATATTAGCTTGGGTCACGGCAGTTTAGTTGTGTTTCCTTCCTCTTTTCCTGGAGTAAACGGGTTTGATTAAATGGCCTATGGCGTATTACAGTAGTACATATGTAAATGCATTGAGATCTGGTTCGTCTCGGTCGTCTTTCGCTAGGGGTGTAAATAGAAGCAGCCTCACTAGTTTAGGTAGTATCAGGACAGGTAGAGGTAGAGGTGGCGGCCGAGGCTTGCGGCGTAACAATGCTCCCCCCTTACCCGGGCATAGCGTGATAGACCATGAGGGTGCAGGTGCCCTGGTGCACCTAGAGCAGGGGTAGCTTACATTCCCACCCTTGCATGAAGTAGCCTAGAATGTATTAAAAGCCATATGCCCCTTCTCAGGGCTATGTGCTACATCTACTCCCAACGGAGTGATGTTGATAATAGCTCCCGTCGCCGTTGTTGCTGCGCCAGGGTCAAGTTGTCGTCCAAGGTGAAGGGAGTGTCCTCGAGCCGCTTGCGGCGTCTGAGAAACGAATTCTTGTCGATCCGATGGGCTCTTAAAGATGAGAAGAAGCGGGGGCGCCCCTGCCTTACCTGGTGTGCGGGGAAGGCGGTGGGCGACCAGCTTAATCTCACCAAGAAGGCGGCCCATGCGATCAAGGATTTTTCTCTCAAACGCACGTGCAAGCTTCTCAGAATTCTCACCTTCCTCCATGTCGAAGTTCTTGAGGATGGCGTTAAGGCTGCATGTGCTTGGCGAGCTTGGCCTCCTCGCGGAGGTCGAGCGTCTGCTGCTGGAGCTGTGCTGCAACGGCGGAGGTGGTGCAGGTGGTGTGTTGCTTAACCCGTGTTTTTTTAATTAGAACGCGATATATCGCGTTGTAAGCTTTTTTTAGAACGCGTATAGCACCTAAGGAAAAATTTTTTTCATGGTCATGTATATACTTTCCTGAAAGCCCATAAATCAAAGGATTTTTTGAGCTACTCAGACCTACAAACTGCTTATTCATTAGAGAGATACACTGGTTTGAATACAGGGGGGTCTGACCATGACCGCGATTTCTTGACCCTAGGTCACAAGTCATGCGCTTATTCACAAATGGTTCATGAAAAAAATCTGGCTTCTTGCACGAGCTATGGGCAACATATGCAGGCTCTGTGAAACAAAACTCAGGCCCATTGGGCCACTGGAGCTATTTTTCATTAGCATCACAATTACAACGCAGTACAACGCAGTGGGAAACATGAGAGCCCTTGACAACATTACGCAACGACCCGAGCCCCATAAACGGGGCCATAGTGAGCTTGGAGGGTCAAAACGTTGAAAAAAGGTGTTGTATAAGTTATACAGCATCAAACATGCATCAAACATCATGACTGGATGACCTAATATGACTGAATCAGGCAGCCATAGCCAAAGCATCATCCACTCTCACAACGTGTTGAGCACATGCCTCGTGGGAATGGAGGTGCTGGGTTTTCATTCCATAACGCGTGCAATACTGAAAGAAAGAGGCACGTGTAATGCAAGGCTTGGATAGGTTGAGTGATCCATGAGCTTACATGCAGGCAAAGATGACGCTGGAATGCATGCTAGCAAATGGTGGCAAGATGCTAACAACACATGATTATACACCATGATTATGGGCACCCAGCTGATCTTCTTGCACAATCAACGCAGTATAAACCATCAACATCCAATCCTCACGATATATGAACGGCTTGACGACGTATACAGCACCTAAATACTGCACAACTGCAACCTGCTATGGCTGACATGCAAGCAACGTCGAGTAGGATGGCGGTCTTAGAGAGGCTGGGCAGAGGTCGGTAGAAATAAGTGGAAAACTGGCAGAAACTAGGTAGAAACACGATATACTTACGCCTGCAAGCACTATTGAGCCGGTGGCAGAGGCCATTTCCAGGAAAATACAGCATACCGTAGCAATAGCCACGGTCACGCCTTACGCTATTTGCAGGCACCATCATGCCCGGAGCTATCCAATAAAAGTCTGCACAAATCTCGGTTTAGCCGAGAGTCCGGGCGTTCGGAATGAATAAACATGTGTTAACTCGTCGTCTGTCCCTGGTCCTCTACGGAGGACTGAGTTGAACTCAGTCCTCTCTAGAGGACCGAGTTTTTGGGTTTCGTAGAAAATTCGCCCCGGTCAGAATGTTTGACAAAAAAATTCTCTCAAAATTTATTCAAATACTACGTGAAAAGATCTTTCTTGGACATATTTTTGGGATTTTTTTTGATTTGGTATGAGCGGCTAAATGT
This sequence comes from Mesostigma viride, assembly GCA_009746045.1. Lineage (NCBI taxonomy): Eukaryota > Viridiplantae > Streptophyta > Mesostigmatophyceae > Mesostigmatales > Mesostigmataceae > Mesostigma > Mesostigma viride. The sequence goes on from RPFO01000065.1 coordinate 4,043,933, forward strand.
ACGGTCAAAGTACAGGTGGTAAGGGTACTTTTCCACGTGAAACGCGAGTTCCGGAAATGCACGACCTAGCCATGGCGGCTCGCGCCCATGCATGCAGTTTACGTTTGCGGACGAGTTAGCTGTCCAAACTCAGGAAATAGATTTAACATGCCCTAAAGATGATAAAAATACATTTTTAGCTCGCGGGGATGCGATTTACCCGGTGTCGGCACTGTTCTTGCTGGAAAAAACTGCGATAAGGCAGGTCGACGGAATTGATGACTGCGCTTGCTTTCCGGCGAAATTTCAATGGCTGATAGGATTCTTTCTACATTTTAACATGCATTGTATTAGAATAAATTGAGTGACAGTATAGATTTGAGTATTTCGACCATTCTGTCACTTCATGGTCTATGTGCCGCAAAGTGCCACTTTTGCGGGCACCGCCTGGGCCAAGGTAACGCTAGCCGTGCCAGGTAAAGCCGGATAATCGTTGCCTCTTCGTTTCTTGATGTTCGTACATGAGTTTAAGCTTGCGAGGCGTTGTCAGGTTCAAGTCTTGATGCTCTTTCTTGACCGTTGCCTGCCCTCTCTAAAACCCCCTTTTCAGATGATGTTATCAGGCATTTGCCTTGACCCAGTGTAGTTGTGCAGGGTTTTAGGAGCTGTGCAGGTTTAAACACCTTCATAGATGTTAGTTATTCTTTTGCTACGTTCATACTGCATGATTTTGAGGCCACGGGCCGCGTCAAGGGTGCATTCAAGCTTTTACGGGTGAGTGAAAAGTCTTGGTGACAAACCACTGCCATCATGTGCCAGCAACTATGTTGGCCACATCATGGCAAGGCAAAACAGTTATAGCCATATCTATTGTTGTTAGAAACAATGGAAATATGCTTAACCTACCCATTATATTGGTGGTTGACACTTATAACATAACCCTTTGTTGGTAGGGTATCCAAGCCCATTCCCTACATGCATGCATAGGCTCTCACTACATGATAAGGTATGATATACCTGAAGTATGATGATGCAAGTGTGTTGTCCTGTAATGCTTGAAGGGAAATGAGTTGATTGGGATGGTTGGTGGCCACGGTGGTGTGTAGTATGACCGCACTTACATGCTAGCAAAGTTAGCAAAAGCCCCATTCCTCTCCTGAGGACTGAGAGTTTTTTAATTGTTTCAGGCAGTTGCAGTGGCCAAATCGAGCCCAGTTTTTTTCCACGTTTCAGGAACTATATTGTTTACATGCCTATATTTTTTCTTCATGCACGAGGATTTGATTGAATTTTTCCCACTCGTTCTTATCCCGAAAAATGCAAATTCGCGAGGGGTGCCCATCGTCCGTGTAATTTTCAGGTGTTCGGGTCAAGTTTTCACATATGCAGTATTTTTGCCAACAAAATGACATCTAGTACACCCCCGATCCACATCAAAACATTTGGGATGGACCCCCCACCTAGTCGCTACACGCGGTTGAAAATTGTCAACTCAGTCCTCCTGTGAGGACTGAGTTGGGACAGACGACGAGTTAAGAAGTCGAAACACCATGGAAATACCAAGCATGGTGCCGCAGCAGACCCGAGTCTTGACGTAATAATATGTATGCCGGTTTCCAGGGTTTCCGCATGAAAGTTGGGTGAGAAACTGGAAAAAACTACGTTTCCTTTGCCCCAGTACCTCAACAAACTCGTAGAAACCTAATTATCAACCTTTGAACGCATCATCATGGTCGTGCTACCCAACAGCCACTGAAATTCGCGCGAAAACTGGCGAGATCTACCTGCCGCCATCGCCGTCGTCTTCACCTTCGTCCCGCGAAAATGCCTGATTTCAGTGGTACATATTTGTTTGCAGCTGTCACAAAAAAAATACCAAAAATACCAGGATTTTTTCTTGAATTCTATGAGATGTTTCTGACCTATCTTGAAAGTTTCAGACCAAAAATCGCATGTTTAATAGGTTTGCCACGTGTCAGATTACAACGCGATACATCGCGTTCTAACCCTACAACGCGATGTATCGCGTTGTAAAAAAACACGGGTTAAGCAGGTCCGCCCTGCAGGTCTGGGTGGGAGGAGCAGCGCCAGCCGAGCCAGCGAGGGCTGGCTTGGCGGCAATGTCCTGACATTCCTAAAAGGGTAGGTAAACATGTCATGACCTACCCACAGCAGTTGTTGGCTGACCTAGTGGTCCCAGCCCCGTTTGAACATCGCATTCACTCCCTCTCTCTTGCTTGGACTGCTATGCAGAACAAGAAGAGGTGTGAGACGATTGTCCAGGCTCACACGCCAGCCCCTGTGGGCAAGCCCCCCCCCCCCAATAGGATCGAAGGGCCCGGCGCTTTGCTGAGTAGAATAGGGTTTTCCTCGATTAGATTAGCTTAGAGTTAGATTAGTTTGGGTTCGCGGCTTCGCCCACCTCCATCCATCCAGCAAGGGAATATGTGCTACATGATCTCCCAACGGAGTCATGTTATAATTTAATTTAATTTAATAAAAAATAAACAAAGCCAACGTGGGGAATATATTTCATTGAGAATGATAAATTACGGAGGTGAGATTCGAATGTATATTCATTGAGAAGGATAAATTTCGGAGGTGAGATAAATTACGGGGGTCGAATATATACGCCCATCTCACCTCCGTAATCTATCATTCTGAATGAATATAAATACTAAAAAGTATCATCACTTACATTAGAGTGAAGACGCCCGGCATAAACAAAGCCAGCGCTACAATATAATATTATATATTATAATATTGTATATTATAATATAATATTATATAAACTACTATATTATATTATTAAGTATTATGATATTTACAAATTATATATATGCCTTGAGCAATGGCATCACCACCTCCGTTCAGTTTGGGGCCGGCGCTTTGTAAATCAGCAGATACGGCCAATCTTTTTCAACTTGCAACTGGGACCAGAGGAAAGCAATACTACCACTACTACAATAAGAATGTGATGAAAATTAGACATGCGTACAGAACATGTTGACATGGCGCTGTCACAAAAGGGCAACGCGCCTGTGTGCGCTGTATGTACAACGCAGATTGGTTGCGATCCGAAAACTATCTGGGACCCCGGATCCATCCCCAATATAACACAAGATGGCAATCAGCCGTCGCTTGAGTGCCTGTTAATTTTTCTGCATCCATGATAAGGCAAGCCATGCCACCTGAAGGTAGCCTAGACGAAAAGATACCCGGGAGCTGGCCAAGTGGATGCCCATTATGCCAGGGCATGCATAACTCATTCTGGACGGCGCTTTACAAAGCCATGGTGCTTATGCAAAACTAGGTGGCTCGACCCACAACCTATGGCCGCGTGATTGGCTGTTCGGCCTTGTGGCCAGCATCTGCCAGCAGGACAGCCAGATTGAAGTGCACTATTGGCACTGCTAAACAGGTACTTGCCACGAGAGCGGTGGCTGCCACCAGCGGCGCATGCGCCAGAAGTCAAAATACGCACGTTCTCCGAACACGGCTCCCTGGCAGTGTCAAAAACTATTCGACAACCACACAGCAATTCAATGCACGAGGGGGCCTGGCATCAGCTCAGAGGGTCCCCTAGGCACTGCACCAATTACTACTGTCAAAAAAGACCCTGCCGTCTCCACGTTAGGCACCCTTCCAGCGCGTTCATCAGACCACCCACACGCTCTGCGCACCCCCCGCGCGTGACGGCGCGCCGCCGCCAAACATGCTCCCACTCCTTTCACTGCTGCTTCCCAAACGCTCAGGGAACGGGTGGCGCCCCCCTAGCGAAGTGGCCTGCTGGAACCGCCGCACCCACCCCACGTCACCCCCCTGGACCCAATGCACCAGCCGCTCTAAACGGGATCGCTGGTACCGAACCAGCATCGCGTCGTGCGGGTTTGTGAACTCCGATTGGTACGCCTTGTCCCACTGCTCGTGTTCCAAAAACGCGGCCTCGAGGGACGAACGCGGCGACCGCGCGTCTTCCTCGGCAGTGCCCACCGTGACGCCCTGATGGTTGCCCAACCCTGTGTCACCAAGTGGCGCCGGCGCGGGGATCGGCAACGCCGACGGGCTGTCCTTCTCCACTACCTCGTAAAGCTGCAGCGAGTAGGCGCCGCCCTTCATCATGCGGCGGCCCACGCACTGCATGCGGCAGTGCATGAGCGCCTCAAAGGACTCCATGTCTTGCGGGGTGAGCTGATGGGAAAAAGAGAGAGAGAGAGAGAGAGAGAGAGAGAGAGAGAGAGAGAGAGAGAGAGAGAGAGAGAGAGAGAGAGAGAGAGAGAGAGAGAGAGAGAGAGGGGGGGGGGGGGGGGGGCGGGGGAGAAAGAGGGAGGGAGGGAGGGAGGGTGTGCGTGTGTGTTTTGGGGGTGGGTGGGTCAAGGGGGACGAGAAGACACAAGTGGGCCGCGAATATACAGAAGGGGGTAGGGGTAAGCAGGAGGTCCCCACCAAAGGAATTATCAACGTGATGGCCTAACTATTGGCGTACGTCCCTGTGCGTTTGTGCCAGTGGGCCAGATGTCCCTAAAAGTGCAATCCAGTCACCATCACAACATGCCCACTACCAATGACCCTGGCCGTTTGCTCACGCTCCAGGGTGGCATTTTGCCACAGGCCGGATGCTGACAGCCCTCAGTAGACTGGCCCCAAATCACACTTGCTGGCGCCGGCACGCGGCATCCCAATCGGCATCCACTTGTGGCATGCAGCAATCCGACGGTCCCCCTTTCCACCCTTCAAGCTAACCATGGGTGACGCACATGCACGCACACACGCCCGCCCGTGCAATGCCCGCCCGCCCGCCCGCCCGCCCACCCACCCACCGACCCGCCCGCCCGCCCGCCCGCCCGCCCGCCCGCCCGCCCCCCGCCCGCCCGCCCGCCCGCCCGCCCGCCCGCCCGCCCGCCCGCCCGCCCGCCCGCCCGCCCGCCTGCCCGCACACACGCACACACACGCACACATACACAAATATATACGCTGATACACACATATACGTACGCACACATACACATATACGCACACATACACAAATACACGTGGCCTCATGTACATACATACCTGCACGGCCACGAGCTGCGAGGCCAGGATCTGCTGCGGGAGGGCCCAGTAGGCGAGCCGCTGCGTCTGGCGCACGAGGGGGCCCTGGTAGAGCGCGCGACCCGAGGCTGGGTTGGGGATGACGTCGGTCGGCACACCCGAGTGGATGCCGATGGTCACCTGCAGACCGCCCAGTGCGGACGGCACGCACGCGCCGCCCTTGCTGACTCCGCCATTCGATTGGGGGTTCTGCTGTGAGGGGGGAGCGCAGCCGACAACATGGCCAGTTGCCGCAGGTAGCAATCATGTCAGAGGGGGAGCCTGGCAGAGGGCAGGCCTGCCAGAACAAGAGAAAACCGCCCACGCCAACTCCAGGCGCGGCTTGTCCATGCAGCGCACGCCTGACCAAGCCCAGCACACAGAACTGACTGCTTTGAATTAGTATCCAGGAGAAAAAAAAATATCTTGCGCTGCACAAAGGAGGGCACATGACCATACCATTCCCTGGCATCCTTCCCACGGCATGAGGCCCTAGTGCAAGGGGGCACAGACATGCGGCACTCAGGTCGGAGAGCACAGCGGCAAAGGCAGGCTAATTCAAATCTGTCAAGCTACAAAAGCATGTATGTGTTGCGAGAGCCAAGGCCACACCTGCATGCAACAAGCCACGCGCATCCAGGGGGGAGTCCGGCTTGACAACGCACACGAGAAGATGTGCATGCCTGCCACCACTTGTTGACACGCATGTCGCTGGAAGAGGGCTGGCGGCACCCTCGCAAAGCCCAGTGCATGGGTAAGGGGGGTTGCTTGAACGTTGGCGCACTTCAGCAATAAAAGGTACAGATCCTAGCAGCATCATGCACGAGTTACGGCGTGATGAAGCTAGGTCGCAGCCCCATTGAATCCGCGATGCATGGGCAGTAAGCCACACGAGCCAGAACCACGCCACCTGGACATGCACCGCGGGACTCTACTGCCGTACACCACCTGGCGTAGCATCAACCGCTGCACACGACCCACCTTCCCTCGGCCCCCACATACCGCTGGCCACCTCCCACCAAACGTTCCAAATGGTTTGACGTGGGCCCCAGTCTCCTCAGATCCCCACTGTCCACATGTTGGCATATGTTAGCAAAAGGATAGCGTGGCATGTAAAGCCCATGCCGGCGCCGGCATGCGCCACCCGCATGAACCCAGCAACAGATGGACCCACTGACCAAAGATATGATAGTAACACATACCAGAAATATAATAAGAACACATACCATAAATACAATAAGAACACATACTAGGAATGTAATAAGAACAGATACCAGAAATGTAATAAGAACACATGCCAGAAGTGTAATAAGAACACATGCCAGAAGTGTTATAAGTACACATACCAGAAATGAAATAAGAACACATACCAGACATGCAATCCGAACACTCACCCCCTGTGCGCGCGCCGTGCGGCCGAGCAGCCTGGGATCCCACCCAACCATCTGCAGGCGCTCGTTCAACGAGACGGCCCAGACCAGCGCGTGCGCGGCCTCCTTGAACGCGACCATGAAGCTAACGCCCGCCCCCCTGGCCGACGACCCCTCCTCGCCCAGGCACGACGTGAGCAGGCCGGCCACATCGCCCGGGGCGCAGTTGTAGCCCTCAAACTCAGCGCACAGCGCCTGCGCCACGTTGTACAGCTGCGAGAGCGCCTCGCGAGTTAGCTCGCTGTCCCAGTCGAGCAGCGGGGCCAAGCCAGGGACCGTGACGTATGCCAGCGTCACGCGCGGCCGTTGCTTGGTGGCGCCGAAACCGGGCGCCAAGCAGATAGAAGGGGAGACCATCTGCAGGGACTTGGGGACGTCCAAGCCACGGCCTGCGAGCCTCTCGGACGAGATCTGGTTTGATAGCAGGATGAAGAGGGGAAGTGGCATGAGGGCAGCAGCATGGGACGGGGGCCGGATGAGGGGTTAACTGCCACATGGAGTTGATTGCAGATGGGTCAATGGCATGTGAAGCTCATTGCAGATGGGGGCAAGCGAACACTGGGGTGGAGTAGGCGGGAAGGTGGGGGGAAGGGGGCATGAGAGAGGGGGGGTTCAGTCCAGGAGGCGTCCAGGCACAAAAGCAAGCTGGCGCTACAGACTCATGAAGTTTAACTACTAGTCAATTAACTCGTTTATACAAGTATCATCAAATAACTATAGTTAGTATTACCCAGTAATAGAAGATTTCTGCACATCCATTGGGACAACAGGAGCCTGTCCATAGTGGGGCGCAAGGAACACGTTCAAGTACGTGGGAAGGCCGACAGAAGAAGGGCTCCACAACACAGCAGAGATAGCGACGCCTGAGAATCCTGACTGCAGAGCTACCACTTGGCTGGGGGCGGTGCCTTGTCAAGCGACGGGCTGTGCATGGGGAGTGGCCTCGCTCTTGTCAAGAAACAGCTAGGTTAATCGCCCCATCCCTGCACCCTCATCCCTGCCCCACCCTCCACTGACTCCCCAGCCCATCCCCACCCCAACCAGGAGACGCGTATTTAAACAAATTTGCACCAATGCTGACAGGGGAATGTGCTTGCCTTCAATTTCTTGCTAGTGTGTCTGAGAGGCTATACCTGTGGGCCTACATGAGTTGCCAGGCCCTGCTCGCCCCCCTGACCTCCCAACACAGCCATATGAGCATTGCGAACGCTATTACCTCCCCACCCACCCCCGGCTCCACACTAGCACGTGCGCGCTCACCTGCAGCACACCGATCTTATCCGAGACGTTCGTCAGCATGTGCTCTCCATGGTGCCACACGCGCAGGCCCTTGTCCTCGCACTCGTCACTGTCCAGCACGTCCTTGTCGGCGTTCCGCAGGTGCGCGAACACGCGATCGGTGATGTAGATGTGGCCCCCGCTCTTGATCGCGCTGCAGAGCGCGCGAGTGACTTCCACCACCTGCCCCGAGTACGAGTACCGGCCGGTCGCCGGGTGAACCTCGTGCCGCAAGTTCCCCATGTGCACTGCCATCCGCACCCGCAGGCCCGCCCACAGCATCTCCCCAGAGTCAGACCCAGGCCCTGCGCCGCCCCCAGGGCCCCGCGTCCCGCCCCCCCCCCCCCGGTTCCTCCAAACTCCCCTGGCCCCTGATGGAGTCGCTGCGCGGCTGCGCACCGGTGCTCCATCAGCCGGGGCGGCCACTTGTAGTTGACCAGGTTCTGCTGCACGGTGAGGCACCACTGGAGCGCGTCGCCCGTGGTGTGGAAGGCCATGAAGAAGGCATCGCCCTCGGTGTAGAACTCGTACCCGTGGAACGCAAGCAGCGCCTCCCGCAATATCGTGTCGTGCTGCTTCATGGCCAAGTCCATCAGCTCAGGGTCCCACGCCCACAGCTCCGTGGACCCCTCAACGTCGGTCAGGACGACGACCGCCGACCCCTCAGGCGGGCCCGTCTTCTCCAAGAGCTCCACCATGAAGTCAGGGTATGCGCTGCCGCCGTGCTTGACGTAGTCGACGCCTTTCCGCTCTGCCGTTCGGGGGATGCGGAGCCCTATCACCACACGGATGCCAGCAAAAAACACCCACGAGGTGAACACGGTCCACCCGATCATGACGCACAGGCCCACGACCTGCGAGGCGAGCTGCGACGGGTTCCCGAAGAAGATGCCCGTGACGCCGTCGCGCTCGTGTGCAAACAGGCCCAGCGCGAGAATTCCCCACGCCCCGCACGCCAGGTGGACCGAAACGGCCTCCAGCGGGTCGTCGATCCTCAGCTTGAGCAGCAGCTGGGTCGTCCCGTGGTAGATCAGCCCCGCGATTGCGCCGATGAGCACCGACGCCCACTCGTCGTACGCAAAGCAACCCGCGGTGACGGCGACCAGGGACCCGAGCACGCCGTTGAGGATTGGGCCAAGGTCGACGACGCGGCGGCGGAGGGCCGAGTAGAGCGCGACCATGCCGCCACCCGCGGAGCCCGCCAGCGCGGTATTTACCATGGTCTTGGCGGCGACGACCGCACGGTTGTTGGACAGGCCGAGGGTGGACCCGCCGTTGAAGCCGAACCATCCCACCCACAGGAGGAACATGCCAAGTGTGGACAGGACCAGGTTGTGGCCCGGCATCGGGTTCACGGTCCCGTTGGATGAGAAGCGGCCGATGCGGGGGCCCAGCATCCAGGCGCCGACGAGGCCCGCGGCGCCGCCGGTGGTGTGAACGACGGACGAGCCCGCAAAGTCGACGTAGCGGAGGCCCAGAATGTGGCCGTCGGCCATCCATGCCTTCTTGGACCAGATCCAGTGGGCGCCGCATGGGTAGGTGACTGCGGTCATGAGGAAGGAAAAGATTACGTACGCCTCGAAGGAGCAGCGCTCCGCGACGCTCCCGCTCACGATGGTCACCGACGTGGCGGCAAAGCTCCATTGGAAGAACCAGGTGGAGAGCATGTTGTCTTCGATGCCGGCGGACGCGAAGTTCTCGTTGCCGACGAAGTAGTTGGCGTCGCTACCTCCGCCGAATGCGATGGCCCATCCCACGAGGAACCAGGCCAGACCGCTCGAGGAGCAGTCCAGCACATTTTTAATTAAGATGTTCTTGCTGTTCTTGGCACGCACACCGCCTACTTCCAAGAGGGAAAACCCCGCCTGCATCATGAACACTAGGCATCCGCAGATCAAAAGCCAAGCGTGGTCTAGGGCCTTTTCCGTCTCCTCAATTTGCTGCTGGAGCCGAGCCACATTAGCCTCAAGTGTGGTGATTTCGATTTCAGTACTCGGGTCCATAATAGCACGCAGCTGAAGATCGGCGCCACTAGTACCAGATCAAAATGTGCCGCATCCGACTAGACGGACATAGCTCCATCCACTTCTGCGATCCAGGGGGGGCCATTCCACGATTAGCTACCAAGGAACCACGCTTGCACAAAATACATCGGCAGCCGCCGCGTACTACAAGGCTACGACGTTTGTTCATGGTGACAGGGAGTGATCGATTATCATCAGCCGCCGCGTACTACAGGGCTACGACGTTTGTTCATGGTGACAGGGAGTGATCGATTATCATCGTATCTTGCGATGCAAATTCATTTATAAGCCCGCAAATGCTAATCCCATCTTCATTAGCAAATATTCCTACCTACCCATTTAATGTATGGCATTACACAACAATGTGGCAGCTTCCCCTTACCCCGGCACTGACAATCCACGCTTCCCAGCGCGCGCTGAAAATTATTCGACTTTTCCTGGCATCGTTTTCCTGGCCTGTGGCAACATTTGTTTTGGCAACCCGAGGCCTACGCCAAGCGTCTTCGTCTTCGTGGATCTCTAACTGAAAAAAACCGTGACGAAAACCTCTTCCCACTGAGAATCGGTACGGCGCACTCTATATTCCAGAAAACGAAATACGGTTGGGGTTGCGTTGAGTTGAATATATTCACGTGCCGGTGGTCCGACAGGGATATTTTAACAGTAACGGTTGGGGACTTGGGGTTGAGTTTAGTCAACTCAACGCAGCAGAGATTTGGAAGAGATTTCGAGGGCCAGGACACTGAACAGCATGACGGTCGGAGAAGAGTGACAACTGGACCGTGCAGCTGAACAGAATCGAACCAGATCACACATGGTACGACTGCCTGTAACTGGTGAGCTGGGAATCAAGTTCTGGCACAAAGTCAACTCGGCTAGCCGCACATAAACCGGAAAGGTTTTGCAAGGGAGCCGTCTTCGGGTTCGCCTTCAGGAATCGTCCTCGGGAATCTGTACGGCGAAGGGGTGGGGGGACTGGGGGAGTCGGCCATAATTATGGAAGCGACTTGCCGACTTCACAGTTCACACTTCACAGCACCGAGCCGGGCCCGGGTTGACCTGTCCGGCTATTGCGCGCCAGTCGAAAGCGTGGTTAGTTTCGTGGACTGCGGGGGTTAGGGGCTTTCTGACTTCTTCGGGCTTGAAAGGGCAGCAATTGATCTGAACGGACTGGTAAACACCTTTGCGGCGTGCCAAATCAGAAAAATACCTAATGGGAGTTATGGGACGAACAATGTCAGCGTACATACTGCCGCGCGCACATAATTTGTCGTGCGCGCAACGCACCAGGTTCAGTGTCCCCGTGTCCCAGCCCAGTTGTAGTCTCACACGTTCGTCCGTCCAAAACACACGGCAACTCGGCAAGAAGGATAGGATTTTAGAGGGGAACTGATGAAGGAGCGGTGACATGCCCAGCCAAAATTTCACGGGTACTAGGGTCTGGCCCCAAGGCTGCCGGTGGCTGCATTGGTCCGGCCCCTATATAAATATAGGGGCTGCGGCTGAAATAGCCTGCCGGCGGGTGGTCATGGCCCCCATATGGCGAGCCTACTGCCAAAGGGGATTTGCCACGTGGCAAGTGCTCGTCTATACCAGTTGTATCCACCAGTAACAATCCATGGTCAGTTTCAAACCGAACATTCATTGGTGAATTTCTCAAGTATTGTCAGCGGGCCTTGGAAAGGGGTCAAATTCAGCAAGCGCTGCGGAACTTAGATACTAAACTTTCGTTTTTTGTTCGTAACGTACAGCCAATCATTTTGCTCCCGGATCAAAGTGTGATCTGGTCACTGAACACGAATTCAGCGCGTTGGGGGGGGGCATATGGGGGCCGGCTGTCGGCGCACCGGTGGCGGCGCCCCAGGGGGGCGCTAGCATACTGGGGGCCAGCAAGTTTCATTCCGGCGGTTGGCATTGGACCCTGAGTTCAATATGGGGGCCGGACATTTTGACCTGGCGGTGGCGGTATTGGGCCCCCAAATAGCATGGCTGTATGTCACCGCTCCTACTGATGAACAAGATCAACAACAACAACACAACAAAAGTGAACAAGGTGAAGTTGTGGTGGTGGTGGTGGTCACAGGGTTTCCGGGTAAATGGGTATTTTTATTAACCAATAGGAATATCATTAGGTGAAGAGGTACCACGTATCGACCAGCTGGTTACCCTCTGAGGTGGTCACTCGGGTTTTTTTCGGTCGATTACAGTAGGAGGGGTGACATGTCCAGCCAAAATTTCACGGGTACTAGGGTCTGGCCCCAAGGCTGCGGGTGGCTGCATTGGTCCGGCCCCTAAATAAATATAGGGGCTGCGGCTGAAATAGCCTGCCGGCGAGTGGTCATGGCCCCCATATGGCGAGCCTACTGCCAAAGGGGATTTGCCACGTGGCAAGTGCTCGTCTGCTGCGTTGTCTTCACACGCTTCCGCGTTGGCTACAATTCGCTTCCGCGGACACCTTTCAGCGGGGAAAGTCCCCCCGGGCTTCCGGGGCAAATTCAGCAAGCGCTGCGGAACTTCGATACTAAAATTTCGTTTTTTGTTCGTACCGTACAGCCAATCATTTTGCGCCCGGATCAAATTGTGATCTGGTCACTGAACACGAAAATTTCAGCGCGTTGGGGGGGGGCATATGGGGGCCGGCTGTCGGCGCACCGGTGGCGGCGCGCCAGGGGGGCGCTAGCATACTGGGGGCCAGCAAGTTTCATTCCGGCGGTTGGCATTGGACCCTGAGTTCAATATGGGGGCCGGACATTTCGACCTGGCGGTGGCGGTATTGGGCCCCCAAATAGCATGGCTGTATGTCACCCCTCCTGGTCGAATTTCCGTTTTGGCCGGAAAAAACTCGACGAAACTTTTTCACACTGGGTTTTTCCGGTCCGAAACGGAAAAAACGGGTCATTTCCGGCCGTAAACTATCCACCGTACAGCGTCCGCATTAGTAGTTTGTTATTAGGGGTCAACTTTTGCCGAGTTTGCATCATGAATTACCCTGGATTGTTTGTTGGGAGCCAGTTAGAGTCCCGGGTTCTTTATTATTTAATCAAAACCTTTTGTTTGTTTGTTTGTCCTGCACTGAGCCGTTCAAGGCACATGGGTACTTATTTAATTAATAAATTTCTTTTGTTTGTTTGGTAGATATCGTACACGCCGTCCCCAATTCGGCCGGCAATCCGGCCCGGCGGCCCCCCGGCCCCCTTCGGCGGCCATAGGCTAGAGTCAGTGGAGGTCAGTGATACCCAGAGCCCACAGGAGTTAATTAATTAAATTTAATTTTTGTTTGTTTGTTTGTTTAGTCCAGTCCTCAGCCCCCGGAGTTAATTAATTAATTTTCTTTTGTTTGTTTCCTGGTTTTCAGCCAGAACATTTTACAGAAGCTAATTATTTATATAGCTGGTTGTCTCTTTGATAAAACTACTAACTGAATGCGGGCGATGTAACAAGAACGGGGGCTTCGCCCCCGGGCCCCCGGTAGTAACCAATATTGTGCCTCTCCGGCGTTTGTGGCCGGTCTCCGGCTGGACACGTCACCTACTCTACTACTGCAACCGTCTATGGAACGTGTGCACATTTAGGGCTCACTCGGACTGAACGTACGGAATGCGATGGAACGGAACGCGAGCAAATATTCCAGTCCGGGCGACCAACTTTAGTGAAAATGTGTGAAAATGGTACGCTAGTTCCCGTCCAATTGAGAGATTCCGGAGACTTTTGCCCTTCCCATGGCGCTACGTACGGAGATGTGCGACTGAGGCCGTAAGCATTTGTAACCGTTGGGCCGGGGTAACACAGCGAACATGTCGTGCACAGTGAATAAACTTTGTTCACTGTGCAATGTTCAGACGGAGGAGACAACTTCCACTCCGGGCGACCAACTGAAGTGTAAATTGTCTTACGGTATAACCGATCACCCTAACACTCGTCCACCCACCCACCCACCCTCTCCAACAGTGTGCTCCCAGCTACTCTGCCAGCCATCAATTTACCAAGGCCGGCATCCACCTTTCAGCCATGCAGCCACCTGCCATTGCGGAACCCACTGACCCACGTCTAGGCATCCCGCCCAGCCCGTTGGGGAGTCACGGAGCATTAACCCCGATGGTCGGATGGATGGATGGGTGCAAACAGTCCTACTACCGGTCTAATCTATCTACAACCGCATCGGTGGACACCCGCATCGGCCTGGCCTGGGCTCGGCTCCGTTCGCTCAACACCGCCTACTGGCGCTCCAACTACTCAAGGGCCTGGGCGAGCACCGCAAGCGCATGCTCTTCAAGGTCCTCGTCCTCACGGTGCTCACATATGGCCGGCGCCGAGGCGTGGACACTCACACCCACACTGGCAACTAAGCTAGACGGCACAGTTTACGGGATGCTCCGACAGGTCCTGAACGTAGGGTTTTCCAAGCGCCGGTCATTAGAGTCTTTGTATCAGGGCATGCCTCGTATTTCGGACGAGATTAGACAACGTAGGATATAGCATTTGTAGGACACCTTGCTCGCACCAGCCAGGTCGACACCCTTGGTCTGGCAGGCCCCCAGTGGCTTGGCCAGCCAGGGCGGCATATTCTGACCTGGCCTGGCCCGAAGGGCATTCCCAAAAGGGTAGGGAAACATGTCACGAACTACGTCCAGATGTTGCTGGATGACCTACTACTGGTCCCAGGCCAGTTTGAATACCGCATCCCCTCTCTCTCCCTTCTTTGGACTGCCATGCAGAACAAGACGCGGTGGCACTGAGAAGATTGTTAAGGCTCACACGCCCGACCCTGTGGGCAAGCCACCTCATCCCCCCAAGAGGAGGAGGCGTTTTGATGAGTAGGGTGGTTAGGATTTTTCTAGACTAGATAGATTAGCGTCAGGATCAGTAGTCCGATTACGCGGCTCTCTCCACTCCACCACCCATCAAGGAATATGTGCTACATGATCTCCCAATGACGGAGGCATGTTATAATTTAATTTTTTAAAAAAAAATCTACAACAGCTGTCTACAAACATCTATCAACATCAACTCTACCCTAGGGGACCTGTCCGGCGTGCTTCCCGTATGTTTGCACACGCGGGCGCTTCAGTCCCCACGGGGGGGGGCTCTTTGTCCTCTATGACCTGGGCCCACTTGGCCTTGTCCATATGCTCTCCTGGGAGAGCTATGTCATGCGGGCGGCCAGGGTGACCCTGTCGTGCTCCTGCCCATCCAACACCCTGGGTGCGTCCAGGAAGGTCGTCTGCGTGGTTGTTGCTGGCGAGGAGGCATCACTGGCGTCCGTCACCGGACACCCGCACAGGGGCACCTCCGCGTCCAGCGTGCGTACGTTAATTGGTGCAGTGCGCGGTCGCGCCGGTTTGCAGATTGTGCGGTCCCCTCGCTAGCACTGCGCGGGGTTGCTAGAACTGTCACCTCCACCGCTAGCATTATAATCTTTTTCCAAATCACGGAGAGGCCGAGGCCCCCCATGTCCTCTACTAGCTGTTCTTTGAAGGTGCGGGCCTCAAGTGCGGTGTCTAGCATCACGGGGCCCGGCCCACTGGCGTCAGGAGGTGCCGGCCAGGCTGAGCTGGGCGCAGTCCCGCGGGGGGGCCACGTGAGGTGTCTACCTGGTTGGTGCGAGCTAGGTGCCCTACTAGCTGCAGGCGCCGCTGCTTAATGGTGCTGGTGAAGTTATATGGCATGCCTAGGTACAGGTCCACATTGCGGACATGCCGGAGCAGCATATCCTACTCTGAAAATGGATCGCAGCACATGATGATATTCCCGCCTTGCTGCCGGATGGATGGATCAGGTGGGCGAAGCCGCGAAACCGAACTAATCTAACTCCGCTAAGCTAATCTAATCTAGAAAACCCTAACTATTCTACTCAACAAAGCGCGGGCCGCCCCTTCCTAGCTCTTGGGGGGGGAGGGGGGGTACTTGCAAGCCGTGCCGGCCCACACTCAGGGCCGGGCTGGCTGGCGTGAGCCTGGACCGCGGGCGATCGTCTTCCACCTCTTGCATGTTGTTCTGCACAGCAGTCCAAGCAAGAGAGAGGGAGTGAATGCCATGTTCAAACGTGGGGCTGGGACCACTACGTCGGCCAGCAACTGCTGTGGGTAGGTCATGGCGTGTTGACTTAGCTTTTTAGCCAATGTCCTTGGGGCCCAGCCAGCTCAGGACATTGATGCCGCCCTGGCTGGCCAAGCCGCTGGGGGCCGGCCAGACCGAGGTAGGTGTCTATCAAGGAGACAACCAGCGCATGAGGCCAGAAATTGGGAGAATCCGGACCATGGTAGCTCGAGCCTCTATACCTGACTGGTGCCAGCAAGATGTCCTACGAATGCTATCCTACGCTGTCTAATCTCGTCCGAAATGCGAGGCATACCCTGGTACAAAGATTCTAAAGACCTATGTGTGGAAAACCCTACGTTCAGGGCCTGTCGGAGCATCCTGGTTACCATGCCGTTCAGCCGTGTGGCCAGCGTGTCCGTGAGGGTCGCCAGTCCATGCCTCTAGCCATAGGTGAGCACCGTGAGGACCAGAATCTTGAGAAACCGCTGCTGAGCATGCGCTTGCGGTGCTCGCCCAGCCGGTCCTTCGAGGGCCAGTAGGTTTTGAGCGAACAATGCCTAGCCCAGGCCAGGCCGATGCGGATGTCCACATCGTCGGCGGTGTCAGGGAGCACGCTCCCCGGCAGAACTTTGAAGCGATCATGGAACTCGACCTCCTTCCCGTCTAGCAGCCGCGGCGGCGGCAGGCGGCTGGTAGCCCGGCCCAAGCACCATCGCCTCAGTTTTGACGCTAATCTCCGACCCCACAGCCCGCGCCTCCAAGCCCAGACAGTCCAGCCAGGTCTGAATGTGCTCGGGGCGCTCGATTGAGGGTGGTATCATCCGCATAAATCAGGTCGGACAGGCGGTAGCCAGGGCCTGCACCGCCGCCATATTCAGTCGCGCTCGTTAATGATGTCCAAGCCGGGCTCGGACCCCTCATTAAGAGCAGTAAAACGTGCACGTGCCTGGCGCATGACGTGATCCACGACAATAATGAACAGGTATGGGGACAGGACACAACCTTGCCACACCCCGTGATGAAGAGGAATATGGTGGGGTGGTGCCCTCCGCAGTCCGCACTACTGCCTCAGTGAGCCCTCATACAGCCGGCGAATGGCAGTGCTCAATAAACGCTGGGGGCACGCGGTCCATGCAGAGCTGAGATGGCCAATTAAAAGAGCCTCCCTAATTATTAGTTCACCAAGGTATGCCACAAATAGCCAAAAGCCTAGTTGCCCGCTTTCACTTTTATAACCCCGAACTTTCCGTGCAACGAGCCAACAGCCAACAACAAGACGGGGCCTTCCCGCATTGGATCCCCGCCGGGCCGGGAGAGCCGGCGTGCGATACAACTACTGTAGTGATTTATAACAACAATGGAGAGCCGGAAAGCTTGGGAGAGTTAGAGCTTGGCAGGAGACGCGACTAAGCATTCACTGTGTGTGTACAGTCATTCACGCTGAGTTGAGTTGAGTTGAGTTGAGTTGAGTTGAGTTGAGTTGAGTTGAGTTGAGTTGAGTTGAGTTGAGTTGAGTTGAGTTGAGTTGAGTTGAGTTGAGTTGAGTTGAGTTGAGTTGAGTTGAGTTGAGTTGAGTTGAGTTGAGTTGAGTTGAGTTGAGTTGAGTTGAGTTGAGTTGAGTTGAGTTGAGTTGAGTTGAGTTGAGTTGAGTTGAGTTGAGTTGAGTTGAGTTGGGTTGAGTTGAGTTGAGTTTATTCCCACGCCGGTACGTGTACCGACAGGGTTGTTAATTCTGGGGCCGTGGCAAACAAGGCCATGAGAGCGGTGAGATACTTGACACCTACATAGACTAGTCCGAGCTACGCGGCTCATAACGCCCTCGTTGCCGGGCCTAGCTACTTCAGAGCCAAGTATTACTGAGTTGAAACATCAAAGCAGCTGCAGACAGTACACTGAACAGGATTGCTCCCCAGGGGCCGGTAAAGAGCTGGAAAAGTGCTGGTCACTGGGAGCTCGCCGTGTCAACAGGGACGGTATGCCGACCTATCTACATGCGGGCTGTGCGCCAGAAGGGAAAACCTGCCGGAATAGGGCCCAGCAGGGGAAAACCTTGCTGCGGGGTTACCCCACCTATAGGGTGGGCCTTGGGGAAGGCTTGGTCCAAGGGGAAGCCTGGAGGGATTACTTCCCCGGTGGCCAGACAGGCCGGCCGGGGCCTCACGCCAGATATTGTCGCATGATCTAGAACCACCTATCACTGCTATAGTTGACTTCGCCGAAATGGTCGTCCGCACTGAGGATCCGGTCTTCCGTGACGCGTTGTTGGGGGGTATGGTGCCGGGGGATGCTGGGGGTGGGGTGCATGGTGGTGGTGGCGGGGTGTGGCGCCCAATGGGGTGGAATGACGGTGGCGGGGACGGGGGTGAGGAGGGGACAGTGGGCAGGGTGGGGAGGAAGGCTGGGGGGCGGGGTGGGTGGGTGTAGGAGGCGGTGGTAGGGTGGTGGCGGTACGCATGATGGGGAGGGGGGCATGGTGTAGCTATGGCAATGGTGGGGGGAGGGAGAGGAGGGGTGGTGATCGGCGGAGGTGGTGGGCTGTGGCAGTGGGAGGGGTGGTGGCGGTGGAGGTGGGGAGGAGGGAGGGGGGCGGGGGGTGTCAGCATCCTCGTCGCCGGCGGGGGAGGGGGGGGGGGGGCTGGGTGATCGTCCTCGGCGGCAGCGGCGGGGGTGTGGGGTGTGGGAGGGGGCGAGGGGGACATGGTGTGGCTATGGCCATGGTGGTGGGGGAGGGAGACGGAGGAGGGGCGGTGGGCAGAGGTGGTGGGCCGCGGCGGTGGGAGGGGTGGTGGCGGTTGCGGTGGGCAGGATCGAGGGAGGGTGGTGGGAGGGTGTCGGCATCCTTGTCGGCAGCGGGGGGGGGGGGGGGCTGGGGGGATCTTCCTCGAAGGCGGCCGCAGGGTTGGGGGTTGGGGGGCAGCGATGGGGACATGGAGGGGCCATGGTGGCAATGGTGTGTGTGGGGAGAGGAAGGGTGGTGGGCGGAGGTGGTGGGCTGTGGCGGTGAGAGAGGTGGTGGTGGGTGCGGTGGGGAGGAGGCGGGGGGTGGGAGGGCGGCAGCATCCTTGTCGGCGGCGGGGGGGCTGGGTGGCCTTCCTTGGCGGCGGCGGCGGGCGGGGTGGCGGGTGGGGGGGAGCTAGAGGGACATGGTGTGGCGCGGCAAGGGTGGGGGGAGTGGGAGGAGGGGTGGTGGGCGGAAGTGGCGGGCTGCGGCGGTGGGAGGAGTGGTGGTGGGTGCAGTGGGGAGGAGGGAGGGGGGTGGGAGGGTGTCGGCATCCTCGTCGACGGCAGGGGGTTTGGGGGGGGGCACCATGCCCCCCCCGCTCCCCCAGGGGGGGACATGGTGTGGCTATGGCAAATGGTGGGGGGGAGCGCGAGGAGGGGTGGTGGGCGGAGGTGGTGGGCTGTGGTGGTGGCAGGGGTGGGGGCAGGGGCGGTGGGGAGGAGGGAGGGGGTGGGAGGGTGTCGGCATCCCCGTCTTTGGCTGGGGGGGGCTGAGTGATCTTCCTCGGCGGCGACGGCGGGGGTGTGGGGTGGTGGGGGGCTGCGAGGGGCCCGGGGTGTGGCTATGGCAGATGGTGGTGGGGGGGAGGGAGAAGAGGGGTGGTGGGCTGTGGCGGTGGGAGGGGTGATGGCGGTGGCGGTGGGTAGGATGGAGGGGGACGGGAGGGTGTCGGTATCCTCGTCGTCGGCAGGGGGTTTTGGGGGGGGCGATCTTCCTCGGCGACGGCAGCTGGGGGGGTGGGGGGTGGGGGGGCGAGGGGGACATGGTGTGGCTATGGTAATGGGGGGGGGGGAGGGAGAGGATGAGGGGGTGGTGGGCGGAGGTGGTGGGCTGTATCCTCACGACCATGTAAAGCGAGAAGACGCCCGTTGGACCTGGCACCAATATAAACGACTACTGAAGACTCACCCTGCCCGACGGGTCGTGTGCTATTCAACATGTGACAGCGGCCATGGACCACCTCCTTATCAAGCAACACCACCGCAAACTGTGCACCGACACACAAGTGATATCTACTGCTGCCACCGCCTCTGACCACCGCCTTATCACGCAACGCCACCGCAAACTGTGCACCGACACACAAGTGATATCTACTGCTGCCACCGCCTCTGACCACCGCCTTATCACGCAACGCCACCGCAAATTGTGCACCGACACACAAGTGATATCTACTGCTGCCACCGCCTCTGACCACCGCCTTATCACGCAACGCCACCGCAAACTGTGCACCGACACACAAGTGATGTCTACTGCTGCCACCGCCTCTGACCACTGCCTTATCACGCAACGCCACCGCAAACTGTGCACCGACACACAAGTGATGTCTACTGCTGCCACCGCCTCTGACCACCGCCTTATCACGCAACGCCACCGCAAACTGTGCACCGACACACAAGTGATATCTACTGCTGCCACCGCCTCTGACCACCGCCTTATCACGCAACGCCACCGCAAATTGTGCACCGACACACAAGTGATATCTACTGCTGCCACCGCCTCTGACCACCGCCTTGTCGTCGCCACCTTCCACATCCCAGCTCCTCCCGCGCGCAAGCGCCGCACACCTCCAACCCACCGGCACCGCCTTGAGCTCACCCGCTTCCACGACGGACCCCACTGTTCGCCTTTACCAATTCCCTACAAATCGCGCTCCCTCCACCACCCGCCCCCGACCCTGTGCTACCCTAGCCGGTGCACGCCACCACTCACAGTGTTCACCACCATCGTGTATGATGAAGCCGCGCTGTCCGGCCCCCCGCCCCCAACCCTGTGCTACCCTAGCCGGTGCACGCCACCACTCACAGTGTTCACCACCATCGTGTATGATGAAGCCGCGCTGTCCGGCATCTTGGCACCCGCCCGCCCCCACCACCACCCCTGGTTTGCCTTCGCTGTTGCATAACTCACCCCGCTGATCCAAAACAGAAATGCTGCGCGCATGCACGACCCTGCGCTCTTCAAACAGCTACGCCCGGCCAAGTGAAACTCGTAAGTGTCCGCAGGGCAAAATCTCAATGGCTGCGCTCTGAACTCATGGTGGTGGGCGGAGGTCGCCTTAAGGTGGGTTGGCTTAAGGTGAGGGTCCTATGCCAGACCCCCTAAAACCATATCATGGAATAACATGCAGGGCTGACCTTAGGTTACCCAAAAGATAATTTTAGCATGTAAATGGGGTGTGTGAGGGTTCATCCCACCACTTGCTGAGGGTGGTACACACTGTTTACTCACCGCTATCGAGCTAAAAATAGCAAAAGACACTATATAGTGTACATATTGCCTAGGACAATCGGGGCATCATTTTGCCCCCGAAAGTCAATTCCATGTATATGCCTAATTTTGCGAATTCCCTACCTAATTGGCACCCCAAAATAGTCAGTATTCATGAAGTTATTGATTTCCCCCCCCAAAACGCACTTTTTTTAGCTAGAAAAAATAAATCAAATCAATAACACATGGATAAGGGCCAGGGAGTCAAAATCAAATACTAGACCTAGGCAAACATCATCCCACAAAATTTGAGCTCATTCTGACTCCATATGTAGGAGGAGTAGCGTTTGGCAGTTGGCCACCTGTGCAGGCGCTAAGGCAGACAATAATGAGTACTAAGGCACACTAACCCTTCCTATGCCATCCAAGAGGCTCCACACCTTGCCCGATTTGACCGCAACGTACAAGGAGGTGGCTGGGCACCTCATGTGCCCTTGCCTTCCCTCGGCATGGGCAACCTTACGCGTGTGTGCACAGCAATGAGGCAGGCAGCTCTACATGGCTAGCCAACTCTTCAAAAGCATATCCCAGGTATATAGTATGAGCATCATACCAAAAGCACGCTGTCCAGTGCAATATACACTCTAGTACGCCATATCCACTGACTGCCCAACCAAGGGGAACAACAGACAGTCTACAAAGAAAGCATACTTACCATACATGCTGCCTGCCAGGGCTTCTTACCTTGGTTACTTTGCCTTGCCAGCATATGATAGGGCTCTCCCATAATGCAGTGCGATAGAGGCCAACAAAACAATGATAACCCCTACCTACAAGCAGTTCCACCCATGCAGTATGCCCCTCAGAACACCCACTATCGCCTTTCTTTCCAGCGCAATTGTTTGCTAAGAAACAAGCTCAAGCTTGTGAGCCTCTAAGCACGCTGCTAAGAAAGGCTGCGTCAATATTCACGTAAAGCTGAGTGCTGTTAGCAAACTCGTTCCAAGAAATCACACTACAAATCCCTCATGACTTGCCGACATGCCATGGCTCATGCCGTGACACGTCCCAGCCATGCAACGTAAGTAAAATCACTGAAAGCTGCCAGGAATATGGCAATGCGCAGCACGGAACGGCAACATACATGGTGCTAACTGCACCGAAAGAAGGCAAAAACTTGCGTTGATAACCCTGTAAGGAAGCGACACATTCATAAGGTGACGCTGAGCACACGATCGTAACATTACCGCCATGGTCCTTCGCCCAGCGGCGCAAGAAAGACCAACCTTCCACGGAAAGATAAGACGCGCATCCCGCCAGCCTGGAGAGTGTCTTACCGATAATGAAGGAAATCTTGCCAAAACCCAGCAGATCTTTAAAATCTTTACTAATAACAATTCAAACGCATCCTTGACGCTAATTGAAGCCCCAAAAAACTGACAATCACCCCCGCTAGCGTGCATTCTAATTTATTCCTCGCGACGAAAATTTCATATTGGAACGCCGTGGCGATGGTCATCAATAAAATCATCGACATTGCAAAGCGCACAAACTCCGCTATGAAATAACATCATAAACTCATGAACTTTAAAATTCGCACATTTTCTCTGCATTCCGCATGCTATCTTTGTCTAGTTTGCCTGAAATCACGTCGCCATGGCCAGCTCCGGTAGGGGTGCGCGCACCGTGCACCACTTTTTCACGGTACGCGGCGCCAAAAAATTCGCGCCGGGACCCTCACCTTAAGTTTGTGTTCACGTCCACAGTTGAGTCGAATAGGATTTCGGCATTCTTTTTTCAAAGTAGTTCAGAATAGTATGTTTTGAATATATTTAGTTCAAATTAGTAGAATTTAGTAGAGTCACCTCTTTGGTCCATAATTGGATAATAAAATATACCCATTTCCCCGAAAAAAAATTAGTAGAATTTAGTAGAGTCGCGCCTGAAGGTGGTGCTCAAGAACCTCGAACGCAACTGATAAAAAATACCCATTTACCCTTGATTTACCCAGGATTTACCCATGATTTACCCGGGAAAAAAAACAACTGAAGGCGTGAATGACTGTACTGTTTGTTCATTTACAGTCACGTCAACCTACTTGCACAGGGTGTACACAACAATTTTCCTGTTTACTCGTCTGTAAAGCAACCACAGCAGGCAGCTGATGAAGTCTGGTCAAAGCCATGGGAAACCTCTTCCCGGAGCTCCAGGATTATAGAATTCCTACAATACCAGGGGTTTGGGCAGCGCAACAGCCATCAATATTGCCGCTGCCATGGATGTTGTGGCACGCAAACCGTGATGGAGGCGAAGTCTGCCCTGTGGAATGCCGCCGAGGCTGGCGACACAGAATATTTCGTGAAAAACGTACAGTCGTTGTCACAAAGGGACGAAGATGGCAGGAGTTTAATACATGTGGCGGCCTCCCGTGGGCATCTCGAGGTATGATGACAACACCGACTGCAGGTTTTGAAACATGTGTAGCGCCAATCTGTCGCAGGGACAACCGTATATCGATCTGGCACTATCACGGTTTCCAAGGGGATGGCTTCCAACTTTCCTTAGAATGTATTGTCCCTGCCTTCATCGTAATCGCCCCGCTGCAGCTCGTCAAGCACTTACTGCAGGGCGCCACCCCGGCAGAAGTGAACATGGTGGATGATGAAGGATGGAGCGCGTTGCATACCGCCGCGAGCATAGGCCACGTCGAAATTCTGCATGTGCTGCTGGAGCATCGTGCCGACCCGAATTCGAGAACCACTGGCGGTAGGACGCCCATGCATTACGCGGCAAGCAAAGGGCATGCCGAGGTGTTGCAGGTACGTACAACCTGATGGGCGCGTAGGTCCCTTCTTTCTCGGCTATCCTTTTGTTGCTCGAAGCCTCTCGTTTGTGCCTTATCCTAGAGTTGCATATAGTTTCGTGGACGAGATCCCCATTTGCCTCTCTGCCTCCTCTGTCACGCATCAAGCACGCAGTTTGCGTCCCTTTCTTTCTTAATTGTGGCCCCAACTCTACTTGAGACAAGCTACTTGGCTGCATCAGCCGCTGTCCTTCTTAGGCATGTAAAGTGCTGCAGATGGACCTCCCCACGGCAGCCTGCCCTCCCCCCTGGCACACCTTGACGTGATCTCGTCAAGGGAGTGCGCGTTTCCGACATTGTGGCGGGGCAAGGGGCACAACATAGCTGTAGGCAGTAGGCACACTTATATCAGAAACCGGGGCACCTGTAGCAACAGCTATGTCTGCAGCAGCAAAAGTATGTCCAGTCGGTACTGTGCATCTATCACGGGTAGGACTGGCATTGATGGGATGCTGACCACTCTGGGCTCCAACTTGGGGTAATAGTGGGGTAATTTCAGTATGAAATTACCCCACTTTTACCCCACTTTTACCAGGGTAATTTGCCGCTAATTTTTAGGGTAATTTTATTACCCCACTATTACCCTACTATTACCCAAGGTAATAGTGGGGTAGTTACTTGTGTGGTACATGTTCACCCCATTTTACCCCATAATTACCCCATAATTACCTCAGTTTTTAAAGGGTAATATTTTAGGTGAACATTAGATTACCCTATGCTACCCTACATTTGCCTCATCCTTCCTTTGGGTAATTCATACATGCTTGTTCAAATGTACTTGAAAATTTCCACACATGCACATGAACAACCAAGAGGTTTTTTTATTGAAAAAATAGAATACAAATACTGTCTTCATCATGAAGTCTTCATTATGTCAAGCGACCATTGCTTGTCGTAGTCAATTGACTAGCTTGCAAGCTAGCCCCGTCATAACAACCTTAGCACCTGCAGCAAGTAACAAAAAATCAAGCACACAAAAGCATGAGATGGAAACTTGGTTAGTTCCTAATTGGGATGCACACAACCTAAGAATGCATGAGCACTTGGGAATCATATTAAGGACTAAGTTAAGTTAAATTAAAAGGATGTGCTGGAAACTTCCCTAAATATCAAAAAACAAAACAAAACCAAAAACCTGAAACTAGCGATGCACACTAAGGACGGATGCTAGGGCTGCACACTAAAGAAGCATGCATATGCTAGGGCCGCACACTAAGTGAGCATGCTAGCGATGCACACTAAGGGAGCATGATATAAGGGCTTCACACTAAGGGAGCATGCTAGCGATGCACACTAAGGAAGCATGCTAGGGCTGCACACTAAGGGAGCATGCTAGCGATGCACACTAAGGAAGCATGCTAGCGATGCACACTAAGTGAGCATGCTAGGGCCGCACACTAAGGGAGCATGCTAGGGCCGCACACTAAGGGAGCAGGCTAGCTAGCGATGCACACTAAGGGAGCATGCTAGCGATGCACACTAAGGAAGCATGCTAGGGCTGCACACTAAGGGAGCATGCTAGGGCTGCACACTAAGGGAGCATGCTAGCGATGCACACTAAGGAAGCATGCTAGGGCTGCACACTAAGGAAGCATGCTAGGGCTGCACACTAAGGGAGCATGCTAGCGATGCACACTAAGGGAGCATGCTAGGGCTGCACACTAAGGAAGCATGCTAGGGCCGCACACTAAGGGAGCATGCTAGGGCTGCACACTAAGGGAGCATGCTAGGGCCGCACACTAAGGGAGCATGCTAGGGCCGCACACTAAGGGAGCATGCTAGGGCCGCACACTAAGGAAGCATGCTAGGGCTGCACACTAAGGGAGCATGCTAGGGATGCACACTAAGGGAGCATGCTAGGGCCGCACACTAAGGGAGCATGCTAGCGATGCACACTAAGGGAGCATGCTAGGGCCGCACACTAAGGAAGCATGCTAGGGCCGCACACTAAGGGAGCATGCTAGGGCTGCACACTAAGGGAGCATGCTAGGGCTGCACACTAAGGGAGCATGCTAGGGCTGCACACTAAGGGAGCATGCTAGGGCTGCACACTAAGGGAGCATGCTAGCGATGCACACTAAGGAAGCATGCTAGCGATGCACACTAAGGGAGCATGCTAGCTAGCGATGCACACTAAGGGAGCATGCTAGCGATGCACACTAAGGGAGCATGCTAGTGATGCACACTAAGGGAGCATGCTAGGGCCGCACACTAAGGAAGCATGCTAGGGCCGCACACTAAGGGAGCATGCTAGCGATGCACACTAAGGGAGCATGCTAGCTATGCACACTAAGGACGCATGCTAGCGATGCACACTAAGTGAGCATGCTAGGGATGCACACTAAGGGAGCATGCTAGGGCTGCACACTAAGGAAGCATGCTAGGGCCGCACACTAAGGAAGCATGCTAGCGATGCACACTAAGGGAGCATGCTAGGGCCGCACACTAAGGGAGCAGGCTAGCTAGCGATGCACACTAAGGGAGCATGCTAGGGCTGCACACTAAGGAAGCATGCTAGGGCTGCACACTAAGTGAGCATGCTAGGGCTGCACACTAAGGGAGCATGCTAGGGCTGCACACTAAGGGAGCATGCTAGCGATGCACACTAAGGAAGCATGCTAGCGATGCACACTAAGGGAGCATGCTAGGGCCGCACACTAAGGAAGCATGCTAGCGATGC
Source organism: Mesostigma viride (assembly GCA_009746045.1). NCBI lineage: Eukaryota > Viridiplantae > Streptophyta > Mesostigmatophyceae > Mesostigmatales > Mesostigmataceae > Mesostigma > Mesostigma viride. Next base: position 4,070,508 of record RPFO01000065.1, read on the forward strand.
ACACTAAGGAAGCATGCTAGCGATGCACACTAAGGAAGCATGCTAGCGATGCACACTAAGGGAGCATGCTAGGGCCGCACACTAAGGGAGCATGCTAGCGATGCACACTAAGGGAGCATGCTAGGGCTGCACACTAAGGGAGCATGCTAGCTATGCACACTAAGGGAGCATGCTAGCTATGCACACTAAGGGAGCATGCTAGGGCTGCACACTAAGGGAGCATGCTAGGGCCGCACACTAAGGAAGCATGCTAGGGCCGCACACTAAGGGAGCATGCTAGCTATGCACACTAAGGGAGCATGCTAGGGCTGCACACTAAGGAAGCATGCTAGGGCCGCACACTAAGGGAGCATGCTAGGGCCGCACACTAAGGAAGCATGCTAGCGATGCACACTAAGGGAGCATGCTAGCGATGCACACTAAGGGAGCATGCTAGGGCCGCACACTAAGGGAGCATGCTAGGGCTGCACACTAAGGAAGCATGCTAGGGCTGCACACTAAGGGAGCATGCTAGGGCCGCACACTAAGGGAGCATGCTAGGGCCGCACACTAAGGGAGCATGCTAGGGATGCACACTAAGGGAGCATGCTAGGGCTGCACACTAAGGGAGCATGCTAGGGCCACACACTAAGGGAGCATGCTAGGGCCGCACACTAAGGGAGCATGCTAGCGATGCACACTAAGGGAGCATGCTAGGGCCGCACACTAAGGGAGCATGCTAGGGCCGCACACTAAGGAAGCATGCTAGGGCCGCACACTAAGGGAGCATGCTAGGGCCGCACACTAAGGGAGCATGCTAGCGATGCACACTAAGGGAGCATGCTAGGGCTGCACACTAAGGGAGCATGCTAGGGCCGCACACTAAGGGAGCATGCTAGCGATGCACACTAAGGAAGCATGCTAGGGCCGCACACTAAGGGAGCATGCTAGGGCCGCACACTAAGGGAGCATGCTAGGGCCGCACACTAAGGAAGCATGCTAGGGCCGCACACTAAGGGAGCATGCTAGGGCCGCACACTAAGGGAGCATGCTAGGGCTGCACACTAAGGAAGCATGCTAGCGATGCACACTAAGGAAGCATGCTAGGGCCGCACACTAAGGAAGCATGCTAGCGATGCACACTAAGGGAGCATGCTAGCGATGCACACTTAGGAAGCATGCTAGGGCTGCACACTAAGGGAGCATGCTAGGGCCGCACACTAAGGGAGCATGCTAGGGCTGCACACTAAGGAAGCATGCTAGCGATGCACACTAAGGAAGCATGCTAGGGCCGCACACTAAGGGAGCATGCTCGCTTTTATATCCCCGGCCTTTTACCTCAGGGCTTGACGCTCAGGATACCACCTCGTGTCCAGGCCATGCCGCAGGTGGCATGCATAACTGCTTTCACAACCACAGCCCACGCATTGGCAGCAAACACAGGAACGGGGATGAGTTGGCCTAAGTAAGGTGGGCGGCAGGTGCCTGGGGTAGTCGCAGCCATGTCCCAATGGTGTAACACATGGAGAAGCGGTACCTGCAATAGCGAAAATCTGCCAACAAAACAGTTGAGGGACATTTCATGACACTCCAAGTCGAAATACAATAGACCCGGCAGTTAGAAGAACGAAGGCACACCTGCACGACAGGGAATGACGCACCGGAGAGGCTCGGTAAGACAACGGCGCCTCCCTTCCCGAGGCTGAGCGAACCACAATGGGAAAATACTGCGTGGGTGCAGGCAAAAGAATCGCAAGGCGTTCGAAAACATCCGCCTTCGAAATACAGCAACAAAGAGCGGGAGGCATACCTGCCATCCGGGAAGTGAAGCAACGAATGTGATGGCTGAGCAAACTGGGCCTCCTTTCCCGCTGCTGACGGAAACACAACGCAAACAGACGGCCTCGAAGCATAGTAGTGCATGCAACCACGTTCCAAAGCGTCCCAAATCGAAATAAAACAAAACCGATCGAAAAAGACGGTGGCATATGTGCATGGCGGAACATGTTGTTATGGAACCGCCCGGTAAGCACACTGCCCCCCCCCCATCCGCTCCTGACGTGAAGACAAAGGAAACAGACCGCCTGGAAGCCAAAATATCCATGAGACACCGTTCCATATCCCGGCAAACAAAACCTCACCTTACCCAGGCGTCACTACCGGTGCCGCCTTCTTACCCTGACAGTTGGTCCCAGCAATCTTCTCCTCTTAAGGAGAACCCAGTGTCCAGATTTTCAAAAGACCCGTCATCAAATACCTAAGCATCTGTCATTTTAAACCCCCGTTTCCAAGCGTCCAACAACGAAAGTGTAGCTTGCCCAACAGGCACGACCTACAACAGGTGGCTGTCGACAGCCATACCGTCATCCGCGGCCATCATTTGAAATTTCACGCTGGCCTGCTAAATTGGTGGGCCGACCGTTGGTTGCCGCGGGGTGGGTAAGGCTAGTGGCCCGTGGCCCGTGGCCCGTCGCAGCTACTTCGTCCGTCGTCTGTCGCTGCTGATAACTCGTTTCCGTCCCTTTTCAATAAGTAAGGAGCTCCTTCGCTGCGCTCCGAACATTACCCGACCGAGATAGTATAGCGGCCGAGGGCCGGATAATATACTTAAGTATATCCGGTCACCGGTGGTACTAGCTTCGCGCGTAGTGTACCTAGGAATCAAAAGATCTCCGGAGTACGAGCGAATGCCTGATTTTTCCATCACGATTTTCTACGAACTGTCGGACCAACAGTTTTTCATTAGGGACACATGAGATTCTAACCCTAGTTCTGCTAGCAATGGTTGTTTCAAATGATACTAGTTCATTTTGATCACATAATACATACAAATAAGGTTTTAGCCTCTATTACCCTCATATTACCAGATATTACCCTATATTAGCCCCTAGGGTAGAACTATGGTAATAAATTACCCACATTTACCCTTGGAGGGTAAAACACGGGTAATATTTAACCATTTCTACCTTGGAGGGTAAAAACCAGGTAAAACCAAGGTAAAAAATTATCCCACAATTACCTTTTACCCCATTATTACCTTGAGGGTAATAATTTTTTACCTTTTACCCCACTTTTACCTCATTTTACCCCACTATTACCCAAGTTCGAGCCCAGAGTGGACCACGGGAAGCTCGCACCTGCCTGACCAAGCACACGCGTGCGTGGTGGTGGGAAGTGCACACCTGCCTGACCAAGCACACACGTGCGTGGTGGTGGGAAGTGCACACCTGCCTGACCAAGCACACGCGTGCGTGGTGGTGGGACGCCGGCACAAGCACAAGTGTGGGTGGTGGTAGGAAGGGCACACAAGCACACACGTGTGTGGTGATGGGAAGCACACGCGTGCCTGATGCCTCAGCATGTGCCATGTTAACAAGTGGCAGAAACAGTGGAGATGTTAATTGTACAGCTGGTACTCTGCACTGTTTAATTCCGCTGGTTGTTGCAAACTTGCATCTCCCACGCGAATAGGCCGGTGACCTGAGGCCTAGGATTGCTCCATCATGTCAGTCGTTGACTGCCTCTGTCTCAGGCCTCATCCCGCTTTTCGTCTATCTATTCGTGGTCAGGGCGCATGCGGGAGCGTACCGGCGACCGTCCTGTGTGTACGCAGTAGAAAATCAATGAGACAACCAACGTAGTAGAAAATGTTTGTACGTGTAAACCATGAAGAAAGCGGGCAGGTAGGCTGACTGTCTGGCTGACCCCCCACCGGTCAAGCACATCAGCCATCACGGCTTCCTTCTTTGACCATGGAGCGCGTGTGTGGGTCTGGAGTGGCCTAGTCCTGTTGTTAGTGGCCAGACTTGGACTTTGGTTTGATGAAGGATCTGGGCTGATGTGCAGACTTTGTGGCATTGTCGTCTCATCAAGCAGTGCATTCCTTTGCGTTGGCAGGTGAAGGATACGCTCCAAACCTGCAATGCCCAGCGTTGTCTGAACCACAGACTGCGCTGCACCATTGTTTTGTGGGTGTTTTGTGGGTGGCGTGCAGGAATTGCTGGCATTTGGTGGCAAGGCAGAGCTCAAGGACGTGACAGGGTGCACACCGCTCCACCGCGCCGCAAGCGCGGGCAAGGAGGCCACCGTCAAGGTGCTGCTGGAGGAGGGGCGAGCCAAGGTGGACGCCAAGGACAAGACGGGGGCGACGCCGCTACACCTGGCAGCGTCGTGCCGGCACGAAAAGGTTGTTTGTTTGTTTGTTTGTTTGTGTGTGTGTGTGTGTGTGTACACGTGTCTGCACGGGCATGTGCATGTACGTGTGTGTGCTTGCATGCACAACTGCAAATAAGATTGGCCGGGGATATTTTCATTGGCGTTGGCAGTTACTTTAAGGTATTAATCCCTTATAATGTAGGCCGTCCTAGATGTAGGATCTTGAAGTTATAAGAGACGAACGTGAGGGCCTTTGAACTAGTTCAGCCTGCACTGTGCAATGGCACTGCCATTGCACCGTGGTCCCAGTAACCCATTTTCACACATCTGTTGGCCATGTCGCCATCACACCATAGAAGTATGATAATTTCCCCACAGTACGCGGTTTGTACGTCCAGGTGGCGGTCTTGCTGGTTGAGTCGGGGGCCCGGGTGGATGAAGAAGACGCAGATGGCGAGACGCCGCTGTCGATGGCGGGAGAACTGCGGCCCGTGCTGGTGGCTGCAGTCGAACGGCACAGCAGTTCCTTGGCGATGGCTGAATGATATGGTTGAGAATGTGCGAGCGTTAATACCTAGCATCTGCCATTGAACACTACCATTGAACCACATGGGCGATAAAGGCATGTTGCCTGTGTTGGCTGTTGAGCGCGCTTCAGCCTGTCTATATGTTGCATGGAAATTTGGTGCCATGCAGGTTAGATGCCGCAGTGGATCCGAGAGGCTCGCAGGCACATGTATGTCAAGGAGACAACTAGCGCAGGCCAGAAATCGGGAGAATCCGGACCATTGTAGCTCGAGCCTGCCGTTATCTTGTCCGCGTGTTCGAGTCGTTCAGGATGATGAAGATGAATGGTGATGGAAATGTGTATCCTTGTGCATGGAAATTATCAAAGATTATGGCTGGCTTACGTGTAGAGCGACTAGATGACCTAGACGGTGGGGCCGGAAACAGCATGCTTGATCAGGGCGTGTGTTTCGAGCCTAACTGGCCGGGAGTGTCTAGTGGTGAGCACCATTGCTGTGATCGCTCTCCCACCATTTACGAGGAAATACCCGCAAATGGAAAATCACTGAAAAGGTCTAGCTAGTCAGTCATCACGTTAGCCTTGCCATGATTCTAAACGTCCAAGAACTGCACACGGTGCAAAGGTGAAAATCCGGAGGACAGCACGTTCAAATGTGCGGCGGCAACCAAAAGCCCGCGTATGCCAGAAAACATCGTGTTGCTGCAGCGACGCGATGATGTGGACAACGAATCCAGTGCCAAGCTCGGAACGGCCGCAAAGGAGATCTGGCATCACAGGGTTCAGATGTGCGGATATACTATGCGATCCAGCCGGTCCACGACCTGTTTGTAGAGCTTGTGCCAAGGGGCAGCACCGAACAGATGTGGGTGACGTTGCAAAAAACACCGGACTTGACGGAGCACTGATAATGTCTCGGTCATAGTCTTTGACCAACAAACGATGCAAGAGTTCAACAAGAGTCCTGATGAAATCGACAAGATAAGAACAAAGACGAGAAAAACGATGTAACTGACTTGTGGCTGAATTTTCTGGTGGGTTAATTTACGCGGCACATTCTGACCTGGCCTGGCCCCAAAGGCATTCCCAAAAGGGTAGGGAAACATGTCCCGAACTACGTCCAGATGTTGCTGGATGACCTACTGGTCCCAGCCCAGTTTGAATACCGCATCCACTCTCTCTCCCTTCTTTGGACTGCCATGCAGAACAAGACGCGGTGGCAGAAGACTGTCAAGGCTCACACGCCCGACCCTGTGGGCAAGCCCCCTCCCCGCAAGAGGAGGAGGCGTTTTGATGAGTAGGGTAGTTAGGATTTTTCTAGACTAGATAGATTAGCGATAGGATAGTCAGATTACGCGGCTCTCTCCACTCCACCACCCATCAAGGAATTAATTAATTAATTAAAATCATAGCTCCGTGGGGAGCATATGTAACACATAGCCCTGAGAAAGGGGCATCTATTAAATTAAATTAAATTAAATTATACCATGTCTCCGTTGGGAGATCATGTAGCACATATTCCAGGTTGGATGGGTGGTGTGGAGGAAGCCGCGTAATCGAACTAACCTAACTCTAAGCTATATCTAGTCTAGAAAAGCCTATCTACGCTACTCATCAAAACGGCTCCTCCGTTTGGGGGGAGGCGGCTTGCCCACAGGGGCTGGCGTGTGCGCCTTGACAATCTTCTTCCACCGCGTCTTGTCTTGCATGGCAGTCCAAAGACGGGAGAGAGAGTGGATGCGGTACTCAAACTGGGCTGGGACCACTAGGTCGTCCAGCAACATCTGGGTATAGGTCATGGCATGTTTCCCTACCTTTTTAGGAATGTTCTTGGGGCCAGGCCAGGTCAAAATGTGCCGCCCCGGTTGGCCGAGCCGCTGGGGACCGGCCAGACCAAGGGCGGTGTCGACCTGGCTGGTGCGAGCAAGATGTCCTACAAATGCTATCCTACGCTGTCTAATCTCGTCCGAAATACGCGGCATACCGTGATACAAAGACTCTAAGGACCTACGCTGAGAAAACCCGACATTCAGGACCTGTCGGAGCATCCGGGTTACCGTGCCGTCTAGCTTGGCTGCCAGTGTTGCCGTGAGTGTCCATGCCTCGGCGCCATACGTGAGCACCGTGAGGACGAGGACCTTGAAGAGCATGCGCTTGCGGTGCTCGTCCAGGCCCTTGGAGCGCCAGTAGGTGTTGAGCGAACGGAGCTTGGCCCAGGAAAGGCCGATGCGGGTGTCCACATCGTCGGCAGTGTCCGGAAGCCAACTCCCCAACAGCTTGAAGCGGTCGCGGAGTGGGACCTCCGTCCCGTCTAGCAGGCGCGGCAGCGGTGGGCGACTGGAGGCCCCAATCACCATCGCCTCAGTTTTGACACTAATCTCCAACCCCACCGCCCTCGCCTCCAGGCCCAGACAGTCCAGCCAGGTCTGAATGTGCTCGGGGCGCGCGATGAGGGTGGTGTCGTCCGCATAAATCAGGTCAGCCAGGCGGTAACCCGTGCTAACCCCGCCGTGCCCACGCTCGTTAAGGATGTCCAAGCCTGGCTCGAACCCCTTAAGAGCAGTAAAGCGCGCACGTGCCTGGCGCATGACGTGGTCCACGACAATAATGAACAGGTATGGAGACAGGACACAACCTTGCCACACCCCGTGGTGAAGGGGGAATGGTGGGGTGGTGCCTTCCGCAGTCCGCACTACTGCCTGTGAGCCCTCATACAGTCGGCGAATGGCAGCAATAAACGCTGGTGGCACGCGGTCCAGAGCTAGGATGGCCCAAAGAGCCTCCCAGAGGACCGTGTCAAAGGCCTTGATATAGTCAACAAAAATGAGGACCAGCGGCAAACTGTCAGGGGGAAGGCGACGCACCTCCTCCATCAACCGGCGCGCGACAAACACAGCCATGACAGTGTTACGACCACTACGGAAACCCATCTGAGACTCACCCAGGTGTGGGTCCAGCGCGGCGCGGAGCCTGTGCAGCATCATGCGCATGAAGACCTTCAGCGCGGCGCTCTGGAGGCAGACACCCCGGTAGTTACCGGGGTCAGCAGCAGAGCCCTTCTTGTACAGCATGACGCGGATGGCCGTCTGCCACTCAGCAGGCGGAGGCTCGTCAGAGAGCAGGACACGGTTGCAGAACGCCAGCAGAAGATCCCTAACCGCCAGATCAGGGGTCTTCAGCAGCTCAGCAGAAAGGTGGTCGGCACCGACCGCCGCATCGTACCGCAGGCGAGCAAGGGCGCCGTCCAATTCCTCCAAAGTGAAGGGGTGGACGACGTCGTTGGTGGCAAGGCAGCCCTCCTTCAAGGCGGGGACTTGGTAGTCCGCGGCCGAGGAGGGGGGCGCTGGTGGCGGCGGGGGTCCGGCGACCCCGAGGCGGGCGGCCGTCTCGGGGTGAAGCGGCGGGGGGGGGCGCGAGCCCCACCGGTCAAGGAAACATTGTGGGCCAACCAGCGGTCAAGGCTTACCGGCGCCGTGCCGTCCCCCGTGTGCTCCACCGGGGTGCGCTGCCGCCGGCCGCCGAGCCGGTCGAGGTGGTACCACATGTCCTTGCCCTGGTTGCGAGCCTGGCAGGCCTTGGCATCCGCGATGCACTGGGCCGCCTCCGCGTCCTGAGCGTGCTCGTAGGCCTCCACAAGGGCGGCCTTGAGCAATGGTTTCTGCAGCGGGTCCCGGTTACGCTTGAGGCGGTGCCGGGCGGCCAAGACCTTGGGGTCCTGGCGGTAGAGCGGGCCGGGGCGGCGGCGGGGCATGACCGGCAGGTGCCGGGCCGCCAGCAACGGGGCACGGGCCGCAAAGCCCGCAAAAATGGCTGCGTTGGGGGCACCATTGTCCAGCTCGTCGACGTCCGCCCGGGCGTCCAGTGCCGACAGGTACTTCCGTCGGCACCAGTTCCGCTCGTGCTCGGCGTCCGTCCAGTCCTCAGGATCTCCCTTGACCGGACGTAGAGCAGACCAGTCAGGGCGGACCACTGGGGCGCGGCGCGCGGGGACGTGGAACCGGAGCCGAAGGGTCGCGCGCACCAACCGGTGGTCAGAGCACACCGTGGGCGTGTCAAACACTCGGGTGTCCAGAACCGAGGTACACCTGGGCTGCCGTACCACCACGTAGTCCAGACAGGCCTGACGGCCGTTAGGGCCACGAAAAGTGACCAAGTCCTGGGAGGGACGTTGGAAGTGGCAGTTGACAGCAACCATCCCGCTATCCCGCAAAAAGGCAGAAAACAGGGGAGTGTTGTCATTAGCAGCAGTGTCAGCAGGCGCAAAGCGACTGCCAGCAGTACCCACGGGGAGCGTGGCATTGGCGTCTAGCAGCATAACCAAAAAGTGGCGGGCCGGGGTGGCCCCCTCAAGGCTATGCAAGTCCTCGAAGAACTTCTGGCGTTCCAACGCAGGTAGACCACTATGGGGTGCGTAGCCCACCCCCACCGTGAGGTGGTGTTTAGACCGCCCCTCGACGGAGGTGAAGTGTGCTACCATAAGGCGTGGCGTTAGAAACTTAAGCGTGCTGAGGCTAGCAACTGCCAGCGGCGAACACAAAAGACCAACACCACCTTGGCCAGACGTACCGCTGCCAGCGAAGAAAAACCGCCAGCCACCCGCCAAGCGATCAGTGCTCACCATGCCAAGTGGCACCGTGCGGCGGTGTTCCTGGACGCCTAATATAGACACACGATGCTCAATGCAAAATGCGACTAGCTCCTCTACCCGGCAGCTATGGTCGTCATCTAGCAATGTGCGGGTGTTAAAAGTGGCAAGGGCCAAGGATGCCTGCTGGCCCACCAGGGGAGGACGACGATGGGTGATGGGGGTGGATGCGGCGGGGGGTGGAGGTGGGGGTGAAACGGAGGGGGGAAGGGAAGCGGTAGAAATAGTGCTTTTCATCGCATTTATTTTGTCCTGCAAGCGTAGGATGCGAGCCTGCCGCTTGCTCGGGGTATTCGGGGTTGGGGCTGATTGCACAACGCCGAGGCGTAGGTAATCTAGCAAACGTTGGGTTTTACGAATCTGACATTTGACAGATGAGGTTGTGGCCCGAAATACCGGCACCACCATGGCTTTCACCCGACGGTTAGGTCGAGGCATGGTAGTGGAACGGGGCATCTATGGGTTTGTAATACAATCAGGGCGACAACCTGCAGGTGTAGGATGTACAACTATCACCTGCTCTGGGTGCACTAGGTGCACCTGCACCTCCATGATGGTTCATGCCTCCTAAACAAGCACAGGCACCCAGGGGGGGCTTGAGGAGAGGGCCTAGAAGGCCTGCATGACATATGGGGTGGAAGGTATGTGGCTAGGCTATAGCTAGGGTACACATGGCCTCTCAGCAGGGAGTAACTCCCTGCATGGGCAAAGCATGACTCGACATTGCTACGGCTATTGCAAGGGCGGGTGTGGGCCCATCACGTAGGCATACATGGCCACGTCACTAAGCTTTCTAGTCTATACACTACTGCTATATATTCCCTAGGCTGGGGTGGCTGGGGTGGCTGGGGTTGCAGGGGTCGCCTGCCAGGGCTTGTGGGCGACGTAGATGTCCGCCCCCTTCCAGTAGACCGGCTTCTGCCCCGCCGTCTGCCGAAGCTGGAGGTAGGTCGGCCATAACTCCCGTCGCCGTTGTTGCTGCGTCAAGGTCAAGTCGTCGTCCAGCGTGTAGGCGGTCCCCCCAAGCCGCTTGCGACACTTGAGGAACTCCATCTTATCCGCCATGGTGTCAAAGGTGAGGAGCAAGGGGGAGGGGCCGGCCTTACCCCGCGAGCGGGGAAGGCGGGTCACCCCCCGCGGCTTACCCTTACCAGTGATAGCCATGGGGACAAGGATTTTGTTCTCAAACGCCAGGGCAAGGGTCTCGGAGGTCTCGTCCTGCAGCGGGTCGAAGTGCTTGACTATGACGTTAAGGCTGCGCTTGGCGAGCTCGGCCTCCTCGCGAAGGTCCAGCGTCTGCTGCTTAAAGCTGGGCGGCGACGGCGGAGGTGGTGGAGGTGGCGTGTTGCTTAAGCATGTCCGCCCAGGTCAGGATGGGAGAAGCATCGCCGGCAGGGCCAGCAGGGGCTGGCCGAGCGGCGATGTCCTTCACCGCCTGAGCAGTGATGCCGGCGGTGTTCTGCAAGCATTCGATGGCTATGGCATTGTCCTGCAGGCGCTTGTCGATCGATGGCGAGAAGCTGGGCCGTGAGGGCGTCGGTTGTGGTGGAGGTGGAGGCGAGGAGCTTGGAGGTGGCGGTGGTGGTGGAGGAGAGGATGGGAAGCTCGGCAGCCAACGTGCCGCCCATGGCCGCCACATCTGCGGCCAGGGGTGTCACGTGCTGTTCGATGGCGTTGTTGATGATCATTGGAGCGAATTTCGGAGGTGGAGGGGGGGGGCCAGATGTCGGCGACAGAGCGCCCGAGGAGGCAGCAGAGGGCGAGGAGCTGAAGGCGGGGGCGGGAGTAGCTGGACAGATCCGACGGGGAATCCATGCGGGTAGGCATAATGATGCGGCCTTGGACGTAAAAGTGCTTGCCCAGGGCAAGAAGCGAGGTGCGCGACCCAAAGAACACGGCGTTCATAAACTGGATGGGATTTGCGCGGCCTTGTGTCCACCATGTAGCTGATTTGGCGTCAAAGTCTATTTCTTTCCAGTCCGGCTCGTCAGGGGGCGGCTGCTCAGGGCGGCTACGTTTAGGCTCTGGCGATGCAGAGGGCGAGGCAAGTCTGTGAGGGGGCTGGGCAACCACCAGTGCACGACTAGTGGACATCACCATTGCCGTCCGGGCTTGAGGGCGAGTCTGCTGCCGGGGCTGCAGACGTATTTTCATTGCCGAGCGCAGCCGCCAGGCTGCGTTGCGTCGAGGCGCGTTTATTCGCCATATAGTGCGTTATAGCTTTGGAAAATTATAGCAGCATGTGCGTCTAAGAAAGACGAAGCGATTGTGATATTCACAGCTGAATTCGGGGCTCAAACGTGAAAGTTATGAGCTCCGACAGCCATGGCTACCTCGTGGCTCGTGGCTTGTGGCTCGTGGCTCGTGGCTCGTGGCTCGTGGCTCGTGGATGGATGGATGGATCAAGGAATATGTGCTACATGATCTCCCAACAACGGGTGCAGGTGCCTTGGTGCACCTAGAGCAAGTGTTGTTTACATCCCCACCCTTGCAGGAAGTAGCTTAGGATGTATGATCGATAGGCCATATGCCCCCTCTCAAGGGCTATGTGCTACATATACTCCCAACGGAGTTATGTTACAATTCAATTCAATTCAATCTCCCAACGGAGGCAGTTTTTATTTTTTTTACGCAGGTACATGGGTTTATAAGTCTGTTCAACCTGTGCTCACATGGGAAATCTTGTTTAGATCATCTTACCCATTTGGACAGCTCCCTATTTATTGCAACAAAACGACTAAAGCTATTGAATCTGAGATCATGGACACTTCACATGTTGGGGGTGGAGTTCATGTTCAGTCAGGACCAAGTGCTCATCCCTCTATATTTATTAAAAATATAATTACTTACAGCAGAGTGAAATCACTCAAACCAAAGCAAACGCCCAGCTATAAACCTATATACAGAGCCATGTCAAAGCCCCTCTATATTTATGCATCTACAGACCGCAATTTGGTCGATTAACATAATTAGTGGAATGCTTAGATAATTGGTGGGAACCAGAAATAGTTGTCTCACAAAAAATAATTTCGAAGGCTGCATGATCTTGTTAACATTGGATCTCTTATCTTGTTGCCCGACCACAATTTTAATTAATTAATTAATTAATAATCCTTTGTTCCAGTCAAAGACTAGATGGCCGAGACATTATTATGCTCCCTCAAGTCCGGTGTTTTTGCGAACTTGACCCACATCTGTTAGGCGCTGCCACTTGGCGCCCAAGCTCTACCAGCAGGTCGCACGTGGACCGGCTGGATCGCGTAGTATCTTCGAGCATCTGAACCCTGTGATGCCAGATCTCTTTTGCATGCGGCTTTTCCGAGTTAATTTTGGCATGAATTGGATTCGTACGTTGTCCCCACCGTCCCGTCTCTACGTCATCATGTGTTACTGTACAGTAACACATGATGTTTTCTTGCATACGTGGGCGGTTGGTTCACGCCGCACATTTGAAAGCGATGTCCTCCAGATTTTGGCATTTGCCACCGTGCGCTAATAATTCTTGGGCGTTTGTTGGAAACATGGCATTAATTAATCAATCAAGAACATACCTCTGTGGGGAGGATATGTAACACATATCACTGAGAAGGGGCATATGGTTACTTTGCAATACATTCGAGCTAGGCGACAACCTTCAAGTGAAAACATGGCTATATAACGTAATATGACTGACTAGAGCTAGACCTTTTCCGTGGTTTTCCATTTGCGGGTATTTCCTCGTGAAATGGTGGGAGCTCTAGAGCGATCGCAGCAATCATTGCTTGTGCCCACCACTAGACACTCCTTGCCAGTTAGGCTCGAAACACACGCCCTGATCAAGCAAGCTGTTTCCAGGGCTCCCCACCCTCTAGGTCATTTAGTCGCTCTTCACGTAAGCCAGCCATTTAATTTCAATGAACAAGGCTACATTTCCATCTCCATTCATATTCATCATCATGAACGACTCGAAAACGCGGACAAGATAACGGCAGGCTCCAGGTACCATGGTCCGGATTATCCAGATTTCTGGCCTGCGCTGGTTGTCTCCTTGATAATTAGTACATTCACTCCTGATTATAGGCCATGCAAATATTATGAAGTGAGACAACTATGGACGGAAATAGTATGACTACGTCCATGATTATTATAAAGTGGGCATACTCCTGATGCGCTGGTTGTCTCCTTGATACTAGTCGTCTCCTTGATACTGGAGCGGCACAGAAAGGGGGAACAACCCTCCGGCTGCGATCCTTGTTGGAAGTTCCACATTACACCCCAGTTGTCACATCATATCACTGCCCTTTGGCAGCTGTACAGCTCCCCAAAACAGAACTGTTGTGATATGCACATGCCCACACACCGCGCTCCCTGATGCCAATGGTGCGTCTAGCTTCTGGGTAGCTTCGTGGTTTCCTTACCAAAATTTGATAGCCTTAGAGGAGTTGTGATAGTTACATTGGTCAGGATTAGTGGTATCCACATGGTCACACTGTACATCAGCCATGCCGGCTGCACCACAGAGAATAGCCAGCTGTGGCAGAGCATAGCAGTTGCGAAGCATACCTTGTGCCTGCCCAACGGGAACATGAGACAATAGCATGCATGGGGCATGCGTACATGGATGCGTAATCTGTGGTCCCCCGTCACTGAGCCTGTTCACAAGATGGCGTTATCCATCATATCTGCAGCAGGGGCAGTGATGCATCCATCTGCCTTGCTGTTACATGTAGCCAAAGCCGAGGGCAGCTCCCACGATTCCCAACCACCTGACAGTATCCCAGCCGGCATCCTGCCTATTGCGTGGCATGCACGCACGTCCTGGAAGTTGAAGTGGCCACGACGGACTTGGGTAAATTTGGTTCTTTTACCATTGTGGCATTGTCCGCGCAGAGCTATTTCTTGTCGGCCAACTCCTTAGGCGTCACGGCCTTTTTGATAGAAAACGCATGAACCTGAGCAATCTCCTCCTTCAACGCTTCGTTGATAAGCTGGTGCCTCTGAAGGAGGCGCTTGCCCTCGAACAAGGGAGACGCTATAGCGACATCAAACGAAGCACCGCACCCGCCAGAAGTATCCAGCACCGTCTGCGAGCGAAGGCCAGATACGAATGCGCAGCAAATGAGCAAAAGTTCAGGCCAGATACACGCAGACCCAGCTTTGAACGAAGCGAAATATATAGAGACGCGATTTTCATGCCACATTCTTAACCGTAATCCATGGTCTCTGCTCTACGATTGTTCGATGGGGGAAAAACGAAAAAAAGTTTATCGTGCAGCAGATACATCATTTTGACATATTAAGCTTACGACTTCTTCCGCTTGTAGTCTCTCACGAATAGCCTTCTCTATCAACTCCGCGGACACAGGCATGGTCGTTGTGTTAACTTCGCGACACTCCCGAGATCACAGTAAAGTTGTCATATCAAGAATTCCAAATGATCGAGTAGTACGTCACAAAACAAGGATGGGAGGTGCGTGACTTTGTCGAGGTCTCGGTTGTGACTTGTCAAACCAGTGCACGTCTAGAATCGTCTGGCTTTTTAGTTGTTAGTTGCCAGCTGCAGTCACTTGCCAGTCAGTCAGTTGGATCCCACGCCGCCCACAGCAGAGAGTCAACAAGAGAGAGTCGAGGGGCACAGCTTTGATTCAATACCGTAAAACGGCTTCCTCACACCTCACCTGCCACACTTGGTCCCAACCGGTAGATACGGCGGCGGCTCAATGGCAAGGCCGCTGGGTACGACAGCACATCACCTGGGGTAGCAAGCAGGGGTACCTTCTTTCAATTTACGCCCCAACCGACCCAGCTGAACAACATAATTTTTTCAAAGACATGTTTCAGATGATCCACGCCATTATTTCCCACGGCCTGGAGGTCATATTGATGGGTGATTTCAATCTAGACATGGCGGCGCACCCTCAATCACGTACAAACCCCTTTCACGAACAGCTACTAGAGCTTAACCTACACGACCTACTGCGCTCCAGGGACAACGACCACACTTGGCTTGCAACACGCCGGTACGCGACGGTCACCGCATCACACGCCGTCTAGACAGAATCTATGCCACGCACGCTTGGGCGGACCTTGTATGTCATGCTAGGGTAGATCGCTCTATCACTCTTTCGGACCACTACCCTTGTATTATCACCTTAACGCACCACACCCCACCGACGCGGGGACCCGGTATCCCCCGCTTCAACCGAGACTTATTGAGGGATCAAACATTCACGGCTCAAGTAAAAGCTTTTTGGCGAGAGTGGGTGGCCAGCATCCCTCACTATACCGATCATTGTCGATGGATGCAAGCCGGCCTACAACATGTACTGCAACTTTCTAAGAAATACACTGCTGAGCTTAGACAACAGAAAGGCCATGAATACCGATGTTACGAACGTATTGTCAATCGTCTACAACTTAAGCAAACACTCACTACTTATGACATGGCGAAAATGCAACAAGCCCAGCTAGCCTTGGACAAACTACGATACGAAAGACACGCTAACGCCATAGATGCGGAAAACCTTTGGTGGCACACAACGGGGGAAAAAATGAATAAAGAATATTTTGCACTCCTCCCGAAGCAACGAACACACACGCTGATAACTGAAATTCACGACGACCAGGGCATCCACACCGACACCCATTCCATACTAAACAGCGGTCATCAATATTTTACGAAGCTATTCCGAAGTAAACCGCACCCTCAAGCACCTCAAGCTATCCACCAAGTCCTTCAGGCGATACCACGGCGCCTCACCACCACGCAGCAGCAAGAACTAGATCAGACACCCACACAAGCTGAGACACAGGCTGCTATGCTCAAAATCAAACTCGGTAGTGCACCCGGAGTGGACGGCATCCCTGTAGAATTTTGGAGGAAGTTTTGGCCCGACCTTTCTGCCGGCTTTTACAAATGCGTCCTCGAAGTATGGCGCACAGGTATCGTCCCTGGCAACTGGGCAGAAACCGCACTAATCCTCATATTTAAAAAGGGGTCTAAAACTCAATGGCAAAACTACCGTCCCATACGACTACTCACGGTTGCGTACAAAATCATCAGTAAAATACTACAACTACGCATTTACACAGTACTCGACGACCTAATCGGTCCGGAACAAGTCGGCTTCCGCGCTAACCTACACATAAACGATAGCATTACCATGCTTATGGACATAGTGGAAAAAGCGTGGCGCCACAACATACTCGGCATCATACTATTCTGGGATTTCAAAAAAGCTTTTGACCGCATGTGTTGGGACTACCTCGAGAAGACATTGCGCGGTTTCGGATTTGGTGGCACTTTCACGCATGTCACCATCGGTATGATTAAATCGCTCTCATGGACCCTACTCCTAAACGGGCACTTCTCACGCACAGGCACTAGCTCTAGGTCACTCCCACAAGGCGACTGCATGTCCCCGCTCCTGTTTCTTCTTGCGCATGCCGGGCTGTTCTTTTTGCACGCTCGCGACAACAGGATCAGGGGCTTCCCCATCCAAGGTAAACCGCGAGGTTTGTTCCAAACTGCTTATGTTGATGACACCACTAATGTCTGCACCTCCACTACCGATGTGCATGCTATCATGGAGAATATCACGACATACTCTATGGCCTCTCAACAGCGGTGTAACGTGCAAAAGTCCACGGGGCTGCACATCGGGAGAGGATCCTCCCCCCGCTTATCACTCCCTAATCTGCCTGTGACATGGGTCCAGCCAGACGGTCACCACCTATTACACAACTGCCCTATCGGTTGCACTATGGATGGACGTCTTGCTGAACACCCCACCTTTTTGTATGACAACACAACACACAGTGGCAAACTCACAGGCATGCTCCAAGCGGCATCAAGATGGGCAGCGGTTCCCCGTCTCAGCCTACGGGGCAGGGTCCTCATCACCAACCAAATGTTATTCTCCAAAGTGCTCTACTACTGCCAAGGTCACCCACCTAACGAGTACACCACCAAGATCATCCAACGAATCGGCAGCAATTTTGTTTGGAAACAGCAGGGTATCATAACACACACGGTGCCGGGATGGATCGATCGGGACATGTCCTATATGCCATGGGTTCAAGGAGGCTTGGGCTTACATAATATGGAGTGGCGCTTATGGTCAGTGTACACCAAACAGATCCTAACCGCTTTCATAGGCGTAAACGCACACCCTGGTTGTATGTTGGCACAAGAAGCTTTCGCCACAACCTATACCCACAACAATGGTACATCATGGCACTTGGGGGCAGCAATACTTACATGTGCGCTCACTTCGTATAAAGGCTTATCATGGTACTGGGCACGTATGTGGAAAGGTTATAAGAACCTAAAACCGGACAGAATTGCTCACCCTACCACGCGGGAAGAGGTGGCACGCCAACCATTATATTTCAATGATTTGCTGCGCGATAGTGAGCATAATGTGTTTGGTGTTTTAAGCGGCCGCAACCCATATGAGGGCTTTTTGACGGCCAACCCGCCGGTTACGCGAATCATCGATTTATACGCGGCTGACGGTGACCGATATCGCCTCCTAACATACACGGAAATCAGTGCGTGGATCGCAAACATGCCCAGCCGACCAGCTTGGGACAACCTTCTACAAGCAATTCCCGCAGGATGGCATACCCTCATGACAACCCCACGCAAACCCCTACAAGTCGGGGAATGGGTGAGCTATTACCCGGATCGCGACACGTCCATACATAAGGGCTGCATCGTTGCGGTCGCGTCGACGGGCGTTACCATACAATTGCTCCAGGAGACACCCGACGGTCAAGGACTTCTCGGCAAATTGATTACATCGTACGCCTACATTCCAGCATTTCAATGTCACCGCATTCGAGTGGTCCCGTGGTCACTGTCACAGGCGTGCATGTTACCCTTGGACCCCACCACAGTGATACGCGACACCACATGGCTACATGTTGGCAAGGGCGACTGGACACGCTTGCTCTAGACCCGCTAGAATTTGGGTGGGTCCTCACATCTGGCGGCACCCCCATGACGAAGTGCCTTTTCGAGTACACGGCAGACTGGGGATACCGGCTACTTCTACATAAAAATCATAGGATGCACCCGGGTCGCCTGCGCTGGCACCCCGAGTGGCCGGGCTACACCTGGATCAAGAACATTACCTTGGCAGTTGATCACCCATTGGTTGACAAACGGGCCACCGACGTCCAGCACCTGCTTATGCATCGGGCCATCGGGGTCAATTCCCAATTGCACCACCGGTACTCCCACGCGGCGGCGTGCTTATGCAACTTTCCAGATGAAACAATTGAGCACAGATTTCTGGACTGCCAACTCGCGGGGTTTGGCAATGGCTGCTGGGTATATGGGCCAAGTGGATGGCTATTACAGCTCCCCCCACCACCGTCACACTATCTACGGTTATTTTCGGCATCACGGGATTACGGGACGCGAGCCTCACAGCCAACCAGATGGCATGGATATGGCTACGCACGACGATGCTTCACACCATATGGCAAGTTCGCAACGAGACCGTATTCACGTTACGTGCCGCGTACACGAGAGGTGCCGTGGTCCGCCGGTTTATCTCCTCTTGGAACCTGGCTATGCGTCGTTACTGGCTCCTCAGTGGCGACGGAACAACACAAAGTATGGGACCCGGGCCCTAACAATGACACCCCCAGCCCCCTGGAAGTCTTCCATGCACTCATGGGCATGAACCAGGTCTTTACACGTATGCCGGATGACGATATATCTACAGTACAATGGCTACCTTGGTCGCAGGGCGCGCCTTATTAATGCGGGCACCCCAATTTAGGCAAAACTAGGCATTTCAGGCTATTTTTGGCATACCTGGGTCACCTTAACTGTTATATGGAAATAAACTAACACCCATTTCACCGGAAGAGAGAGTCGAGTTGAATTGACTTGAATCCCAAACCACCAAACTGCAGAGTTTAGTTGGCAGGACTAGTGGTTTTGCTGAGGTGGCGCAACCAGATAGAACCAAGTCGGCATCGTATACGGGCTTCTTGGCCATTCGAAACCCTGAATTTTTGTACTTCGAACCGTACATCGCTCAGATTGATTCACGAAACGCTGTACACGCGTCGTTGGGTCGTCGTCGGGTCGCCCTGCTGCTGAAAGCCAGCCCAAAACAGCGCCAAAAAACAATGGTTCACAGGACGGCACCTTCGATGTCAGGCAGGTGGGGTTACCCCACGAGATGAACCAGCTATGGCGTTCTAGTTATCTAAACATGGGCTGTATGCACGAAGCTGCTGTTTGCAACGGGCGGCCGCACGAATTAGCTTAACATGTGAAATAGCATTTTTATGTGAAGAATGGCGGAGAGGAATGCGTACGCTGCATCTAGCAGCAAGTCACCCCTTCCTCGAAGCTCACAATCGCAAAATAGATACCCTCCAGGGGGTGGTGGATCGTTCACATTCCTCTCGGAGGACCAGGACCATGACGCATTGCAATCGGGCAATTTTCGCTACAGGAGGGATCCAGCTACAACTTCCAGACCGTCTTCTCGCAGCTCACCGAGTTATAACGCAGTGTACGTGACATGTGCTGGAGTTGTAGGTCAGCGGGGGAGACCAATGACAAGAGTTTTGAAGCTGATACAGGCATGAATGGTGCAAGACAATCGTCCGTAATGGTGCTAGATCGACTGAGAATGGGAAGATCGACAGTTGAAGCCATACAAAAATTGTAGAGCTAACTTCGTGGGATGGGCGAGTGTGGGATTGCAGGAGACACGTCACATGAGCCATTTCGTCGTTGGGTTCTTGAAGCTCTGTTTTCTGGATCACTGTCGCTTTTCCTGGAAGGACATGACTGACATTCGGCGTCGAATTCTGTCCTTTTCATCGAGCTGCGCGGTTCTAGATCGAAAATATGTGACAAAGACCGCCCCGAAGCAGCCCGGGTGCACACTAGCTGACGTGAACAATGTTAGGGCGCACGGTGCCTGCCACCTGGCGTATACCTGTAACGGGGAAAAGAATGCCCATCTAGCATTGCGCCGGGTGACGCCGGTTCTGACAAGAAAGCGTTGCGTACAGATATTTGATGAGACCTGTGAGGTATTACCTCACAGGCTTCCTGTGGGCATCACGCCATCGCACGCGCACAGCAGTTTATTCAATGCCATGCTCCTTGTGCTGTGCTCGGTGTGCTGGGATCAGCGTGTGCCAGATGTCTGTGTGGAGCATGTGCCTTACCGTCGGAAGTGGCATTCACCTCCAAGCATCAACTGATAGCATGGGAGGCAGGATCGGGTGTACTACAGGTGTGAGCAGGGACTCATGCACAGACCGCTGCATCTGAAATAGATATGTTGTGCTGGTATCTGATATTATAATGATATCTATTGCTTGTATGTCGTTTGCTTTTCCGATCCATGATTCTGATAAATCACACATTGTACCATTATTGATCAATGCTTGTTGCCTTCAAGGAGGCTGGCTCGTCCCATTTCTGCTCCAACGCTGACCCAGGATCCTGCTCTGCTGCGCACGCTGCACCACCTGCGTGCGCACGTATGCCACCATCTGCACGCTGTGCACGTCCCCACGCTCCCTTCTTCCTTCCCCCCCCTCGTGCCCCCCCCCCCTGCAGCGGCGGCTACATGCAGGGTCAGCCACCGCTGCGCTCTCCAAAGTCGACCACCACGACCGACGTGGCGCCTGCGCCGCGCATGCGCCCCAGGGCTCCTGGGCTCCCCTCCCGCCCCTCCCAGGGCATCATGAGCAGCGGCGGCGTCGCGTCCGCCATGGGCCTCGCGCCGCGGTCCGACTTCCTGGACCGGGAGGCCTTGCGCGCGTCCCTGGACAGTGGGCTGGGCCACCACGATGGCGACCAGGGAGGGTACCGCCCCGCCATGGCGTGGGGGGGCAGCGAACGGCAAGGGGGTTCATCCTCCGCGGCAGGCCTGGCGCCGGCCCCCCCCGTCCGTGCGGCATGGACGAGCCACGGCACGCATGCCATGTCCAGTGGCCGGCCTTCTGCTGCCGTACGGTACGGGATGGGGATGGCGCATGACGAGATCAGTGTGTACAACGGTGCATCGCTGTCATATCCAACAGCGGTGCACCGGTGTGATTGTAACAAGGATGCATGGCTCTCATATCCAACCATGGCTCATCGTTTATGATCATATCCAACGAGGCTCGAGCTACCATGGTCCGGATTCTCCCGATTTCTGGCCTGCGCTGTTAGTCTACTTGATATCCAACGATGGTTGTGGGATTGCTCGGTTGTGGATGACTGGTTGTGGATGACTGGTGTTGGATGATTGGTTGCGGAAGATTGGTTGTGGAAGATTGGTTAAGGAGGATGATGGCTCGTTTGCCCTCGCCCAGTTTGTAACACAAGAGATTTCAGGGGGGTTGTTGTTGTTGTTGTCATCCATCACCAGGAGCCATTTTCTCATGAATGTCTGATCTTTGTATTTGGGGGGGGGGGGGAGGAGGATTTGGGCGTGGTGTCTGGTCACACAAGCCGTTTTGATGGCTGCTTTCTTTTTTGTCCTCCATTGCTCTTGACTCTCTGATGGATGGATTGCTTGATTGCATGACTGCGATGCTGGTTATGGTTGCGTGTGGCAGGCCAAGCACCGGCGCCACGCCCCTCTCCCCCCCGAGTGTGTGGGGGGATCTACGGGGCGGAACGGGCACGGGCACCAGCCGCACGGCCGCCTTTCAGTCGATGGAGGAGGATGTGCCGTCCATCACACAAGGTGAGGGTGGTATCCGATCAGTTATACCATCTGCCACGCCAGGTAGGAGAGGGCATGCACCGTCCGTCACTCTGGGCGAGGGTGGAGGTGCCTGTGTAAGATAGTTTTCACCATCCATGGTGCTAGGTGAGGGTGGTGTGGGTCAGCATGCACTGTCTGCTGCGCTGGGTAGGAGAGGGCATCTGCCGGCCATCAAGCTAGGTGAGGGTGCTGGTTCTGGTATTGGATAACTTCTACAATCTTCTCTGTCACGTATGTAAGGGTGACATTGCTGGTAGTAGACATGTTTCAGGTGAAATGAGGTTGTACAACTGTACAACACAGATCAAGAACTCTAGTGGGTGTAGCGTGTACTTGGTGACGTGGCCCTTACCCAATGCACCCAGTTATTGGATCTTGGTCCGGTAGCGGCGCTGGCGTAGGCGTGGAAGCCATGGGTGGTTGGTGTGCGCCAAGTTTTGTGTGGGGAGCATGATGAAGGCATTTTGGTGGGCATGAACAGCATGAACAGCCAACCAAAGGAGAGCGAGGGTAGCCCAATGGGGAATTACTCCTCTAGGGTAATTTACCAACAGCAGCGTTCTTGAGACTAGTTTTCTCTTATTGCACTTGAAATGTGCCGTTGTTGGCTTTGTGATGCCCTTCCCGCTAGCGTGGACCATCGCCCCTTAGATGTCCATCTTGATGTCCATATTTCCACCCCCTCATGTCAGCCCCGGGGATTGTGGGAGCCACTACCAAGCCAGCGGTCGCCACCACCGTAGTGGCTGCATGGTTGTTTTATGTCATTCATGCACTTGTTATAAGAGCATACAGCATAGACAGGCGGGTTATGCTGATGCCATGATTCCGTTGCATGAATTCTGCACACGATAAATGTCAGTTCCCCGTTCCTAGAGGGACACTTGGCTGGCATTGTCGCCATTCCGCACAGGCTATCTGCCTGCCCGCCCGCCCGCCCGCCCGCCCGCCCCCATGCACGCACGCACACACGCATTTGCACCCGCATACATGCCGACGCTTACATGCGCTTGTACTTTCATCCGCGCAGGCGGCTCCACCCGGGTGCCCACCGCCAGCTCAGAAAGGCACGCCCGCGGCGGCGCGCGGCGCGCCCCGTTCACGCGCAGCCGGCCCTCGGCCAGCCACGGCAGCCGTGAGCAGTGGACGGACGGCAGTGAGCGCAGCGGGGTAGACGCGGGTGCGGCGCAGTCCACGCTGCGGGGCAGCGGGGAGGAGGTGCAGCTCGACCGCGAGGTGAGGCGGCGTGAGCAAATCCAGGGCGCAGGCAGGCAGCTTGATGATAGGATAGAGAAGTACATCATCATTACAATCGTGAACATGCACCTCCCATCATCATGGAAGTGTGTGTTCCTGGTTCTTCTTGGTATAGACTGCATAACGCGATGGGGGGCCGGTGGAGGTGGGGCCTCAACTCCACACAAGCATACGGGCCTCCGTCTCTGCTGTGGGTGGGGGCCAGTAGCGAACCCGCAGCATGGCTGCGGATGCCGCGCGGTCTTGTCGCTGTACACAACATGGGGGATTGTGCACATGCAGGGTGGGCGCTCATCCTGTTGCCTTCCTAGTTCGAAGTTAAGTTCTGTGGTCCCTGTTCAAGCGGGCAGACGTAATGAGGACAGGGGCCTGTGTGACGGATGGTGGCATGAATACTAGGAAGTGGCACACGGTAAGCGATGAAGACTAAGTTAACATGAAACGCCTTTGCATACCAACCTAATCAACATCGTAGACAACACCTTGATTCATAAATTAAACGCCGCGGCTGTTCCCTCCCCCCCCTGCAGGGGCGTGGCACCGTCACAAAGAAGGGCCGCGGCGCGCGCAGCGCCAACTACCTCACGCGCGGCGCGGGGCCCCGGGGCATCAACACGATCAGCCTCAGCTCCAGCGTGACCAACCGGGGCATCGAGGAGGAGTCCATCGGGCTGGAGATATCGCTCTCCGACTACATGGTGAGATGGGCTTGATAGGGCACATTAGGGTGTGTATCTATGGCTGGAGACATCTCTCTTCTACTACAAGGTGAGGATGGGCTTGATAGGGCACAGTAGGGTGTGTGTAGATGGCTGGAGACGTCGCTCTTCGACAACATGGTGAGGATGGGCTTGATAGCGCACAGTAGGGTGTGTGTCAATGGCTGGAGATATGGCTCTCCGACTAGATGGTGAGGGTTTGATTGGGCATCGTGGGGGCCATACGCATGACTTTGTAGTGACTCCTCACACGCATGCTTGTTGATAATGCTTGCACACCCCCAACCACACGCATCCGCCCCCCCCCTACCCTCCCGCCTTCCCCCCCCCCAGGCCGCCCTGGAGACTACACCCGCCCCATCCTCCGCCACCCCTGCCAGCCAGGAGCTATGGGGGGACTTGGACATGTCGGTGGCGCACAACGGCGCTGAGGGGCCGCGCCTGGTCATTCAGGGGGCTGCGGACGCATCGGACCTTGAGCTGGCGGTGCGGGGCCTGTCGTTGCGGGAACGGTCCGCGGCAAGCAGCAGCAATGGGTAGGTGGGGGTGGCTGGAGTGTGCACCTGGAACCCAACCACTTCGCCTGCGTGGGAACGCCTGTTGTGCCGCCGTCTTGTACACACTTCCTTGTTGTACCCGTTGTTGGCCCCCAACGTTACCCCCCATCATTTCCCCCCATGTGTTTTCCCTCTCATTTGACCCCATGGTTGGACCCCATGGGCTGGAAACGTCGTTTGGTTGTGGGGAGCGAGCAAGTACAAGGGTGCTTGATGGTTCGTGGGGAGAGGACGCTCATGATCCTTCCTCCACCGGATGCCTCTCGGTCCCGCATATCTCGTGTCTCTGTGAGGATGTGGCACATTCGTTGTATTTTCCTGCGGTAACGCTGCTTTGGGGGGGGGGGCAGCCAGGGACCCTGGATAGCAGATAGACACTTGGCACAGAGATGTGCTTTTCGCGGACATTGCGCTATAGGACAGCCACATGTATTTGCCGAGTGGCCTTCAGTAAGTCCCCGAGGGGCTTTCATCAACACTTTCCAAACATAGGTTACCGCAGAGGTCAACATATCCCCGTGCGTGGACTGGGAAGCCTGGCTTCATCAACTTAATCCTCATTCCTCGCCACCAGGCTCTCATAGGGCATGCTTGCTTGGCTCACTTACATGAAAACTAGTCAACGCCATATGGCTCATGCAAACTTGTGGGTAAGTTCTATCTACTGCCATGTGTGCCGGTCTCTACCAACTACCACTTTCTAATGTCAATTTCCCTATTCGTCGCCCACACCTCTGTCTTCACCCACCATGCCACCCTTCACCCACACCGTCACCCACGTTCATGTCATTATGACCCCCCACTCACCTTTCAACCACGGCCCTCCCGGCTGCCATGATTGTCAACGACGCAGCATGGGCGGCATCTCAGCGGATGAGTACTATGCCACGGGTGGTAGCATAAGCAACAACAGGAACCCCGTGTCTCCCAACAGTGCCGGGGACTGGGGCGTGGGAACCAGCCCAGCCCCACGCCCGTTCACATCGTCCAAGAACCGCACCGTCTCGCCCGCCTCATCGGGCAAGGCGCTCAGTCCGGTGAGGGCGGTGGGGGTGCTTGTCCCTGCCGCGCTTGGCATGTATGCCTGCTCCATGCTTTATGCATGGTCGCATCGCCATACTTTTGCATGTTCGCCTATGCCATGCTTTTGCATGTTCGCCTATGCCATGCTTTTGCATGTTTGTCGATGCCATTTTGGATGTTCAGCTATGCTTGTTGTACTCCATGCTATGTTGGTCGCATGGTAGCCGCCTGCCTGCATGTGTCCCCCGCAGCCCGTTTTTGTCCAACACGTCGGAAACGTATGTGAATGTGCATGGCAAAGTTACGGCGTGACAGTTAGGGATGCAACTGGGGGGCAGTTAACAGTGATTTGTATGGGCGAGGGGCGACATCATCTTG
The DNA here is from genome assembly GCA_009746045.1 of Mesostigma viride. Lineage (NCBI taxonomy): Eukaryota > Viridiplantae > Streptophyta > Mesostigmatophyceae > Mesostigmatales > Mesostigmataceae > Mesostigma > Mesostigma viride. The sequence goes on from RPFO01000065.1 coordinate 4,096,472, forward strand.
TTGCCATGTGTGTGTGTGTGTGTCTTTGCAGGAGTGGGCCTATGTGGGTCATATCAACTTCACACAATCAACGATAGGGTTCGATAGGGGTTCAGTAGCAGAATATATCAGCATAGTTGCTGCCTCCTTTTGAGCGTCGGTTGCTAGGTGCATCGCTGGGTGGGCAGAAACAACCGGGATCTGATGACAGCCGTTGTGGGTGGATGGGCAGGAGGGTGGGACACTTGTCTTGGGTTCCGCTGTCACATCCAGCGTGCATGCCCAAATGCTGGGCATGTGACCTCTACAAATGAAAGCTTGGTACCGGGGCATCACAGCGTGTTGCCGCTGTTTGCAGGGACGTGTTTGTCTTGTCCAAGAGAATCTGCCCTATTCCCCCCATTTTACCTCCTCCCCCAAGTTGTGAGGTTATCCGAACGGTTAAAAATTCATGGTGGCAGCAGGGAGGGTGACTCCTGAGCGTTCTCCCCGAAAGCCCAACGGCCAGCAGATGTACTCTACTCACCATGGGCGGTCTCTGCGTGACGTCTGTCGGGGATCCCCCCTTGGCCTGACTGCGTCTGCCCCCTGCTCGCATCTCCCCTGCGCCTCGCTCCACCCGTTCATCGGCTTGCCTGCCCCCTCTCCCCCATCAGAGGGACGACCCACTGTCACCAAGCGGAGGGTCGACTGCACGCACTCTGTCCCCCACCGGCCCACCCAAGGCAAGTGATGGGGGCGCAACCGCGGCCGAGTCCAGCCACGCTATGGGTTATGGCGCCAGCAGCGGCGCTGCGTCAACATCTGCCAACGCCGGCGGCGCGACGACTGGGTCCGGCGCACACTTGGCGCGCCCGCTGCGATCCGCACGCTCATACGGCCACCCGCCATCCGAAGTGAGTCGAGGAGGCTGCTCTCTGTTTTGTGGGGGGGGGTTGGTACTCGGTGCAACGCTCGCCGGCGTACCGAGGAATGGTTTCTGAACTCTGGTGTCAAAATATATGGTATCCGTTGCTTTGTAGCATATGCATGCTGCAGTTTGTGAAGACTATTTATAGAAACCTTATTACATCGCTAATACGTTGCTAACCTGAAAACTGCCTCGGTATCTTCTAATCTTGCACGACATGAAGTTGCAATCTGTTGCATGACTGAAATGCGTGCATGCATAATTGCAATTATATCCATGAAAGAATACTCACAATTGCCGCACACAGATGGTGTGCATGACCATGCTGGCAATGTAGCCAAGTGGATGCGTTATAATTAGTGGTCACGATGACCGAGTGTCGGTCAGGCTGTTGTAGTCGTGTCAAAAATTGATGAGATAAAACACCACTTCAGGGGGCAGATAAATACGGCAACATTCCCTGGAGATAAATATTTGCGAGTCGTTCTAGAAGTGTCTATGCGCGCAGTGTAACGCTGGCGCAGCGATAGTGCAGCGCGCCTTTTGGAAATCGCTACGGCACAAGCCATGGGATTGGTGCCATGCCGATAAGGCATTGCACCAGGCTTGTAGGAATTGCACAGATCCTAGCTTGTGCTTGAGCGATTTCCAAAAGGCGCGCTTCACTATCGTTACGCCAGCGTTACACTGCGCTTATAGACACTTCTAGAACGACTCGCAAATATTTATCTCCAGGGAATGTTGCCGTATTTATCTGCCCCCTGAAGTGGTGTTTTATCTCATCAATGTTTGGCACGACTACAACAACCTGACCGACACTGGGTGACCACTAATTATAACACATCCACTTGGCTACACTGCCAGCATGGTCATGCACACCATCTGTGTGCAGCAATTGTGAGTATCCTTTCACAGATTTAATGACCATTATGCATGCACGCATCTCGGTCATATTTATATATTGCATCTCATGTCTCACTATCTGCTATGTCAATAGCGTGGAACCCAGTTGCATTCGCGACCCGCTTATTCATGCTCTCGCTGCCCCCTATTTTCTTGAACGCCGCGCCCTGTACCCTACCCAGATTGAGACGGGGGTTGGGCGACCCCCCTCGCGGCAACGGCCTCCCCCTGAGGCGCTGCACCTCTTTGTGGGTGAGTGCCCACGTGCTTGCCGCGTGTCGTCCTTGAAGGTCACGTGGTCTGCTAGGGTGGGTTGTTAGGAGGGGCTGTTTGGTAGAAGGGGTCGTCAGGAGGGGCTGTTTGCTAGGAGGGGTTGTTAGGAGGGGCTGTTTGGTAGGAGGGGTATGTTTTTAGGGGCTGTTTGCTAGGAGGGGTTGTTAGGAGGGGCTGTTTGGTAGGAGGGGTTGTTAGGAGGGGCTGTTTGCTAGGAGGTAGTTAGGAGGGGCTGTTTTCTAAGAGGGGTTGTGAGCTGGCCCCCCCTTTGGCGAGTCTGTGTTTGAGCGTTTGCGAGGACGTCGTTGGCTACAGGCAGATGGCCTGCAAGTGTCGGAGGAGATCTTTTTTTTTTCTGGTCTTTCATCATGACTGTCAACGGCTTGCTAGCCTTGTTCTGCCTGGCATTGCCCATTGCCTCTACTCGGTGACTCGTTTTTTTCTGGTCTCCCTCAGCCACCTGGGCTCAGAAGCCCTGGTCTCTGTTGTGGGAGTGGGTGCACCGGGAATAGTGCAGAAATGCAGTTATTTTGCCCTTGTCATCCTTGTTTCGTTGCAGTCGATGCTCCAACATGTGCACGTGAATGTTCAAGGCCATGCTTCTTGTTCCTATGCTCGAACGGTTGGTAGGATGGGGCATGTGTTTGCAGGGGGAAGGGGGACCGGGCATCTGTCTGCACTACAGTATCATGCGCAGCGTCAGCACTATCATGCACAACTATCATTCTGCTCTATCACAACGGTTGCAAGCAGCAGCACGTATGGGTATCATGCATCCGCCGACCCCAGTATGAGCGTAGGACTTGTTCTGGTTGCTCTCTGTGCCATCCCTGGCTGGCATCAAGGGTTAATGATCCAACCTGTGCCCCTGTGTGATAAATGAATGGAACATGTGTCCGGTGCTGAATTCGTGACATGCCTTGGCGATCGTGGCTGGCGGTGGAGCAGAGAACCAGAATCAGGCGGCTGCAGCTGCACCGGCGCGCAGCCGTCCGCCCAGCAGCACGGCGCCCTTGCAGCCATCGCCCAGGGACCCCCTGGAGGCCGACCGCAATTCGCTGGCGTCTCGGCAGTCCACGGCGCGTCTGCCAGAACGGTCCCCGCGCAGCGCCGAGCCCAACGGCCGGGGGGTCATCCAGCGCCCGCCATCAAGGCAACGGCCGCCACCCGAGGCGCTGTGCCTGGACATGTCATCGCCCTGGGGGCGTTTCCAGGACATCTACATTGACAGCTCAGGCTCCGACGTGGGCTCCCCGTGACCCCTTGACACCAAGAGATTGGGGCTTGGTGATAAGCCTGGAGGTGGGGGGCAGTGTTGATGGCAAAGTGAGTGCATGTGTACTCGGATGCTGGTTTGCTAAGGGTTTATATGCGAGTTGTGAGTCATGATTCCTGGAATTCCGATCACAAGGAAGAGAGGAGCCATGGCCTTTTAGCGCGCCTGAGCTCCCTTTTGTGGGAGGTTTACCCTAGGCTTCACGGCACACAAAGGCAACCCCATGGCGCTCACTGGCACTCTTGTAGTGTAATGTGGACGTTGCATACTGTTTGGTGCATAATCACACGTACAACGAATAGGGTGGCATAGATCTTGACCTGTATGAAGATTGAGGAGCTAATGTTCCCAGCAATTTTGAACATGGCAGCTTGGGTCGATTAGATTATAGAGCTCTTCACATGGATTCAGTTCATGCCATAGATACATTTTGTGCCTGATCAGAATACATTTTGTGAGAAAGGCATGTCGCATTTTCTTTAACCCGTGTTTTTTTACAACGCGATACATCGCGTTGTAGGGTTAGAACGCGATGTATCGCGTTGTAATCTGACACGTGGCAAACCTAATAAACATGCGATTTTTGGTCTGAAACTTTCAAAATAGGTCAGGAACATCTCATAGAATTCAAGAAAAAATCCTGGTATTTTTGGTATTTTTTTTGTGACAGCTGCAAACAAATATGTACCACTGAAATCAGGCATTTTTGCGGGACGAAGGTGAAGACGACGGCGATGGCGGCAGGTAGATCTCGCCAGTTTTCGCGCGAATTTCAGTGGCTGTTGGGTAGCACGACCATGATGATGCGTTCAAAGGTTGATAATTAGGTTTCTACGAGTTTGTTGAGGTACTGGGGCAAAGGAAACGTAGTTTTTTCCAGTTTCTCACCCAACTTTCATGCGGAAACCCTGGAAACCGGCATACATATTGTTACGTCAAGACTCGGGTCTGCTGCGGCACCATGCTTGGTATTTCCATGGTGTTTCGACTTCTTAACACATGTTTATTCATTCCGAACGCCCGGACTCTCGGCTAAACCGAGATTTGTGCAGACTTTTATTGGGTAATTAATTAATTAATTAATTTATTGGGTAGCTCCGGGCATGATGGTGCCTGCAAATAGCGTAAGGCGTGACCGTGGCTATTGCTACGGTATGCTGTATTTTCCTGGAAATGGCCTCTGCCACCGGCTCAATAGTGCTTGCAGGCGTAAGTATATCGTGTTTCTACCTAGTTTCTGCCAGTTTTCCACTTATTTCTACCGACCTCTGCCCAGCCTCTCTAAGACCGCCATCCTACTCGACGTTGCTTGCATGTCAGCCATAGCAGGTTGCAGTTGTGCAGTATTTAGGTGCTGTATACGTCGTCAAGCCGTGCATATATCGTGAGGATTGGATGTTGATGGTTTATACTGCGTTGATTGTGCAAGAAGATCAGCTAGGTGCCCATAATCATGGTGTATAATCATGTGTTGTTAGCATCTTGCCACCATTTGCTAGCATGCATTCCAGCGTCATCTTTGCCTGCATGTAAGCTCATGGATCACTCAACCTATATCCAAGCCTTGCATTACACGTGCCTCTTTCTTTCAGTATTGCACGCGTTATGGAATGAAAACCCAGCACCTCCGTTCCCACGAGGCATGTGCTCAACACGTTGTGAGAGTGGATGATGCTTTGGCTATGGCTGCCTGATTCAGTCATATTAGGTCATCCAGTCATGATGTTTGATGCATGTTTGATGCAGCAACTTATATGCAGCAACTTATACAACACCTATTTTCAACGTTTTGACCCTCCAAGCTCACTATGGCCCCGTTTATGGGGCTCGTGTCGTTGCGTAATGTTGTGAAGGGCTCTCATGTTTCCCACTGCGTTGTACTGCGTTGTAATTGTGATGCTAATGAAAAATAGCTCCAGTGGCCCAATGGGCCTGAGTTTTGTTTCACAGAGCCTGCATATGTTGCCCATCGCTCGTGCAAGAAGGGCTCCAGATTTTTTTCATGAACCATTTGTGAATAAGCACATGACTTGTGACCTAGGGTCAAGAAATCGCGGTCATGGTCAGACCCCCCTGTATTCAAACCAGTGTATCTCTCTAATGAATTAGCATTTTGTAGGTCTGAGTAGCTCAAAAAATCCTTTGATTTATGGGCTTTCAGGAAAGTATATACATGACCATGAAAAAAAATTTTCCTTAGGTGCTATACGCGTTCTAAAAAAAGCTTACAACGCGATACATCGCGTTCTAATTAAAAAAACACGGGTTAAACTAATACTATCAAGGAGACAGCCAACTATTGCTATCATGACTTGATATCATTATTGTCAATCGACGCAACGGTTTTTGAAACGATAAGTGTCTCGCTTGATAACAAGCAAGACCATTGCAGCTCACATGAAATTTTTTCGCGCAACAGGGCAATCATTCAGCTAGCGCTGGATGCGGCATGTGCCTGCAGCCACATGCATGTATCTCTGCACATCTGAACCGGCCTGTGATGCCAGATCTCCTTTGCGGCCGTTCCGCGCTAGCTTGGCAGTACGTGGATTCGTTGTCCACACCGTCGCGCCGTTGCAGCAACACGATATGTTTTCTGGCATACGCGGGCTTTTGGTTCCTGCCGCACATTTGAATGTGCTGTCCTCCGGATTTTTGCCTTAATTTGCACATGTCTTGGACGTTTGGAAGCATGGCATGGCTAACGTAATGCCTGACTAGCTAGACCTTTTCAGTGGTTTTCCATTTTCGGGTTTTTCGATCCTCGTAAATGGTGGGAGAGCGATCGCAGCAATGGTGCTCACCACTAGACACTCCCAGCCAGTTAGGCTCGAAACACACGCCCTGATCAAGCAAGCTGTTTCCGGCCTTACCGTCTAGGTCATAGATCTAGTCGCTCTACACGTAAGCCATAATTTCAATGCACAAGGCTACACATGTTTCCATCTCCATTCATATTCATCATCCTGAACGACTCGAAAACGCGGACCAGATAACGGCAGGCTGGAGCTACCATTAATAATTAATTAATTAATTAATTAATTAATTAAATTAATTAATTAATTAAACTCGTGCTCCCGTTGGGGAGTCACGGAGCACCAGAGTGCTTTTAATCTCTGTTGTGTGTGCACAACAGGAAGTAAAAGCAGAGAACCCCTTTCTCCTTTATGCCAGAGGCATGCCACAGGCCACAGCTGCAATCGGACACGATAAACGATCCGGCAAATGCTGTGGGTTAATAAGACCCATGTGAGCATATCATAACAGGTTATTGCGTCAGGTTGTATAGCAGCTATACGTCTTGCTATGGATGCCGAGAATGCTCATAACTTTTACATCCGGGCATGAAATTTGGTCGGGTAAATTGCAGTAGAAGCGTCTTTTGATGACGAACACGATGATATAATTTTCAGCCGCCATCGCCGGCCAAGATTTAGCGCAATATCAAAAAACGCAGCGCAGGCGGGGATCGTATTTTCCGGAAAGTAGCCATGGTGGAATCACCTTCAGCCGCTGCCCACTCCCCCGCCGATGGGGGGGATTCAGCGCCTCACACCATCACGCAACTAGTCGACGCGGTGGACACCATTGCGACCCAGCCATCGTCTGCTGATGCCGCCATTAACGTTTCGTCTAAGCGGTGCCCATTGCTCCGGCCCCACCGACGAGATGGACAGCCAGATCCCTCCGCCTGCGGCTCCTTTTTCCAGCGAGGATCCCCGTGAGAACGACCCCCTTGACGACGACAACGACGACGCCATCGCCGACGCTCAGTTTGACCCAGCGGACTTCATGCCTGGCCAGGTTGTCGACGAGCAGCGGTTCTTTCGCTTACCGCCGAGCAGGCCGGCAAAGGATATCCTGCGCCACCTGCACGACACCGGCGAGGAGATATATTTTCCTTACGCGTCTGGCGGGACGTCATTCCAGTGGACGAGCTCGACGAATTGGACGAGCCACAGCTTCGACTTTCTGTTTTCTTGAGTCACGCGCAGGCCCCTTGCCTCCGGGCACTCTTTGCCGCTTTCGTGGACGCCGAGCACGGCACCGCCAACACCCACGATGCTTCCCCGGAAGCAGACCTGCACAAGCTCAATATAAGAAAGTCGCAGACATGGCTGCCCAACTCGGCACCTTGTCCACCGCTATCCGTCAAGACACTGCTGAGCTCCGCTCCAGCATTGCCGAGGTCAAGGCCGCCCTGCCCCAGCCCGCCCCATGCAACCAGCCGCTCCCGCATATGCACCGGCCACCAGCTACGCTAACATGGTCAAACAGACAGACATTGCCAACCTGATGGAGGATGCCGCACGCAGGGGAGCTGCAGCCCACAAGACTGCTATCGAGGAGGACCTGCGCTCACGCAGTATATAGTGGTCCGGTATTTTCAGGTCGCGCAGCAGCCTGAAACGGACCTGATGCTATAGCGCAACGCCTGTACCACAGCCTCATCGTGGGCCGGCTGCAACTGGGCAACGAACGCATCCGCATTGAGTCGGCAGCGCCTGGATGGCGGGCCAGCCTGGCCCCATCCGGGTGACCTTTGCGAATGTGGCCAGCAAGGTGAAGGTACTCCAGGCCCGCAAGCTCCTAGGCGGGAGAAACGCGCCGAGCCTCGACGACCTCCTCTCACCGGCCCAGCTAGTCATCAAGAATGGTCTGCTGGGCAGCGACGTGGCGATCAAGGCCAGGCACGAGGCCAGAAGGTCTACGTCCGCCTCGTCCACGACACCCCGTGCTATTCATCAACGGCCAGCGCACGGAGGCGCAGGCTCCTAACAAGCGGCACAAGTCGGGCCGTACCAGGCCCGCCCCAGCTGCGTCATCATCGTCTACGCACGTCCCGGGTATGGATGCCGCCCGGTAAGGGCACACCCTCGCGGCCTCGCGGTACAATAGGCTTTGGGCACAGCCTTTATAAACAAGCCCCTTTCCATCCTCATGTCGCACCGTGCGAGCATGATCAGGATGCAAGGTCGCCAGGCACGCCACGGTCAACCTTCCCGCCAATTTACCAGCCTCACACGCCTCCTAGCCCGCCTTGAGCGGGATGAGGCCCAGTCGACACGCCGGCGACCCCAGCCAGGACGGAGACGACGCATATCCGTCCTGAAAGAAAGCCTCCATGCGTTGACAAGCATTAACCCCAATCGCCACCCTCCCCCTCCCCCCCCCCCCCCCCCCCCCCACCTCCAGCACTACCCTTCTCCACCCCCACCCCCCCCCCACCCCCCCGCTAATAGGGCAACGGCCCATTCTTGGTATTGCAAGTTTTAACGTGCGCACCCTCCCTGCAGATCCTTCTACGAGCGGCGGCACCCCAGCACGCCAACGCGTCGACGAGCTGATCGCCCTGTGCGCCGACAACAAGATCGCTGTTCTTGGAGTCCAGGAGCACCGACGCACCGTTGACCCTCAGCACGCGGTCAACGGTCTGCTGGTCGACGACCTGCGGCAGGCTGGCGGTTCCACTATGGTGGCGGCGACGCGCCGGGCCAAGGTGGTGTGGGCCTCTTGTGCTCGCCGGCAGCATCAGAGCAGCTCCAGTCCATCGTGCTGCGGTCCCCGCGTGTGCTAGTGGCCACTTTTTCGGCCACTGAGGGCCATTCACACCACACGCTAACCGTTATCGTGGGATATGCACCACATGCGGGTCGAGCTCAGGCGGAACGTGAGGCCTTCTTCGACGCCCTCAAGGAGGAGGAGGCCAACATCCCAGCTCGGCACTTCCTGGTTATGCTGCTCGACGCCAACGCCACGCTGCCAGTTGGCACTGGGGGCGCTCAGTATTCCCCAACCAACACGACAGCCAACGGTAACACGCCTTTATTTGCGAATCTGCTGGCAGAATCTGCGCTGGTTGCATGCAATGCTTCTTTCGCACGCCCCGCTGAGCAGCTGGCCACCTTTTTTGGGCCGTCGGATCGGGTGGTGTGCCTTGATTATGTCTGCGTACGTCGGGCTCAGCGCCCCTCAGTTGTCGATGCTCGCGTCCTGCAAGATTCTGTCAGCACGGTGGAATCTGATCATCGTCTCGTGCTCGCTCGCATCAGATTGCGGTTTCCTGGGGTGAAACCGTCGCGACAGCTGGCACCTCAGCCAGATCTGAAAGTGCTCCGGATTGTGCTGAAGGATGCCGACAAGATGTCAGCAGAAGAGCAGGCCGCTATGTCGCACAGGGATGATTTCCTGGCCGTATTCGACGCCGGGGCAGCCGACAGCAGTTACACGCCATTCCGCCGCCGGGGGATATTTCAGTGATCCTCCGTGGTGTCGCCGCCAAGTATCGCCTGGCTGCCCGCACCCTCCCCACCTTGCCTCCGCGTCGGCAGCTTGCTGTCCACCGTCACGCACCGACAGTGGTCGCCGCCAGGCAGATGCTCCGCCGCAACAGAGATCCGATCGCCAAACCTGGGCTGCAAGCAGCTCTGAGGGCCGCCTACGAGCAGGCTGAGAAGGCAGATGCTCAGCAGATGGTCAAGGACCTGCGCAGCTGCCAGCAGAAGCACGACGGCAAGGGGGCCTGGTTCTGGTACAAGCGCCTCGGGCACCCGGACGGCCTCGGCCGGCCCCACCGCCACGACGTCCCCGGCGCCCCAGCCAAGCGGCTTCGTACCTGGGCCACGGCCACGGCCGAGGTCGTGGGGACAGCTGCGCCGCCCCCACCCCTGCTCCCAGCCGCCGCCGCCCGCCCGGCCGCCCTGGCCGGCCCCGCTGGGCCCCCGCCCCGCCTAGGTCAGCGGCGGACTACCTAGTCCCCCCGCTGGTCGGCCCACTTGGCGACCCGTCTGACATGCCTCCTTTCACCTCTCGCGAGGTCACGGAGGCGGTCCAGCGCCTGCGTTATGACGCAGCCACCGGCTCTGACGAGATTCCGGCCGCAGTTGTAAAACTTGCAGCCGAATTCGAGGACACAGGTGTTATGCTGCTCTTCCGGGACATCTGCAACCGCCTTCTGCTGTCGTCGCAACCACCTCCAGCGGCCTGGCAACACAGTTTTCGCACGATGCTGTACAAGAACAAGGGGTCGCCTGCCGACCCCGGCAACTACAGAGGGGTGTGCATTCAAAGTGCCCCCCTCAAGCTTCTTATGCGGCTCATCCTGAACCGCCTGCGCACGGCCCTGGACGGTCACCTCAGCGAGACTCAGCACGGCTTCCGTTCAGGTCGCAACACAGTACAGGCGCTCTTCGCTACTCGCCGACTGGTGGAGGAACTGCAACGCCTTCAGCCTGGTGAGTCCCCTTTGCACCTTGTGCTGGTGGACTTCATCAAAGCCTTCGATTCGGTTTTCTGGCCTGCGCTTTGGGACATCCTCGAGTTGTTCCGGATCCCCCGCCCCCTGATTGCTGTCATCCGCAACCTGTATGAAGGGTCCACCACTTCGGTGCGCACTTCTTACGGGACCACGCCCCCATGCCCTTTACAGAAGGGTGTGTGGCAGGGCTGCGTGCTGTCGCCCTACCTGTTCATTATTGTTGTCGAATACGTAATGATTCAGGCGCGCAAGCGATTTGCCCGCATCGTGGGCAGGGAACCAGGAGTGCAGGTTGCTAACAAATTCTGGCATGGCGGTGCGGACACGGAGATTCGGCTAGCAGACATCATTTACGCAGACGACACCACCCTCTTCGAGGACACTGAGCACGTGCAGACATGGCTTGACTGCCTGGCTCTCGAGGCCCGTGCAGTGGGGCTTGAGGTCAGCAAGAAGACAGAGGCCCTGGCGGTTGGGCTCACCAACTCAGCGCCGCCCCTCTATCTCCTAGACGGCTCTCGAGTCCTGTATCGGGACCGCGTTAAGCTGCTGGGCAGCCTGCTCCCTAGCTGCGAGGTTGATGTGGACCATCGCATCTCCCTCGCCTGGCACGCTTTACGCCAGTACCGGGCCCTGTGGCGCAAGCCCCTGGGCAAGATCGAGAAACAGGACCTGTTCAAGGTCCTCGTCCTTCCTGTTCTCACGTATGGCGCCGAGACGTGGACCCTCACCGCCGACCTGGCCCGCAAGCTGGACGGCGCGGTCACCAGCATGCTGCGTTCCATTTTCAGAGTAGGATATGCTGCTCATGTCCGCAATGAGGACCTGTACCAGGGCATGCCCTATATCACCAGCACCATTAAGCAACGCCGCCTGCAGCTAGTAGGGCACCTAGCTCGCACCAACCAGGTAGACACCTCACGTGGCGGGCCCCCGCAGGACTGCGACCAGCCCAGCCTGGCCGGCACCTCCTGACGTGGGCTGGGCCCAGTGATGTTAGACGCCGCAAGGCCCGCACCTTCAAAGAACAGCTAGTAGAGGACATATGGGGGGCCTAGGCCTCTCCGTGATTTGGAAGAAGATGATGGACAAGGCCAAGTGGGCCCAGGTCATAGAGGACAACGAGCCCCCCCCAGTGGGGAAGCGCCCGCGTGTGCAATCCCGTGGGCGGCACGCCAGATAGCTCCCCCTAGGGCAGCGTGCGGCTGCCTAGATAGATGTTGTAGTTAGAATGCTGTTAGATATAGATGTAGTATGTAGCCAATGTAGATAGATTAGACCGGTAGGAATGTTTGCACCCATCCATCCATCCATCGGGGTTAATGCTCCGTGACTCCCCAACGGGAGCACGAGTCTAATTAATTAATTAATTAATATCATAACAAGGAGCGTGGGCAAGTAATCTGATCGTAGCTGGGACGTAGCATGCATGGCCGCACAAAGGCTATTAAGCTAAGGCTATGGCTGGTTGTGTACCATGCGTTAGCGGGGCACGTGACTAGGTATGATGGCTAGGCGAGGAAAACATTCTAGCCATGAGGGCTGGGGTCAGGAGCTGGTTCTTGAGCTCGTCAGCAAGGGAGGTTGACGGCTCACCTGGCTTCTCAGGGGAAACGACGCAGCACTGCCACTCGGCACTCGCGGCCGACGCGGCGAGCGCGGTCGGTGGCGGCTCCCCTTGCTTGCGGGCCTGCAGCGGTGGTCCTCCAACTCCTGGAGCTTCGTGGCGATGGCGTCAGTGGTTGAGGCGGTCGCTGACCGCAGCAGGTCCGCGTGGGAGAGCGGCGGGAGGTTGCCAGCATCCTGCCGGGGTGGCTGGGATGCGGTGGTGGCCGTCTGCTCCGCTATCTTTGGCACCTGTGTGGCCAGGACCTCAGCGTCGGTGGGCGGTGATGGCTTCAAGCTTCTTCTTCATGAGCACGCCGCACTTGCCCTCCACCTGGCTTATATAAGGCGAGAGACAAGTGCAGCGCATGCAGTGCGTTTCCGATGCCTGCGCTGCAGTGTTCCGGTAAGTGGTAACGCCGTGAACTGATCGGGTTGGAGCTTGTGGACGACCTTTAGTTGGTTTCCACATTGGAGACCCGGGCCTCCACCGTGTTGAGCGTGGTACGTGTTCAGCGATGTCATCTTCTCGGCCATGCGGCGAGGTCACGTGCTCGATCCTCCAGCACTGCGCGGATGTCATCCATGCAGAGGGAGGGAGCGCCGATGGGGCTGCATGCCGGCTGCGCGGGGGCTGGGGTGCATGCTGATCGAGCGCTGGGCCGATGTCGCCGAGGGTGCGCTGGTAGTAGCTGGTCAAGATAAACAGGCGTTGGCGTGGTTCGTCATAAGTGTAGAGCCAGGACGTGTCGCGGTAGTTGATAGCCGCCCCCCCCTTCTAGTATAGGGCACAAAGAGCTTCCGTCAGTCCTGTGTAAGGAACTGGAGGACCTCGACGCATTCCTGCGGCGACAACCCTTGCCACTCGAGGAGTGAGAACAGTTTGTCGCCGGGCAAGAATTGGCGCCGCGGCATAATTGTGATCGATCGTGGCAAGGTTTCTTGGGTTCGATCGATCTTCTGGGATCAGGCGAGGCACTTGGCGATGGTTTGGCGAGTAAGCCAGGCGGCTGGGCAATGGCGAGGGCGAGAGGGTTGGACTGGGCGCTGGGAAGGCCTGTGCCAGCTCCTTTTCCAGCCCTCGTTTGGCTTTCGGAGTGGTCATATCTGCTTGTCACGTGCTGCTTGGCACGTGCGTACGTAACTTTATCTACTATACTGCGTTTTGAACAGCCGTAACCGATTATACTGGCTTCTGCGTCTTTAAAAGGCGCATCGAATGCAACAGTGATCTGGCGGACTTTGGGGCTCATGCACACGCAAGAGATCTGAACTCCGGACGCCATCAGCTAGCCCGATCGATGGCTGTCAGCTGATTTTCGTTGTCACTCTGATGGATGAATGGATGGATGGCATGACCCATAGCACTGAGGTAGTGCCAATTAAGCTCTAGTAGCGGTCACGCCGGGCGTTCTTCCCATGACCCGGCCGGGTGACGCGCTAGCTTCCCCACCATGGGGGGGTTCGATCATGCATTGATCTCTATACAACCTGGGCCCAGATAGATACCATGGTCCTGGGCCCGAGCTACCATGGTCCGGAGGCTCCCGATTTCTGGCCTGCGCTGGTTGTCTCCTTGATGTTGGTGGACTGTGTGCACATCATTGGCATGCACGTCCACATGTTCACATGAAGTGAGATAACTATGCCTGGACCGGCATGGCGATCCAACACACATTAAATCAAGGAGACAACCAGCACAGGCGCCAGAAATCGGGAGAATCCAGACCGCACTGTATTATGTACACTTAAAATGTGGTATCTAAAGGCTATTATTAATCCATCAAAATCATGCCATTAACTCGTCGTCTGTCCCAACTCAGTCCTCACAGGAGGACTGAGTTGACAATTTTCAACCGCGTGTAGCGACTAGGTGGGGGGTCCATCCCAAATGTTTTGATGTGGATCTGGGGTGTACTAGATATCATTTTGTTGGCAAAAATACTGCATATGTGAAAACTTGACCCGAACACCTGAAAATTACACGGACGTTGGGCGCCCCTCGCGAATTTGCATTTTTCGGGATAAGAACGAGTGGGAAAAATTCAATCAAATCCTGGTGCATGAAGAAAAAATATAGGCATGTAAACAACATAGTTCTCGAAGCGTGGCAAAAAACTGGGCTCCATTTGGCCTCTGCAACTGCCTGAAACAATTAAAAAACTCTCAGTCCTCAGGAGAGGAATGGGGCTTTTGCTAACTTTGCTAGCATGTAAGTGCGGTCATACTACATCACCGTGGCCACCAACCATCCCAATCAACTCATTTCCCTTCAAGCACTACAGGACAACACACTTGCATCATCATACTTCAGGTATATCATACCTTATCATGTAGTGAGAGCCTATGCATGCATGTAGGGAATGGGCTTGGATACCTACCAACAAAGGGTTATGTTATAAGTGTCAACCACCAATATAATGGGTAGGTTAAGCATATTTCCATTGTTTCAAACAACAATAGATATGGCTATAACTGTTTTGCCTTGCCATGATGTGGCCAACATAGTTGCTGGCACATGATGGCAGTGGTTTGTCACCAAGACTTTTCACTCACCCGTAAAAGCTTGAATGCACCCTTGACGCAGCCCGTGGCCACACAATCATGCAGTATGAACGTAGCAAAAGAATAACTAACATCTATGAAGGTGTTTAAACCTGCACAGCTCCTAAAACCCTGCACAACTACACTGGGTTAAGGCAAATGCCTGCTAACATCATCTGAAAAGGGGGTTTTAGAGAGGGGCAGGCAACGGTCAAGAAAGAGCATCAAGACTTGAACCTGACAACGCCTCGCAAGCTTAAACTCATGTACGAACATCAAGGAACGAAGAGGCAACGATTATCCGGCTTTACCTGGCACGGCTGGCGTTACCTTGGCCCAGGCGGTGCCCGCAAAAGTGGCACTTTGCGGCACATAGACCATGACGTGACAGAATGGTCGAGATCATCAAATCTATACTGTCACTCAATATATTCTAATGCAACTCATGTTAACATGTAGAAAGAAACCTATCAGCCATTGAAATTGCGCCGGAAAGCAAGCGCAGTAATCAATTCCGTCGACCTGCCTTATCGCAGTTTTTTCCAGCAAGAACAGTGCCGACACCGGGTAAATCGCATCCCCGCGAGCTAAAAATTGATTTATATCATCTTTAGGGCATGTTAAATCTATTTACTGAGTTTGGACGGCTAACTCGTCCGCAAACGTAAACTGCATGCATGGGCGCGAGCCGCCATGGCTAGGTCGTGCATTTCCGGAACTCGCGTTTCACGTGGAAAAGTACCCTTACCACCTGTACTTTGACCGTACAGTTAGCCGCGCATACCAAATCCAAAAAAATCCCAAAAATATGTCCAAGAAAGATCTTTTCACGTAGTATTTGAATAAATTTTGAGAGAATTTTTTTGTCAAACATTCTGACCGGGGCGAATTTTCTACGAAACCCAAAAACTCGGTCCTCTAGAGAGGACTGAGTTCAACTCAGTCCTCCGTAGAGGACCAGGGACAGACGACGAGTTAAGAACATATCTCCTTTGGTTCTCCCATAGATAGGTCTTTAGAGGGCTTTGTATATCTGAGGGTATGCCTCGCATTTCGGACGAGATTTGGCAGCGTATCCGGATAGCATTCGTAGGACATAGATCTTAATTGCTTGCACCCGTCAGGTAGACACCGCGCCCTTGGTCTGGCCGGCCCCCAGCGGCTTGCATGGCCAACCCCAGGCGGCATATCCTGACCTGGCCTCGCCCCAAGGACATTAATTCCTATAGAAAGTTGGGTAAACCTGCGCCATGAATTCTACACATCATTGCACAGGTGTTGCTGGGCCACTACAATACGCTTCCGCGGACACCTTTTTCAGCGGGGAAAGTGCCCCCGGGCTTCCGGGGCAAATTCAGCAAGCGCTGCGGAACTTAGATACTAAAATTTCGTTTTTGGTTCGTACCGTACAGCCAATCATTTTGCGCCCGGATCAAATTGTGATCTGGGCACTGAACACAAAAATTTCAGCGGAACGTACGAAAAACCAACGCAACTACAGAAAATTTTCAGTGACGAAACTGTAGTACCGTGTACCAAGCAAAGTATAGTAGGACTTCGCTAAAATCACGTTCGGAATTTTTCCCCGCAAGATTCCCCCGCAAGATTCCCCCGCACGATTCCCCCCGCTAGGTTCAGGCTCCAGTCGATGCTCGCCAAATGGCGCAAAAAAAGAAACATATGTTAAAATCAACGGTGCAAATCCTCGTTACCGCTCGGGTAACATTCTCACTCATTTCGCGTCTCCTACGAACCGTATTGTAGTGGGCGGCCTAGCACTTGGTCCCTGGCAGCTAAGTTTGAATACTGCATTCACTCCCTCCGTCTCTCTTGCTTGGACTGCTATGCAGAACAAGAAGAGGTGGAAGATCACGTTTGTCCAGGCTCATGCACACGCCAACCCTAGCTGTGGGCCGAAGCCCCCTCCCCCCAGGAGGAACCTGGGTGCTTTGCTGAGTATCTAGAGTAGTAAGGGAATTAAGGTGCATAGCCGACGAACACCATGTTAACGTGCGTCGGCGGAAAATGGCTGACGGCGGTATGGCTGACGGCCCGGAGTTCAGATCTTTTGCGCGTCTGAGCCCCAAATTCGGTCAGACCACTTGCATTCGATGCGCCTTTTTAAGACGCACTCGCCAGTATAATCGGTTACGGCCGAAACGCAGTATCGCAAAGTTACGCACGTGACAAGCAGCTATGACGACTCCAAAAGCAAAACGAGGTTTATTAGAAAAGGAGCTAGCTTTCCGGCTCCCAGCCCAACCCACTCGCCATCGTCCTTGCCCAGCCGACTGACCGGGCCCGCAAACCCATCGCCAGCAAACCCATCGCCCAGCGCCTCACGGGCCCTCACCATGCAGAGCCCAATTAAGAAACCCTGCCACTAACACAAAGGGCGAACTTTCCTCCCCGCGGGCTACGAATTGTTTTCCTTCCTTCATTGGCTGAACCTGACGAAGGAGGACTGCGCCGACGGAAATAGTCCAGTTAATCTTAGCATAGGAGCGCAAGCTCCTTGTTTGGGCCCGCTCACTGCATGGGCCCATGCATCCCCGACGAGCAGTATAGAGCCTGGAGGGGTTCCTCACCCCGCCCGGCCAGTGCATGAACATACATGACCGCCTCGATCGCTATCTGAATACACCGCCTCGCTATCCTGTGCAGCTTCTTCCAGCTAACAGAAGCCGACATCACAAGAAAGCTCCGCAACTGACTATGGCCCGGCCTGCGCAGCCAGCTCAGCCATGCATGCACATCGGCTCCCTCCCTCTGCAAGCTAGGATGACATGATCCGAGCAGTGATGGAGGAGCACGTGACCTCAGGGCCGTTGACCGAGAAGCTGAGGTCCCTTGCTAAACACGACGCTCAACACGGTGGAGGCCCGGCCGGGTCTCCAATGTGGAAACCAAAGTCATCCACAAGCTCCAACCTCAGTCGGTTCACCACGGCGCTGCACACCGCGGCGCACGCATCGGAAACGCACTGCGCTGCACTTGTCTCTCGCCTCAACCAGGTGGAGGGCAAGTACGCGTGCGGCGTGCTCATGAAGAAGCTTGAAGCCATCACAGCCCACACCGAGGCCATGGCCTCACAAGTCCCAAAGATAGCGAAGCAGACGGCCACTGATCGCATCCCAGCCACCCCGGCAGGATGCTTGCGCCCTCCCGCCCCTCCTCTCCTATATGCGGACCTGCTGCGGACAGCGACCGCCTCAACCACTGACGCCATCGCTACGAAACTCCAGGAGCTTGAAGACCTTCGCTGCAGGCACAGCAACGGGAGGCCACCTATAGTTGGTTGAAGACCCATCTAGGGTCCACATGGGTCCTCAGAGATAGAGGATCTTGTACAGATTACTACAATATACTTTATTGTAGTATTGGGCCAATGGCTGTACTTCACTAGTACTCGCCAATGGGATAACGCCACGTAGAATATATGGGCGTCTCCCAGGCCTCCACGTCACCGGCTGGTCAAGGGCCGGTGTAGTACTGTCAATAGGACTGAGCCGACTATCGGCCTATCATGTATGCGCATCTGCCTTGCTACCTCCTAGAGGATTCTAGAAGTATCTAACACGCGGCATGCACTGAACTACACGGAATGCATGTCCACGTAGGATATTCAGCAAGACTGATGAAGGTGCCAAGCGCAATAGAATATATGCGCAACGAAGACGAATTATGCAATAACGATAATAACGTAAAGAAATAAAGAAGAGCCTTTGTTTTATGCATAACGCATCAAGCAAGATACCTTTTTATTGCAACTTGTATTCATTGCAATGTCTTCGGACGACAATCTTTCAGAGCAGAGGTCTGGCCCTGGTGAGCACGGACCGGCTCAATTTTCTGTCGACCCTGGCCCAGGCGAGCACAGGGATGACAATAAGAATATGTCCGACCAGCCCCGGGAGGAGGGTTGCGGGCAGGGAAGTACTAGTAGTGACAACCAACGTGCGCGTGATAAGGTGCTTCGGCGGGAGACCTTGCTTCAAGAGGCGAAGCTGCTGTCGGCAATCAAGAAATGGGTTCCAGCCCCGCTGGTGCCTGGTGCTATTCAAGCAGACCGGGATCGCTTTGTAAGCTCTCTTGGGCCGTTTTTCCGCAGGCTCGCGGGCAACCGAGACATCATTCCGGACTGGCTGGAGTTTCTTCGTGGAACCCCGCTGGGAGACCGCGAGAAAAACCACCCAGAGTGGATTTCGCTGCTGGATAGAGCACAGCGTCTGCGGTGGTCGCCGTTCGAGTTTCTGCGCCGAGCGAGGGAGACTTTTCTTCGTTCTATCACTGCCAAAACCTGCGACGAGATCGAGGAATTTGTAGATGCAAAGCCGAAGCCCGGGCAGACCATCATCGAGCACCTCAACTCTTACTACGACATGCTGGAGAAGCAGGGGCTCCGGTGGCCTGACGAGGCGGTGAATCTCCGATGGATCCAAAACTGTGCTCTGTCCGAATCCGAGAAGCGGAATTTGGTCGCCAACTGCCGCGGTTACCTGTGCGACACTCACCGATGCAGAGCTCACCTCAAGGAGCTCCTGACGAATCAAACCCGTGTTTCCAGAGAAGGAGGTGCCGCGGAGGTGCCTCGTGTCGCCATGGTGATGGAGCAGCAACGGGAAATCTTCTGCTACAACTGCGGGCAGCCCGGGCACACACGCCGCGCATGTAAGGGTAAGGTTGTCGCTAATTCTGAGTCCTTCCCTCCCTGCACTTTCTGTAATAGGACTAACCATCTGGCTAAGGATTGCTACTTTCGCAAGTGCAAGTCTTGTGGCAATTCTGGACATGATGCGTCTGCCTGCAGGAGCAAGGCGGGCGCTGGACCCAAGGATACCCAAATGGAGGTCCTCAAGCTGCTGCAGCAGATCTCCCAAGCCGTCAAGAGCGGTGCCCTTCGTGGTGGCGACGCTTCTCAGCCGCGTGGTGGTGACGCTTCCCAGCCGCGTGGTGGTGATGCTTCTCAGCCGCGGGGTGGCAATAACTCTCGTGGCCGCAAGAGGAAGCACCAGCAGAAAAACTAGATGATCCTCTCTGTTTATATAACCCCTACAGCGTCCTTATGGACGCTGATGAGAGTGGACTCATGGCAGATGAGGCCTGCCAGGTGGTAGGGGCTCCAGCAGTAACCCCTACTGACCGTAAAGCTGCCCCGGTGAGCAGCAGTAAAAGTGCCCCTGTTTGTGGCATTCCTATCCATGCCTGGATTAAAAAGAGTATCCCAGAGGGAACTCTTCCTGTAAATAATACATGTGGATCTGCTCCTGGTTGTAGACAGATGCCACATGGTGTTGCCCAGGTGAGCAACGTATCTGTGAACAATACATGTGGTGCAGCTCCTGTTTGTAGCCAAGCACCCATTGATATTGTTATCAGTCAAGCTCCTCAGAGCAATAATCCTTGTTATATTGATAATAAAAACTTGGACTCTTGCTCTGCCCGGAACGTGGATGCCCGTCCATGTCCTGAAGAGCCTGAGCCTAATGATTGTATTAATCTTAGGACTCTGGCTAAGAGTTTGCATGATGCCTGTGGCCATGGAAACAATGCCATTAGGCTTGTTCAAGCCATTAATAACAAGGCTCTCTGGCAGGCTTATCAAGATGTCAGAGAACATTGTGTGTGCCAATTGTGTGCTAACAAGCCTTCCAAACGTCATGCAAAGCATCCTGCAGATGGTAGGGGTAATCTACAAGCTGATATATATTAAAAATATAATTACTTACAACAGAGTGAAATCACTCAAACCAAAGCAAACGCCCAGCTATAAACCTATATACAGAGCCATGTCAAAGCTCTATACTACGATAAGACCAATGGAAACGCCTAACGGGAGGAACCTAATAGCCCTGCTGCACCGCAAAATCAGCCCGCGTACGGCGGAGCATGATGTCAGCCATGGCCCGAGTCAGCGCCACCGACAAGCGCTGACGCCAATCAGAGTGAGATCATACGCCGTATAATACGGTATAATACGGTATAATACGTAATACGCTGGCTTTGAGCGTATGATTCATACGTTATAATACGTTTTAGCGTATAATGACGTATAATACCGTATTATACCGTATGATGCCGTGTTTTCCGCGTTTTTTTTACGTTTTGCGCGGCTAGGATGCCAGAACGACAGGGCAACGATTTGAAGCCACAGATTTCGTATCTCTACTATAAGTACTGACCCGTCTGAACTTTCACAATTCGACGCGATCTTATTTTGACATTGTGGTGCACAGTGCGCGCACCGTGCGGAGGTGGCCATGGCGACGTGCGTTCCGTTAAAATATGGCTAATCCGGCGGGCGACAGGCGAAAAAATTAAGCCGATGGTTAAAAGTGATGTTCTATTATGATGTTTCATAGCAAGATCTGCACTATTTGCAAATTCGCTGCCTTTGTTGGTACAGATTTGCACGGGGGTCTCATCCAACGTCAATTTGGCCGCGATGAATAATCTAGCATGTGTGCCTGCGACGGTAGAACTCGACATTCGTGGGTTATTTTGATGCAGCAAGAGCCGTTTAGTAACGGACACCATGAAAATAACCTAAGCATCTTCGATCTGCGGCCATTTCCTGTCATTTCTAAAATGATTTCGTTCAGGCCTGCGCGATCCGCGGTTAATCCATCCATGGCTGGCTGGCTTTTCTTGCGCGCCTGGGTAGGAAATAATGCCGGCCGTGGTACGTTGATTTGCCGCATGTCACCGCCCAGTCTGTTTGCGCTCTTAATGAACCTGGCATGAAACTTTTTGCGCCGTTTCTGGGTTTTTCTTGCTATTTTGTTCTCCACTTGTTGCAGTTGTGCTATCAGATTTTCCGCAGCTTTCAATGGTTTTCCTTACGCTGCGTATGCCATGCTTCCTAAAGCTACCCAGAATTGATCGGGCAGTTATCTGGCTTTGCTACGCTTCCTGTATGGAGGTTTTCACACGGTAGACATTCTATATTGCGTAGTCAAGGACCCTAGCTGCCTGGGAGCGGCATCACCGTTGCAAGGAGCTGGCGAGCTCATAGACGCCTGTCATGCTCTTCAGCCTGCTGGAAAACAAGGTTGTTGTATGGAAGGTGAGAATATGTGAGTTACTTATCACATCCCCACCTGTTTAGCCTCCGTGGTTCCCCAACGGGGACACGAGATTAATTAATATTAATTAATTAATTCAGTTAATTAATTAATTAATGCACACCACGAGTCACACACCTGTAGTCACATGCAGCTCAGTATATTCACATAGCATCGCACCATGCAAACATACTACATGCATTAATTGTATACTACTGTAGTATTTGCGTGCATGCACAGCCACATATATATATTAAAATATATAATTACTTGCATCAAAGTGAAGGCACCCAAGTAAACATAACCAATATAAAGCCACATATATACACATACACACAATTATGCATGCGCACGTTTACATTCTCAGTATTACATGCAATACATCGATCGTGTCCACAATATCCACCGTATAGAGTATAGCCGAGGGTAGGGCAACCTTGGATTATGTCCAAAACAGTGTTAAAAACATGTGGATTGATGGTGGGTGTCTTAAAATGTGTAAAATCAGAGTATTCTGAGTGTGTCCGTACGAAAACGTATAATACCGTATTATACCGCATTATACCGTATTATACATTATACTCCACCGTGACCGTATAACGCGTATAACGTACGATCTCACTCTGACGCCAATATGACGTCCAGGTCCGCGCCGACCATGGGGCCCGCTGGCCCTCCAGGTCCAGCCGGTCCTCCCGGAGCCGGCAACACTCCTTGAAGAAGGCGGAGGTCAGGGGCCCCATGGCCCCAAACTCCTCCAGGACAAAGGGCACCACACGATGGTGCCCGACGTCGCCGTAGGCCAGGAGCTTGGCCCGCTCCGCCCGGTCCGCCGTGTAACCTGCCGTGAGGGAGGCCCCAGCCACGTGGCTAAGAGCCAAGGGCCGCGCCACCGAAACGTCAATAAGCAGATGCCGGCCACCCCCCTCAAAGTCCAGCACCACGATGTCAGGCCGGTGGTTGGGGGAATAGAACTAGGCAGCGCCATCCGCATCCTCGGACCGGATGTTCGCGTGGGGGAAAACCGACCGAATCATGGCGAGCACCACCGTCAGGAGGACAGTGTGCAAATATATGCTGATATATATTTTTAAAATATATGCTGATATATATCCTCTACTTCACCAATTACAGGCAATTGCCTTACTTGGTGGCTGTGGATGAATGGTCAGGCTACATTGGAATTGAACCATAGATATGGCAGCAGGGGATGAGAATACTCTCCATGCCGCAGTACTTGTTATTCTGCAGAAGTTTGCAGTTATTCATAAACTGCAGATGGACTTGCAGTTTAACTGCCTGACCAAATACTCTGATCTGCCTTTCCTATAAGGATTGTAGGTCGTGAAGATCACCAAGCCCAAGGCAAGGTTGACAGATATATACAGGAGCTTAAGAAGTTGGTAATATCCGGGGACTATCCTGAGATGTTTAAACCAACTTTTGCTGTCAGGTGTTTGGGTGCTGCAAAAGTGGAAAACACCATGAACAACCGTTTTCATACTATCAAGGTGCGTGGTGTTCCACGGCTGGTCTCACCTCGTGGACTAGCAGGTGGCCTCTACCCTGATGACATCATGCAGGCATGGAGTAAGCAGAGGTGGGCACAGTATGCTCATCTCTGTGAAAAGGATAAACAGAGAGGAGAATCATTAAAATTTGAGGTGGGAGACCAGGTGATCTTCCACAAAGAAAATGCTCCTGGTAAACGTGGTTATTGGCAGGGTCCAGGGACCATAACCTCAGTTGACCTGGAGATGAAAACTGCTGATGTGGTCTGGAATGGGACCACTTATCATCTGGCTTGGAATAGATTGAAGAGAGATCCAATGAACGTTCAAGAAAATCCCCTGGAAATTATGGCCCCTGAAGAGGCACTTGGATCTCCCAATCTTTCCTGTCCACCTTTGGCCAGTGAACAGGCTGGACTCCAACTACCAGAAAGGGCGGCCTCCCATCAACTGGAGCCTACTACTCAGCAAGCTCAGCCTAAGACATTGACCATGGGATATCACAGGATGATATGGATGAAGCTGACTTGTTGGATAATAGGGTGTCTGATCAGCACCGGAAGCTCCGGCCGTTGGAACATGGGCTTGAGACCCCTGGGCAGGTGGATAACATATTTCAGTCTGAACAGCCAAAGCTTGGATTCAATTACCCTGGTAATAAGCCATTGCCCTTGGAGACTGATGGGATTCCAGCCCAAGGAAGACAAGCTGAGGAGGCGTAGTCCAGGTTGAACACTCAGCTCGGCAAGAGAGGCAATCCTCAAGAGCTTCGGGATATTGTAAAGAAGCTCAAGCCCTCACTAAAGATTGCCACAATAACTTCTCTTCCAGAGAAGGGCATGGACCTTGATGCCTTTGATCGATGTGGATACCAAAGCAGAGGTCTCTGTCACCTCGCCCTTTAATGCTTTGCTGGATAAGTATTCCCTTGAACCCAGTCCATGGACTATTGTCCAAGACTTTGCGGGTAACACTGATCATCAAGTTCTTGGGAATATCACTATCCCATTCTTGGGTGAGTCTTTGACACTTTGTGTTGTTGATGGCTATAAGGGACCCACTCTCATTGGCCAGCCATTCTTGGTGACTCCCGGTGTTACCATTGTTGATGGCCCCAATAACACAAAGAGTCTCCTAAAAACCCATTGTGACCCAATTCCTCTGGAATCATTCAGATGTCTCTTGCCTCTTGAAATGTTCCAGAAGGCAAATTGGAAGACCGCCTGTGTCGGTTCAGTAAAAGGAGCAGAATGGGGAAGGGATATACCCCCAGCTTCTGAGCTGGTAGAACCCGCCCAGCTCAGTGTGACTTCTCTTGGTCTCACAAAAAGGTCATTTGCTGCTCATAGCCCCATGTCCTTTGATGATGTAGACCTGGATTGTCACACTTTCGCTGGCCTTGAGGCCTGGCGACTAGCATTGGTGCGTGCGCTCCAGGAGTGGCAAACGCTGGATGTTTTTGAAGGCATTTCAGAACCTCCACCCAATGCTCAAATGCTTCAGTTGCGTTTTGTATGCAAGATGAAGAGCAAGCTTGGTGAGCCTCCCATACCAAACGCACGTCCAGTCGTTACCCAGTTCCATGGTACTACAGACTTTGATAAGGAGGAGCTGTACACTCCTGGCCTGTCACATCCTGTTCTCAGGCTTATTCTTAGTCTGTACCTTGGTGCTTTGGACTATGGCTTGGATTATGGAGCAGAAATTGATGACTTCAGCAGGGCCTTTTTGCATGGTGATCCTCAGGTGGCCAGAGCCACTTGGCAAGCTCAAAGACCCTGTTGTGTTAAGACCCCAGCATGCTGGATAGCTGAAGTAGGTCATCCCTACATGCAGCCTAAAGTGGGCTGGGAAGGACTGGTCAGCAGTCCAGTCATCTGGTATGAAACCATTGCTCCTGCCATCCAGGAGAGATGTCAGATGCAACAATCTCATCTTGCTTATTGTCTCTTTGTGGGGCAATCCAAGGGACAACCCACCTGGGCTACCCTACATGGAGATGACATGCAACGCATTGGTCCCAAGGGATGGTTGAATGAGACCTATAAAAGGCTCAATGACAAGTCCCCTATTGGTACCAGAGCATGGTTTAGTAAAAACAGCCAGGTACCTTACTGTGGCATTGGCTGTACCCTTTTCCAGGATGACAAAGGATGGCATCTTAAGCTGCAATTGGCGAAGGGGTATAAAGAAAAAGTAATAACTCAGTTACCCAAGAGAGTAACTGAGGAGAATGCCCCTACGGTTAAAGGTCAACTGGGTTGGCTGGCTGCCACAACTAACCCTGACCTGGCAGTACAGAGTAGGATGCCAGACTCTGTTGTTGTAGGAGAAGGAAGGAGGCGCCTGGAGAGCTGCCTCAATGAATCTCCTGACTTGGTGTTGTCCGGTGTAGACTGGCATGGGCGTATCATCATAGACGCCTACACAGATGCTAGCCAAGAGTCTAGATCTGCCAACAAGATTGGTGCCAGAGCCGGATGCCTGATCACCATCAGGAATGAAGGCAAACAGCCCTCGTTGGTATACTGGTCCAGTAACCTTCAGAGGAGGCGGTTTGCTGGCATTGACACCGCTGAGTGCAGGGCATATGCCATGTGCATTCGCGATGCCATATACATAAGAGAGCTACTCTTATGGTGTCTGAGTCAGATAAGACCTCAACCTGTGATTGATGTCAGGGTTTATTGTGATAATAAGCCCGTGGTCTCTTTTATCAAGAATGAGAGGGCCACTACTACTGACTTGGACTACCTTGTGGCAAAGGAGTTGTCCAGCCACTGTATAACCATACATCTGCCAGGACACTCAAATCCTGCTGATGCTATGACCAAGCTTCCACGACTGGCCCTTAATGGGTACCAGTTGCTGCGGTCCATGATGGCTGGGAAACCCTTGTCATGAGGAGTAATCTGGGAGCCTGAGCCTAATGCTCCTCCTGTAGGTTTTTATCCCCCTGGAGGTTTTGTCCTCTCTGGAGAAGAGGTTTTCCTTCAGATTTGGGTTTTCCCTACAGCAGGTTACACCAACCATGCAATGATGAGATGCAAACTCCATAAGACCCAAGTGAGTCCCCATTGCCCTCATATGTGAAAGTGAACTGGCCAGGTGCGGCCGAACATCAATGAATACATCTAAGCCTTATCACTTTCACAAGGGAAAGAATGGCTGGAGTTGGTTGGAGACCCATCTAGGGTCCACATGGGTCCTCAGAGATAGAGGATCTTGTACAGATTACTACAATATACTTTATTGTAGTATTGGGCCAATGGCTGTACTTCACTAGTACTCGCCAATGGGATAACGCCACGTAGAATATATGGGCGTCTCCCAGGCCTCCACGTCACCGGCTGGTCAAGGGCCGGTGTAGTACTGTCAATAGGACTGAGCCGACTATCGGCCTATCATGTATGCGCATCTGCCTTGCTACCTCCTAGAGGATTCTAGAAGTATCTAACACGCGGCATGCACTGAACTACACGGAATGCATGTCCACGTAGGATATTCAGCAAGACTGATGAAGATGCCAAGCGCAATAGAATATATGCGCAACGAAGACGAATTATGCAATAACGATAATAACGTAAAGAAATAAAGAAGAGCCTTTGTTTTATGCATAACGCATCAAGCAAGATACCTTTTTATTGCAACTCCTATCGCGCCCGCCGCGACTGCCGGGTGGTGCTGCGTCGCTTCCCCCAGAAGCCAGGTGAGACGTCAACCACCCTTGCCGCGACAAGCTCAAGGACTATAGCTTCTTAACCTCATGGGCCTGGTAGGTGAGGTAGAACTGCGTGGGTGCCACCGCCTTCCCCACTCACGCCGGGCCACAAGGCGGCTCCCCAACCAGTCCTGCTCATGCACCTTCCCCTCCCTTGAGGACAAGCAGCGGTTCCTTTCTCGCCGCAAGAGGTTGCACGACCTCACTTGGACGCTTAGTAGCTGGACGACGACCTGACCCCCGCCTAGCAGCAGCAGCAACGTGCCCTGTGGCCGGAATACATCCGCCACAAGCAGGACCCCCAGAAGCCCAAGGTGTACTGGAGGGGCGGGGACCTGATGATCAACCACAAGATGTGGACGCCCCCAGTTAACGTAAAGGATTTACGTTAGATGGATAGAGATTGTTACGCTCTTTCCAACGGCACCTTGAACGCCTCATTTGGTTAAGGAACGTAAAAGTTATGACGTTTCCTAGGCTGTGCCGACAGTACCCGGCGCGCCACTGTGGGCGCGTACGGACACAGGATGTACAAGTGTCACTTTGATAGTCCGCAGGACGTTGACAGGACTTGTACAGGACTTGATGGTCAATTGATAGGTAGGCGCACTGTAGCGCGCCAGGACCTATGAGACAATTGATGCTGAGTAGTGTACGGATAGGTCCACAGGACTAGCCGTATGGACAATTGATAGATCTGCGCGCCAAAGGCGTGCCAGAGTCTGTGTAATCAATTGATTGACAGTTCAGCTGTGACAGTGCAGCTGAATACTTGGACGCGTCCCTAGCATTCAATGAAGCTATATGTGTGACTTGGTCGCACCGGGACGCTAGTTCTTGCGTGCACGTTCTCTGGGCACTGCGACCCTGTCGCCTGTGCTGCGTGCAGTATTGGAAGTGACGTGACTTACGTCTGTGTTTCCTTGTTAATAATAAAGGCAACTTCCTGCAAGAACCATGGCGGAATTCGTGGCATTCTCACGCTCACAACTCGTATTACACGCCTTGTTAAAAAGATGCCAAATTCTGAAGAATTCCGGATTCCCGCCGATGAGGAAATAGCCGCTCCGCCGGCTGGTCCTCCGTCAAAACCGACTGCGCCGTCGTGGCAGCAATTGCTCGACGAAGTCACGATCTCGCTCGACGAACTTCATCGTCGGCAGCGCGCAGTTCTTCCGTTGCTCGGGGATAACCCCGAGGACCCCGAGTTGCCAGCACTGGTGCCGGCTATACGCGCATTGTTGGACCAGATTCGCAACATTTTATCGCAGTTTACGGTCCAGGTGCGGGGAGGTTTGCGGTCGGTGAACGAGGTCACCACTGCCATCGAGGAGCTGGATAACGCCATCTCTTCGCTCACCGGTTACCAGAGAAACTTGCAAAACTGGGCATCGCTACGCACGGGGGGCGCGCCGGCGGTGTCGACAAATTTGTTTCAAGATCTCGCGTTGCTGTCGCTGCTCACACGCGGCGTACGCAGTCGCGAACGCCAGGTTCTTATTAACCTGGTGGCTTTTCTCGCGTCTCTGCGAGAGTGGATTCCCGCAGGGTGGGAATTGTTATCCATTTTTACTCATCCTCTGCGCCTCGTCGCGCGTCGGGCGCGCGCAACTTTCGCGACGGGAAGCACACCGGTTTTAATACATACCGGTGCAGGTCCGGCACACACGCCGGATATGGAGGATCCTGAGTTCACCTACGAGTACTGTGACTTCCGGGGCCTTGACTACTAGGTCGGCCAATTTTCTTTTCCAGTACTCGTCGACATTTTGTCGAATTTTCAGCGGCAATTCGCGGGGGCGGCGGCGACACCGGCGCAGGCGGCAGTTGTGACAACCTTTTGTACTTACTTTTCTGCTGCTTTGCTAAGGTGTTCTTTGAATAGCTTGTAGTGCAGAATGGCAGACGGGCGCCGTAGCAAAGGTGCCCCAGCCAGTGGAAATAATGGTGGTGCTGGTAGTGGGACCGCTCACGTAGATGACGTGGGGGTTACCGGAGAGATTACCAACATTCCTCACAATAATAATAATGCACAAGCTGTTCATGGCTTTGATCTCACCACACAGGGTCTTTTAATTGTTAATCAGCTGCAGCCTGTAACCTCAGACTCCAAGCCTAAGCAGGCTGAAGAGTTTGTGGAAGGATTGGAAGGGTTCCCTAGCTTGTACGGTGGTACAAATTACTATCAAATCTGGATAGGAAGTAGCACTTTTGGCAAGTGTACTGACCAGATTAAGGACCTGACCAGGGAGTGCAAGAAGGCCAATAAGGCCTGGGCACTGTATGTAGCTGAGCTGAAGGAGCTGCTGGAAGACCAGCGAAAGAAGGTCGGCATCCATTGGCAAGACAAGTATCAAGGGTGGGAGGTCAAGGGGGATCTCATCCAGAATTTCCTTAGCTATTGCAAAATGGTTGAGGAAGGCAGGGCTCACGGTTTCAACGTGGCAGACAACATAGCCCTGACCAACTGGCTCAAGGTTTCTGGGCTGGATAAGGCGACACGTGGCTCCTTAAAGGTCATGTGTGCCCCACTCACCCTGAAGGCCTACAAGGTCATCATCAAACAAGCTCGAGGCAGAGGAGCTGTTTGAGGGTGGAGTGCCAGCAGTGAAGGCTACCCAGGCAGGTGGGCGTACCCAGGGGGCTCCAAGACGTCTGAGGCTGACAGAAGCCAAGGAGGACGA
This sequence comes from Mesostigma viride, assembly GCA_009746045.1. Taxonomy (NCBI): domain Eukaryota; kingdom Viridiplantae; phylum Streptophyta; class Mesostigmatophyceae; order Mesostigmatales; family Mesostigmataceae; genus Mesostigma; species Mesostigma viride. The sequence goes on from RPFO01000065.1 coordinate 4,126,200, forward strand.
GGGGCAACCATAACAAGCGCAAGGGCGATCATTCACCCGACTCTGACAGGAGGTCACACTCCAAGTCGGTGTTCAGGCGGGTGGGTGGTAAGCCCAAGCAGGGCAACGCGTCTGACAACGGGGGAGTGGCCAGGGCAAGTCAAAATACAATGCTACCTGTGCAAGGGGTGGGGGCACATCAAGAAGGAGTGTCCCAGCTTCAAGAAGTCCCAGGGCCAGGGCAGCAACAAGAATAACAAGAACAACAACAAGTCCCAGGGCCAGCCTTCAAAGGGCAGTCAGCAAGAAGACAACAAGGAGCAGTGACTGTCTGAGGCAACCCCTACACACCTTAATTCACCCAGGGGGAGGCCAGGTGCTCCAATGCAGATTTTATATCTGGGCAACAAGAGGGTGATCTCCAGGTTCAGGTGGCCCCAGGTCACCTGGAGAGGTACAGGTTCCTATGAAGACGTCCTTGACAGCTGATGCAGCTGTAAGAATGTCTGACCCCATGCATCCTCGTGCTGGGCACGAGGGTGGACCTCTCATTTTGAGAGAAACCAATGTACAACCACAGAGGGGTGTGAAGGCCTCTGGTGGTATGCATGTGGTCCCTGCTGGCGGTCCAGGTGTTGGGCATGAGCAGGGTGACTCAGGCTCTGAGTCAGAACAGGATGGAAGTCAGCATGGTGATGCTGGACAACCTGACAGCACAGTCCTGACTGTGCCAGGGACTGCTTCCTCTGTGTACCAGGAGTTGGGTGCCCGAATCCACAACATGTTTGGGCATGCCACTTCTCTGTCAAACAACTTTGCCTTCCGTATGGGCAGGGCACCCCTTCTTAAGGCGTGTCAGCAAGCTGCCTCACGGTGTAAGTGCCAGTTGTCCTCCAACAAGCCCAGGAAATCACATGCCAAAGCTCTACCTCAGAGCATTGGTGATCTGCAGTGTGATATCCAACACATCAGGGGCATGCAACTGTTGGTGTGCGTGGACAGGTACACGAAATACAAGGTGCTAGCATTTACCTTCTATGAAGAACAGGTACTTGCTGGCTGCCCTGCAGAATGTAAGAGCCAAGTTTCCTACCACAAGGATCCAGGTGGACATGCAGTTTCAGCATCTCAAGGGTGATCCTACCCTTCCTGAGTTGCTGGTTACACCTAGGGAGGCTCATGGGCAGCAGGGTGCTATCGAGAGGGCAATCCAGGAGGTCAAGAAATTGATCATCTCTGAAGACTGGGTACCCTTGTCTGCACCTGCACTTGTCAGGAGTGCATGGCTGAGGAACGTGGAGCAGCAGCTGAACAGCAGGGTTAACTTCTACTATGATGGAGTTGCTGTCAGCCCAATGGGTCTATATCATGGCCTGTGCCCACCACATGTGCTGGAGGGCTGGAAACATGCTGCACATGTCACCTTTGCCAAGCTGAGGGAGAAGGACCGGGGTTGGAAGATGCTGGAGCCACAAGTGGGTCAGAAGGTCCTAGCTTGGAAGGAACCTAGCCTTTATGGCAAACGTGGTAGCTGGAGTCCTGGGGTGGTTACCCAGGTTGATGAAGCTAGCCACGCATGCTTGGTCAGCATGGAGGACGAACCAAAGCATGTACACCGGCTGAGTTGGTCATATGTCAAGCCTAACCTGATGAATGAGGGCAGTCAGGCACAAGGCTCACAGGATCTGCAGGATTTTCAGGTCCCAAGTGACATCACTGACGCAACGACCACATCTGTTGCAGGGGAATCTGTCAGCCCTGGCCAGGTTGCAGAGGTACTTGTTGAACAGGCTGCAAGGTCAACAGCTGGGGAGTCAACTGTCAAGCCCAAGGCACTAACCAAGCCCAGGGGGACAAGTTTGGCTGGATTGATTGGGGCTCTACAAAGAGCCAAGAAGCAGCCCAAGGTAGCCAAGCTCAGGTGGCATGGCAATCTGGGGCTGGACACTGCCTTAGAGGTAGACACTAATTCTCAGGTTTCCATCATTGGGACCAGGGCTGCAGCAGGGTACAGCATGTCTGAACCCAGCTATCAGTTTGTGTCTGACTTCAGTGGCGGGGTACACGTGAAGGTACTGGGTGAGGTATTCATTCCTATCCTTGGACAGGACACTGCTTTTTGTGTCTTGGAGGGCTATCAAGGACCTGCTCTTCTGGGGCAGAATTTCCTATGCCAGGATGGGTAGTGATCACGTCCTCTCTCCTGACTAAGGAAGGGGCTGGTCAGGTCCCACTGATTAATTTCAGGACCACTCACCTATCACGTGCAGTAACCAGGTCGGTTAAGCGTGTGCAAGTGTGCCAGGGGCAGGAGCCCTTGGTTGATGACCTCATATTGCCAGCTGCTAGTCATCCAAGCAGTTTGGGCATTGGTCCTCACTCACTTGCTGGACACAGCCCTATCAACTACCAAGGCCTGGTGAAGCTCATGTCCTCTCCCATTATGTGTCCCCAGGTCACACTGGGTCTGATTAAATCTGGGGAGGACTGGATCTCCAAGAAATGCGTGGAACCTGTCAATGACCTGCCTCCTGCACGACGTCTACTCAAGCTCAAGTTTGTCATCAAGATGAAGGAGGTGGACGGGGTCAAGGTACCACATGTCAGGCCAGTGCTGAATGAGTTCAAGGGTACTGGTGAGTGCACTGCTGAGGAGTTGTATACCCCTGGCATGTTGCATGATACTTGGAGGCTGCTGCTGTGTGTATTTCTAGGCCTTCTCAACAAGGGCTTGGACTATGGCTCAGTGGTGGTAGACTTCAAGAGGGCATTTCTGGAGGGTGATGCAGATGTGGCACAGGAAAAGTGGGAGGGCAAGACGCCTTTCTATGTTAGGGTGCCTGCTGTATGGAAAAGGGACATCCACACGGAGTTCCTTAAAATCCTCAAGGGCCTGGAGGGCCTGAGGTCAAGTCCAATAATCTGGAGGGAGACTCTCAACCGTTTCCTGAAGGAGCATTGCAACTTGAAGGTCTCTCCTGTAGACCCCTGTCTGTTTCTGGGGCAATGGGAAGGCCTGCCAGTGTATGCTTCGCTGCACGGGGATGACCTACATCTGATAGCTCCCACGTCGTGGCTTAAGGAGCTGATCTCCATCATTAAGTCCAAGTTTCCTCTGGGTAGGGAGCAATGGCAGGTGGAGAATGAGCCTCTGCTGTTTGTGGGCATGGAGGCCACACTGGTGAAGAAGGGGGGGAGTGGCGTATGCTGCTGGTGGGGGGCAATGATTATCAAGAGACCCTCATTAGCAAGCTTCCTCCAACCATCACACAGGCACTGTGTCCCATGGTGAGGGGCATGGTTGCTTGGGTGGCAGGCATTTCCAGGCCAGACCTTATGGTCATAGCCAGGTTGCCTGATGACATGCTGGTGGAGCTAGGGTCTGCCAAGGTGGCTGATCAGGTCAGGGCTTCATCTGGCATTCTGTTGTCTGCAGTGGATTTATCACAACCCATTTGCATGGAGCTGTATGTGGATAGCTCAATGGACAGCAGGCAGGTCTCCAAGGTCAGGGGCAGGGCTGCAGGGCTCTTTGTGCTCAGACAGGAAGGCCTGGGGAGTTTGGTGAGCTGGTTTAGTCGCCTGCACAAACGGGTGGCTGTCAGCAGTGATGTGGCAGAATGCAGGGCTATTTGTGAAGGCATTCACACAAGCCTTTATCTGAAGGAGTTGCTTCATCAGATGACTTCTAACACTCCTTGGCCACTTCAGGTTACCACTCTTCTAAAAACAGACTCCATGGGGATGGTGCAGTTTGTGCACAGGCAGATGGCCAGAAGTAGGGACTTGGATTATCTCCTTCTTAAGGAGTTGTCCTCCTTGGCCAATATTGAGCATATCCCTGGGGTTGACAATCCTGCTGATGCTTTGACCAAGCTAGTGCAGAAGGCAGCAGTGCAATACAAGGTTCTTCAGTCTCTGATGGACCCATCTCAGCAAGCTGTCTAAGCTGGTGCATGGTTATAGGGCATTGGAGAGCAGATTGTGTGGTAGTGTCAGCATTGTGACTGGCATAATACCTGTATTTTAGTCTGTACTAAGGCTCATGGACCATGGTACACTCACTCTGATTTTAATCAGGATACAGCCAGGTTTTGGCTGGGGTTCATGCTGTTGACTACACAAGGTTGACAGGTCCATTACAGACCATGTATTCTATTTTAAAAGAAATGTATATTTGTACATACTTCTCACAATGGTCTGGGAACCTTTATTCTGGGGTTTATAGGGCGGGGTTCGATTCCCTGGTATTATGTTTCTACAAGCTGGCCTGTTCAGGTGTTTGCCTGTTCAGACTTCCCTAGTTCCCCAGGGCAGGATTTAATTGTTGCCTATGTGTTTCATTTTGTCATTTGTTTGCTGTGGCAGTTTACCATCTGGCAAGTAGACGGGCGCCGTAAGACGGGCGCCAATAGACCCCTGTTGAGAGAATGACAGGCAAACTATTGTAATACGCCTTACTTTGTCAAGTGGTATTTTAATTGTCATGGATTTATTGTACTTATATTGAATATGTACTGGGTTTTATGGGATTAGTATCTGGGATTAATGTAACTCACCGCCAGAAGGTCATTGTACTGGAGGCTCTACCGAGGTGATGGGATTAATTCCTGGAGAAGACCTCATAGAATTAACCTGTATGTATTTAATTTTGTGTGCTTCTAATATCTGGTGGTACTCTGTAATGCCACTTCCATAGGTTTTTATCCATTTCTCATGGAATGGTTTTCCCTGTGGCAGATCTGTTTCTTTTCCAGTTCCTTAAAAGAAAGGGCTGGGGGAATGGCATTGGCCATTAAAGACATCTGTTCAAGCTTCAAGCTGGAGTGAAGGACATTTCAAGCTACTTCAAGGGTCCCTGGCAGGGGATGTGATCCCTAAAGAAAAGAAGGGATTGGAGTTAACGTAAAGGATTTACGTTAGATGGATAGAGATTGTTACGCTCTTTCCAACGGCACCTTGAACGCCTCATTTGGTTAAGGAACGTAAAAGTTATGACGTTTCCTAGGCTGTGCCGATGTCAGTACCCGGCGCGCCACTGTGGGCGCGTACGGACACAGGATGTACAAGTGTCACTTTGATAGTCCGCAGGACGTTGACAGGACTTGTACAGGACTTGATGGTCAATTGATAGGTAGGCGCACTGTAGCGCGCCAGGACCTATGAGACAATTGATGATGAGTAGTGTACGGATAGGTCCACAGGACTCAGTGAACAGCCATACGGCGTATAATACGCCGTATGGCGCGTATTATACGCCATACGCAAGATTTCCGTATGGAAATGGGAAAAAAAATACGCACTGCGTATTTTTTGCGTATTTTTTGCGTATTGCGTATTTTTTGCGTATTTTTTGCGTATTTTTTGCGTATTTTTTGCGTATGAACCTCGTTCGAAGTAGCTTCTGGCATCATTTTGGACGGCACGTGGAGCCGGAACTAGATGCAGGTGCCAAGCTGGCCGTGCATGTACGACTGTACGTGCATTGCTGCAGATTGCTGCGTGTCGGACTAGGGTCTAGGAGACGAAGGACGAGGAAATTAGGTGACGAAGTTATGTTGTCTGCCAACAAGGGCGCGCATCTGGCACCTAACATTTAATCGTAGCACAATTGACATCCAGGCACCATGGCTAGCGACGGTGATGGTGTGGGTCTATGGAACACGATGATAATGGGGCCGACGAGATGCAGGCCGTATTCGAGACTGTCTGGACACACATCGTGAAAGAACAGACTCTCAACAAAAAAGGGCAGCCGACAGGTAACTACTAGCTCAGTGACGTGCACACTTTTGGATGCAAAATTCTCGGGTTCTACCACCCGAGCAAGGCTAGCACCCGCCATATCATGGGCGCTACGTATGCGAAGGAGGCAAGAGTGAGCGAGTGCAAGAGGCCGCCGGAGGCATTACGTCGCAGGCTGCGGGGTATTTGGTGTGACTCGCGATGCACATAAATGCCTTATTTAGCCATGCAGGCTGCTGCTAGCCAGCCACCGTACCATATGTGTTAATGGTTTAGGGAAGCTGGGTCGGGTTGCTGGCATGCATGCTATCCTGCACGCTAGCCACATTGTTGGCAGCCCGTATGGATTCTTGCTTCATGTAGATCAATATTGCATGGTGGCCTACCACGAGTAGGCAAGATGTCTGTTTCTGGCACAATGTCTTATTACTTTTGGCAAGTTGGCCGACTGACCATGTGCAGTATTTCAGTCCTAGTATAGCCATTCCATGCAGTGATGGCATGGTTTTTTAACTTCAACATACAGTAATGGTGGCAGCGATCTCTATACCACTGCAAGTGTCAATGTGCATGCATATCTACTTGTGTTATTATCCTTTTCAGGTGTGCACTGATTGTGCATACAACTTTGTTATTTTGTGCTATTTACAGACATTATTAATAACAACAGATGTACAATGCTTGTATTTGTAGGCATGCAGCGACGGCAACGGCAATATTATGTGATGATGTGTTAAATAAAGGCAAGTGGTGTTGCAAGAACACAAAAAAAACATGCCTGATTGGTCAGAATGTTGAAGAACCCCCTGAACCATGCAAAAAACAGCATTTTCAAGAGTCCCCGTATGGTTTGCGTATTATACCCCGTATGGCGTATTATACACCATACACAAGGGCCCCGTATGGCTGCGTATTGCGTATGGCTGTACACTGACAGGACTAGCCGTATGGACAATTGATAGATCTGCGCGCCAAAGGCGTGCCAGAGTCTGTGTAATCAATTGATTGACAGTTCAGCTGTGACAGTGCAGCTGAATACTTGGACGCGTCCCTAGCAAGCTATATGTGTGACTTGGTCGCACCGGGACGCTAGTTCTTGCGTGCACGTTCTCTGGGCACTGCGACCCTGTCGCCTGTGCTGCGTGCAGTATTGGAAGTGACGTGACTTACGTCTGTGTTTCCTTGTTAATAATAAAGGCAACTTCCTGCAAGAACCATGGCGGAATTCGTGGCATTCTCACGCTCACAACTCCCCCTGCGGGCTAGAATAGCAATAGTCCTAGCTTGTAACCAGGAAGCTCTTCGTGACCCTGCGTCGGCGACATCACCAGAGCGATCAACGCCAGCCTCGCACAGCCGGCTGCCCCATCGGCTCCCTCCCTCTGCAAGGATGACGTCCGCGCAGTGCTGGAGGAGCACGTGTCCTGGCCGCTGGCCGAGAAGCTGACATCGCTGAACACCACGCTCAACACGGTGGAAGCCCGGGTCTCCAACGTGGAAACCAAGGTCGTCCACAAGCTACAACCCCAGTTCACGGCGCTACACACCGCGGCGCAGGCTTCGGAAACGCATGCTGCACTTGTCTCTCGCCAGGTGGAGGGCAAGTGTGGCGTGCTCCTGAAGAAGCTTGAGGCCATCACCGCCCACACCGAGGCCCTGGCCACACACGTCCCCAAGATAGCGGAGCAGACGGCCACCATTGCATCCCAGCCCGACCCCGGCAGGATGCTGGCGACCTCCCGCCGCTCTTCTACGCGGACCTGCTGCGGTCAGCGACCGCCTCCACCACCGACGCCATCGCCACAAAGCTCCAGGAGCTGGAGGACCACCGCCAGGCCCAGCAACGGGAGGTCACCGACCGCGCTCGCCGCGAGTGCCGAGTGGTGCTACGTCGCTTCCCCCAGAAGCCAGGTGAGACGTCAACCTCTCTTGCTGACGAGCTCAAGAACCAGCTTCTTACCCTCATGGGCCTGGTAGGTGATGTAGAACTGCGTGGGTGCCACCGCCTTCCCCACTCACGGGACAAGGCGGCTCCCCCACCAGTCCTACTCACCTTCCCCTCCCCTGAGGATAAGCAGCGGTTCCTCTCTCGTCGCAAGCGGTTGCACGACCTCACCTGGACGCTGGATGACGACCTCACCCCCGCTCAGCAACAGCAGCGACGCGACCTGTGGCCGGAATACCTCCGCCATAAGCAGGACCCCCAGAAGCCCAAGGTGTACTGGAGGGGCGGGGACCTGATGATCAACCACAAGATGTGGACGCCCCCAGCGGGCTAGAATAGCAATAGCCCTAGCTTGTAACCATTGGCGTCACTGCCGCTAAGGCAGCCATGCCTAGAATGTTGCCTAGCTGTGCCAACACACCTAGTCACGTGCCGCCAACGCACGGTACACAACCAGCCATAGCCTTAGCCTAGTCCTAGTACAGCCATGCTACGCCCTGGCTATGTTCAGATTTATACTTGCCCACGCTCCTTGCTATGATATGCTCACATGGGTCTTATTGCACCCACAGTTTGCCGGATCGTTAGCCTGTCCTTTTAGCTAGCCGCTCCCGATTGCAGCTGTGGCATGCCTTTGGCA